>BTHU01000002.1:158026153-158553653 GCA_036184795.1 Tokudaia tokunoshimensis
CACACATGCAAGTCTACACACAATGAGCACACACACACACACACACACACACACTGAAAAAGGAATAAAAATCGCTAAGACCATAAGGCAAGAACAGACAACCACTTCATGACAATAACACATGGTAGAAAGACAGAGAAGGTGAAATCAAGCTGTATAAGGACTAAAGACCGTCCTGCACCCTCACCACTTAATCAGTCTATTAATGATGGTACGCAGCATCAACAGTATGTCAGGAATACTGGAGGTGAAAGCATCCCCTAAAAATTAGATGATAAAGTTTTCATGGAAGGCAGTTTGAACGCAATGGCCTGCTTCTTGTCACCCAAGAGCTGTTTACACTGTCATCTCTTCACAGTGCACTTCCTGAAGAAGAAGAATACACCCGTGGAAATACTCCAAGCCAGATTCCTATTCCAAAACCTCATCTATATCAAAATCATTTCATTTCACAGGGACAAATATTGGCTTTTTTTTCTAGTCCATCACCCCATACCAGTACACTATTATCCTACAAAACGAATACATAAAGGAATAGATGAATATAAAAATCCCCATTCCAGGAAAATCTATACATATGTTCCTCTCCAGGCAGATGATAAACCGTGCACATACTGTGGCGTTACACTCAACAGTGAACCCTGTTTCCTAGAACCTCCATCCTTTTCTTTACTGCCTGAGTCACTCTCCTCCAACAGTCAGATTTGAGATGTGACTTTTCGCTTACCCATATCAATTCTGAGAGTTTCCAGGGCTGCCAAAGTCCTGAAATACATTTTGGTTTTGCCAGTCTGTAGGGCTTGTGCTTTAGCCTTCAATGCAGGGTGAACAAGTCTTGCGTTTGCACTAGCTGAGGAAATGCTACTCAGTTTAGATTAGCTCGGGCTGTAAAGATAGAACACGAGTTCATTCGTGGCTCTGAGATTTGCTTGCTGTGTAGTCTTACATTAGCCACACCTTCATTTCTGGTGTAGGCAAGGGATGGAAATGGCTATGTATGTCCTGGGTATAATGTGTGGTGGTTGGTCCCTTGCTACTCATAATGGCTACACTGAAGTCAACAGCAAAGGCTTCCCTTCCAGGTGCATCCACCAAGTTGGCCTTTTGTCTAACATCACCTGCAGATTTCAATTTTTGTTTATAATAGGACTATTTTCCTGAGTCTTTTTGTTTTTGCCCAGATCCAAAGAATTCACAGAAGTTGTGCCCTATGTTTTTTTTCTGTTAATGAGTATTCTTTAACACAGTGGATTTTCATTTATAACTTTAGTACAATTATACGTCTATGCAATTAAAATTATGTGGCAATATCAAAAGAGAATGTCAGATGTATTCCTAAACATAATAAAAAGTCCATATGCATACTCAGTTATAGTTAAGAATTTAAAATTTTAACATAGCTTCAATTCAGTAAAAGAAAGATACTTCAGTAAATAGGCCTGAGAGGGACACTTGACGAAGCACTAGACTCAATTCAGACAATATATTAACAAATTTTAAATGCATCACAGAATTACAAGAGACACAGAGAAAGGGACAATGGACATATTAGAAGAAAACTGTGGGAGAATTTTTATGAATATGGAAAGGCATTGTTGATGTATTGTGTATTAACTATTCATTGTTAAAGGACTTGTTTCCTGGGTCTGCAGAAACGGCTCATGGTAAGATGCTTACCTTCCAGGAATGAAGACCTGAGTTTGATCCCCAGCTTTCACAAAGAAAATCAAGGCATGCCAGTAGGCTTGGAATCCTCGCCCTGGGAGGTAGAGACAGGAGGATCCCTGGACTCACTGCTCAGCCATACGACCATGCTAACCAGTGAAACACAGATCCCAGGGAGAGACTGTCTTGTAAAGAAAGATGGACAGCTCCTGAAAATTGACACCTGAAGTTGACCTTTTTCCTCAACACACACAAAAGCACACACACATGCTCATTCACACTTATGACCACTACACATACACACACACACACACACACACACACACACACACAGAGAGAGCGAGAGAGAGAGAGAAACCGAGAGAGACCTCACATCTGCTGCACGGACACACGTTCACAGAGGCCCAAAATAGCCTATCCTATTTTCCTAATAACATAGAACTATAGAAAAAACAAACACATATAAAATATTTCAATTAAAGTACACATAAGCCTTAAATACATGTTGGTGCTGAATTTGAGGTGCAAAACATAATTAACAGACTATTTTCTTCTACATTTTACTTGTTTCTTTTCACTGGTTTATGATTTTGTTTTGAGTCTCATTAAGTTTCAGAGAATGGCCTGGAACTCATGATTCTCCTGCTTCAGACACCTAAGCTCCAGGGTTACAGGGGTGCGTGCAAGTCAAAATTGGCTTGCTTTCTCATTTCGAATACACTTATTTTCACATATCTATCACATAAAACAAAATGATGTCAAATGGTACGTATGGTTCTATTTATGGTGGCTTGGTTTACAGAGGCAAAGCTTTCTTAGAAACAGAATCTCATCAACGAAGGGTGGGTAAGAAAATTTGATTTTTTTTTCAATTTTAGCTAGCATTCTAATGCATATTGACTTTAAACTAACCCAGGATGTACTGTTACATTTTAAAAGCAGCATATAGTCTCTACATTTAAAGGGCTGCTGTTCATGTAGAAAATAAATCAAAGATAGTCATTTACTTACTGTTGTTGCAGTTGCATGGGAAATATCTGTAAGGATACAAAAGATACTCGGAGTGGTTGTTTTGTGGAGAGAAACTGGGCATGGGAAAGAGGATGGAGATTTAATTCCCACTGTAGTATCTTTTCCATCTTCCCTATTTTATAACCAAAATGTATTATCTATTCAAAAGAATAAGAAAAGCACATAATTTCTGAAAACCGTATCATTAGCCATGTTTGGAGAGCAACAGACTGTATAATAATCTCCCTGTGTTGTTTTTATAATAAACACAGAATTTAGACAGTGACAATTTATCGATCATTTTAATCATATGGGAGGAAATCATCTCAAAGATAATCCTGGGAGATTTCTCCTGCTGCCTCTTGAGAACTCCTTCACCCTTCAGTCTGCCACATTCTGGAGGCAGCGCTGCATAGACAATGACCAGATGACTCTCTTGCCTCTGGCTTCTGCCTGCATACACAGATACCAGCAGGAGCCTTCAGGGAAAACAGAGAGCAAGACCTAGCCTGCCTTCTCTGCCCTGATCCCCACCCCAGGGCTCTTCTTCAGCTGCCTGCTGTTTAATTGTTCCATCATGACCACTGCTGCCATACCTCAGGTCTCAAAGTGGTGACATCTGCCTTGTCACTGACCTAAATCTCCTACCTATACATGTAATTTCCCTGCACTGCAGCATCCCTTTTCTTGTATGTGTCTGTGTCTATGTTTACACGTGCATGCTTTCCTGTGAGTATGTATATGTTTGAGGTACTCATGCACATCTGTGCACATTAGAGACCAGAGGTCAAACTCATGTTATTCCTCAAGAAGGCCGGGCACTTTCATTTTGAGGCAGGGTTCCTCATTAGCCTGGGGCTCTGCAATTAGGCTAGCATTGCTGGCCCAAATGTTCCAGGAATTCACCTGTCCTCACCTACTCAGCACTGGGATAACAAATTCCTGTGCCATTATGCTGGGCTTTTATATACTTGCCTTGAGCCTCCAGACCCAAGTCCTTATGCTCACAACATGTGTTACTGAGCCAATTCTCCAACCCCTCAACTTTCTGAGCAATCTTTCACTTCAAATTATTTGAATTATCACGCATGTCTGTTTGAACCCTTATTATTGCAGTGAAAGAAGATATGTGCTTCTTGTTTGATACAATTAGCATAGAAACAACTTTTTAAGCATTGATATCAGATGTGTGACAGTTTCCTCTGAATTGAAACATTCCCTCTAGGAAGACAATGAGGTTCATAAAACTTAAGAGGTAAACAAAACTTCATGTCTGGGAGGAGAACAGAAACTTGAAAGGTGCTCCAGGGCCCTCCCAAACAGTATAAAAAAGAAGTAAATAACAGCTGGAAGAGGAGAGTCTTGCCAGTCAAACTATAGAACAAGAGATTCTTGGACAGTGGATTTACCTGCAAACTGTTCAGAGAACTCCAGGGATGCAGTGTTTGTGTTGGGTGGACTGCCTAATGATGCTTGTGTTGGGGTGGGCTGCCCAGTGATGTCTGTGTTGGGTGGGCTGCCCAGTGATGTCTGTGTTGGGTGGGCTGGTCAGTGATGCTGTGTTGGAATGGGCTGCCCAGTGATTTCTGTGTTGGGTGGGCTGCCCAGTGATTTCTGTGTTGGGTGAGCTGGTCAGTGATGCTGTGTTGGGATTGGCTGCCCAGTGATGTCTGTGTTGGGATTGGCTGCCCAGTGATTTCTGTGTTGTGTGGACTGGTCAGTAATACTGTGCTGGGATTGGCTGCCCAGTGATTTCTGTGTTGTGTGGGCTGGTCAGTGATGCTGTGTTGGGATTGGCTGCCCAGTGATTTCTGTGTTGGGTGGGCTGGTCAGTGATGCTGTGTTGGGTGGACTGCCCAGTGATGTGTTGGGTTGGCTGCCCAGTGATGCCAGTACTTTTGAGTCATTCTGCTTTCTGTAAGTAACCCTTCACCCACACTGTTGGTGACTATAATAAAAGCCCACTGGTTCATCAAGTTGGACATTGATGTAATTGCTAATTTAACGTGCTCAATTTGGGGAATGAATAGGGGTGTTTGGGGGGTGGGGAGGTTGTCCATGAAAATTCCGTCACACAACAGCACAAGGATATTATAGATGAAATTTTATGTTAACGTCAAGTAGACGTCTATGTCAAACTAGAATTGTCATGGAAATGACCGGAATCCACTTTAGCGTGCTGGTTTTAGAAGGCTGATTTCCTTTTTATGTAATCCAAAGCAATTCACAAATATAATAGCACCGCTGCTATAGACTAAAAAGTGAGTTCCTTTGTTTGAAAGAAAGGGGAAAACATCTCCTTCCCTGCAAGAGATCCTGCACATCAGCTCCACATCTCTAGACTAGATTGGTTAATTTTTGTTCACATGTTTAAGTACAGACACTGAGAGGTGTTTGTAGTCTTACCCTCCATGTCCACATAAGGGTATCCAAAGTTTTCCACTTCATGGGCCACAGAACCATGCATTACTTAGAGCCACGTGACATCTATAAAGGCGAGTGCCAGGTCCACAGCGCATGCTGCTCCGCAGTGGCACATTTGTTTATGTCTGGTTGAGTGGATTTATGTTATGCCGAATGGCAGAATTACGACTACTATACTACCTTGTGATAGCGTGGCAAGTAACCATAAAAATGTTTTGTTCAGACAGATGTTCAGTGGTTATTTTAGGACACAATACTTTAAAATACTGCCAAACCTTTAAAAAGTGATTTGTGCATTTTTTTTCATAAAATATGAACTCTGAATCGGCAATCTTGCCCACAGTGAAGAGTACTCCAGCACCCGGCATACATTCCGCTGTGTGCTTATGGTACATCAACACACAGTTTCTTCAGTGTACTTCTCCAGATAATGATTATTTCCAAAGCAGAAGATCCACACGACCGTTGTCTTATGAGGTTACTCCCCCTTCCGTGTGGAAAGATGACGAAGGCTGCTGCTCAGAAAGTTTTCAGTGCGCATTCCTCAATGTTCCCTCAGTCTGAACCTTAGGTCTCCAGCTTCCACATCTCCCTTGACTGAGTCTTTTGCTGTTTATCCTGTTGTGGATAGCCCTGGGCTTGTATTTTGATGCTAATTCCACTCCTCAGAGAGGCTACAGATGCAAAGCTGTCTTGAACCTTCTCCCTACCTTAACTTTTCAAATAAAGGCTTGAGCCAATGATTGGGCAGGAGGAAGAGGGAGGAGCTGGGAGTTGGGGGAGGAGAAAAGGATCCCCAGGAAGGGAGAGGAGCTACAAGAGAGAAGCTCATGGACTGGAGAAACCTCAAGTTATATGGGATAATATGGATGAGAATAGAGTAGTGTAGTGGGAGATCCGCCCAATCTAGGCTTATAGCTTGTATTGTTACTGATTGAGTTGAGATTTCTTTTACTGGGTAATTGGGTTGGAAACAAAGTAGCAACACCTCCCTTCAACCTTGTCCTTCATCCACTGTTGTGCTCTTTCTGTACATTCTACTTTTTGTTTGTTTTAAATTCCCTGTGTGTGTGAGAGAGAGAGAGATATCAGGCAGTATTTTTTTTTCTGTGTCTGGCTTATTTCATTTAACACAGGTCAACTCCAAACATATACATATTGTCTAAGATGGCAAGATCTCCTTTTCAAAAATCAATAATATTCCATCCATACAATGTTATGTCCTTCTCTCTGTCAATGAACACAGTTGGTTATGTTTCTTGCCTGTTAAAAAAGGGCTTGGTCAATCCCACTAAAATCGGGGACCAGACAAGGCTGCCCTCTCTCTCCCTATCTATTCAATATAGTACTTGAAGTCCTAGCCAGAACAATCAGACAACAAAAGGAGGTCAAAGGTATACAAATTGGAAAAGAATGATCATATACTTAAGTGACCCCAAAAGTTCCACCAGAGAACTCCTAAAGCTGATAAACAACTTCAGCAAAGTGACTATATAAAATTAACTCAAGCAAATCAGTAGCCTTCCTTTACTCAAAGGATAAGCAAGCTGAGAAAGAAATTAGGGAAATGACACCCTTCACAGTAGTCCCAAATAATATTTCATACCTTGGTGTGACCCTAACGATGCAAATGAAAGATCTGTATGACAAAAACTTCAAGTCACTGAAGAAAGAAATCGAAGAAGATCTCAGAAGATGGAAAGATCTCCCATGTTCATGGATTGGCAGGAACAATATAGTAAAAATGGCCATCTTGCTGAAAGCAATCTACAGATTCAATGCAATCCCCATCAAAATCCCAAATCAATTCTTTATAGATCTAAAAAGAGCAATTCTCAAATTCATCTGGAATAACAAGAAACCCAGGAGAGCCAAAACTATTCTCCACAAAAAAAGATCTCCTGGGGGAATCACCATCCCTGACCTCAAGCTCTACTACAGAGCAATAGTGATGAAAACTGTTTGGTATTAGTACAGAGACAGGCAGGAAGATCAATGGAATAGAATTGAAAACCCAGAAAAGAAACCACACATGTACGGTCACTTGATATTTGACAAAGGAGCTGAAAACATAAAGTGGATAAAAGATGACATTTTTAACAAATGGTGCTGGATAAATTGGAGGTCAGCATGCAGAAAAATGCAAAATGACCCATTCTTATCTCCTTGTATAAAGCTCAAGTCCAAGTGGTTCAAGGACCTCCACATAAAACCAGACACACTGAAGCTTATAGAAGAGAAAGTGGGGGAGGAATCTTGAACACATGGGCACAGGGGAAAAGTTCCTGAACAGAACACCAATGGCTTATGCCCTAAGAACAAGAATTGACAAATGGGACCTCATGAAACTGCAAAGCTTCTGTAAGGCAAAGGGCACAGTCAGTAAGACAAAACGGCAACCAGCAAATTGGGAAAAGATCTTTACCAATCCTATATCTGATAGAGGGCTAATATCCAATATATACAAAGAACTCAAGAAGTTAGGGTCAAGAGAGTCAAATAACTCTATTAAAAATGGGGTACAGAACTAAACAGGGAATTCTCAACTGAGGAAACTCAAATGGCTCTAAAGCACCTAAAGAAATGTTCAGCATCCTTAGTAACAGGTAAATGCAAATCAAAACAACACTGAGATTCCACATCACACCAGTCAGAATGGCTAAGATGAAAAACTCAGGGGACAGCAGATGCTGGAGAAGATGTGGGGAAAGAGGAACACTCCTCCATTGTTGATGGGATTGCAAGCTAGTAAAACCACTCTGGAAATCAGTTTGGCTATTCCTCAGAAAATCAGACATAGTACTCCCTGAGGACCCAGCTATACCACTCCTGGGCATATACCCAGAAGATGCTTCTACATGTAATAAGGACACATGCTCCACTATGTTCATAGCTGCCTTATTCATAACAGCCAGAAGCTGGAAAGAACCCAGATGTCCTTCAACTGAGGAATGGATACAGAAACTGTGGTATGTATACACAATGGAGTACTATTCAGCTATTAAAAACAATGATTTCATACCCCAGGACTCCCAGGGACTAAACCAGCAACCAAGGGGTACACATGGTTCCAGCCAAAAATGTGGCAGAGGAATGCCTTGTCGGGCAGTGGGAGGAGTGGTCCTTGGTCAGGTGAAGGCTCAATAGATGCCCCAACAAGGGGAAATCTGGGGGCGAGGGGAGGTGGGAGTGGGTCGGGTGGAGGGGCATATACTTGGAGGCAGGGAGTGGGAGGAGGGGTTGGGAGGTATTGAGGAGGGGGGAAAATGGGAAAGGTTTTACCACTTGAAATGGAAATGAAGATTATATTTAATAAAATATTTAAATAAATAAATAAAAGGGCTTGGTGAACGTGGTAATGTGGGGTCCTCTATAATAGATGCTCCACTTCCTTTCTTGATCTGATGGTGATTGCTGGGCCCTATGCCATTGCTATATTTAATTCTTCTTATTGTTTCCCATAATAGCTGTGCTAGTTAACATCCTCACTGGCATACATCAGGGCTCCATTTCATGCACATCCTTGCCAATGTGTCCTCTCCTCTTATACGTACCGTCCTAGTGGGTAGAGATAACGCCTCATTATGATTTTAATTTTTGTTTTCTTGCTAATTACCGATTTTAAGCATCTTTTGCACATAATTGTCGATCAGTTTTATGTCTTCCTTGGAGAAATGTCATCCAGGTCCATTTTTTAGTTTTAATTATTTGCTCCCACGTTATTGGGTATTTAAGCTCCTTGTGTGCTTTTGGGTGGTGACTCCTATTAAAGATAGAGTCACAGTGTTTTCTCCCAACCTATGGGAGCCAGTCATTTGTTGGTTATTTTCTGTGTATTGTTGTTATTTGGGGTTTGTTGTTATTTTGGGTTTTTTGTTTTGATTTCTGTGGGGTGTTTTCGTTTTGTTTTTTAATTTTAACACATTAACCTCCACTTATCTTTGTTTTTGCTTTTTGAGTAGTCAGTGTGATACCACAAAAGTCATGGCCAAGGCCAAAATCAAAGGGTATTTCCTTTGTATTATCTTCTAGGACCTTTGTGGTTCCTGGTCTTCAGCTCATTTTTAGTTCTCATATAAGTACTTAGTTTCATTCTTTTGTATGTTAATAGATGGATCTCATAATGTCACTTACTAAACAAGCATTCTTTCCCTCCTTGTATATTGTTGATGCCTGTGTCAAACATCAATTGATGGTGCTTTCTTGGCTATATCTTTAAGCTCATAATTCTCTTCCATTGGTCTGTGTCTTGCTTTGTCATGCCTCATCACTGAGATCACAAACTTTATAGAAGTGTGTCTCGTGAACGAGTATATACCTCTGAAGTTGCTTCATAATTCTATCCTCTTAGGAGTTTATAATAAATTCCCTATGACCTGTGCTGAGTGTTGAGGCTAGGCCTCAGGTCCAACTAGAAGTTAAGCAGGAGACTCTCATCTGAGTCATTGCTGATGCAAAACACACTCAAGGGTGCCCTTAGGAATTCTCTTGCAGGGGCTGCTTCTCAATACTCATTTTAAAGGAACAAAGAGAGACCCTCTGTCCGCATTGTTTTATTCTTTTTAATTAAAAAAGAAAGAAACTAATTTCCTTTTGAAATAATTTGTGCAAGGAAACACAACCCAATTAGTTTTTAAATGTAAATTTTAATTAGTGTTCTGATTCGGTGCCTAATTTGAATGTTTCCAGTTATCTGTGGTTTAGAATATTCCATGCCAAGGTTTACTCTTGTTTGTTAAAAGAACTCAAGACCTGGCACAGTTCCACCCTCTGCTTAGCATATTATTAATTTCAAGCTACTTGTCTTGTTAAGTGCTGAACGAACAAACACCATTCCTTATCTACCTGTGTGAGGTGTGACTCCATCACCATACTTTTTAAATAATTCCCTCTAGCAAGGAGATATCGGGGATGTGATTTATTTTTCTTTCCACAATTCAGCAACTATTTAATAAATGCCTACCATATGCAAACTTCCATGTGCTGGCAGACAGCAGTAAGCAAAACTTAAAAAAACAAAAAAAAACCAAACAAACAAAAAAAAAAGCTGCACGCCCTGCCAGAGTTTATATACCAGGAAAGAGAGAATGATAAGCTAGATGAGTAAGAGGTAGATCATGCTTTACTGTGAGGCACAAAAGCAAGGAACCACGATAGGAAAGATGCTGGGCATTTTTAGACAGAGTGTACAGGGAGACTACCCTGAGAAAACATTTGAAGGAAGCTATCTGAAGATTTGGCGGATAGAGTCTTCTGGGCTTTCAAATCTGAGGGCCCAGGCATCCACCTGGGAGCTCCACGTTGGATGAAATGTGACAGTGCTGTGTGTTTCACGGGTGCAGATCTTCAGGGACTAGGAAACATTTTGTTAGGAGTCTGAACAGCTGAGTGAGAGTGGAATTTGCTAGTGGGCTTCTTTTGCCTGGCATTCTGAGGCCAGAGTTAAATAGGGAAGAGTGGAGACAGAGATCCCCCCCTCCCATATGTGTCGGAGTCTGTCCCAATAGTCAGGTGAGACATTACATCATGTCAGGGACATTTAGGAACGAGGGTATGGCAAGAGTCTGCTAACTTGGAATTGACAGATTTTATTTTATTTTTGGTTGTATATATGTGTATGTGTAGGGGGGTGTATCTGAGTCTGGGTATGTCCCCAGGATGTCCTTGGAAACCAGGAGAGGGCAATAGAGACCCTGAACTGTAGTCAGAGGGAGTTGTGAGCTTCCTGATGTTCACCAGTTACTTGATTTCATCAGTTGGGAACTGAGCTCTGGGGTTCTTTAAAAGCTCCAAGAGCTATTAACCTCTGACCCATTTCTCTAGGCCCCTAATGTGAACACTGGAATTCAGACTCTTCAGAATTTTCAATTCTAAATTTGAAGGTGCATATCACAAAACTTACCAATGAGCTGGGTATGAAAAGCATTTGTTATTTTATGTCTCCTAACAAATTGCTCTAAAATCTTTGTGATTTATAAAGACACTTACAATTACATTGTTCCTGTGAGTCAGAAATTAACATGCCTGGGTGTCCCTCTCTAGAGATCATGATCAAAGTATCAACCAAGCCACCATCCCTGGAAGACAAGACCCACTGGGGTCTGGATTTGGCACCATAGCACAATCAATTGATTGTTCATAGAATTTAATTTCTTGCCAGGTAGCCCTCTTCATCAGACCAAACATATATAGGTAAAGGTAGTAACACCAAGATCAAAATCATTACAACCTCATAACACACACAACACCCATTCACCTTTTCATTATCCCTTGTCATCGTGCAGGGAAGGGGTTTACAAGGAATGTGAATAGTAGAAGGCAGACTTCACTGGAAACTGTGAGAATCTGCTCCCCGTCACAGGAATGAAAGAATTAAGAGACCCAATGCTAAGTGTTATGTGAACAGCAAGACAGAAGATTGTCTTACATGGAAAAAAAAATCGAATCTAATTGAGTATTTAATTTTTAAAAAAAAATTTTCTTGAATTGTAGAATTTGGATTTCAACAGACTTTAGTCTTCTCATTTTCACTGTCTTTGTTTAACTGCTTCAACAAAAATACCATAAACTGAGTAGAAATGTGCTTCACACGATTCTGAAGGCTGCAAAGCCTAAGATTAAGATTCAGCATCTTTCTGGTGAGGACTCATTTCCTCCTTCATAGGCAGATGTCTTTGTATGTCCTCATATCACATAGGAGCCCCTGTGCCTCCTTTACTGAGGTCTGAACCTCATTCCTGAAGGCTTCCTCATGACCAGTCACTGCCCAGTGTCCTGTCACCTGATACCATCACACAGAACGCCAGATCCAACATCTAAAATTTCAGTCACAACCATTTCATCTGTAGCATTCATTGTATACTTAAAAAAAAAATCCCGCCTCTATCCATTCTCTTATGCCAATACTTCTGTTTTCCTCTCTATGGGTGCTTTCCTGGAAGTGACTCCTAAGTGTTTGCTGAGGTGTGCTCATTGTCAGCTCTCACAACAGTCGCATAGTCCTTCTCCCATGAGGAGCTCAGCAGGCCAAATGCTCACCAGTTACTTGATTTCCTCAGATCGAATTTTAGGAATAAATTAAACTTCTATAGCATTAAATCACCTGACTAAACCGGACTGCCAGTGAGTAGAGACCTTAGATTTAAATTTGAATCCTGCCGTACAGTCTATGAAGAGACTGAATATGGCAAGCTAGCCTTCCCGTGATTCTGTGGCATTAGGGAGAAGGGGGAGAAGGGTTATCGTAAGGAGCCTGACTAGTCAGTTGGATGTTTATTACAGAGCTGCGTCTAGCTGGCGGAAGTGGGTGACAGAGATTAGAGTCTGTTAAGTGTTCATTGTACAGAGAATCTTTAAGGCTACAACTTTGAAAAGGGAGAAAGCCCTCTATCAAGAAAGGGTAATACCCTCTAGTTCAGAGATTCTCAACTTGTGGGTCAAGATCCCTTTGGGGGAGTAGAAAACCCCTCCATAGGGATCAAATATCCAATATCCTGCATATCAGATACTTACACTAAAATTTATAACAATAGCAAAATTACAGTTATAAAGTAGCAATGAATTAATTGTATGGTTCCACAACACAAGGAACTGTATTAAAGGGTTGCAGAATTTAAAAGGCTGACAACCACTGCTTTAGTTGCTGAAAGTAGCCCCTGGCTAGTAGCCTATAAGGAATTGGGGGTGTCAGTCTTGGAAAGAGAAGGAATTGAATTCTCTCATCTGAAAAAGCTAAGAGGTAAATTCTCTTCAAAGCCTCCAATGAATACTTAGTCACAAAGTGACTAGATTTCAACCTTGTGATACCCCAAGAATACTCACCTATACAAATGCCTGAATTACTATAATATAATAGGTGGCCATTTTTTTAGTTGCAGTCTGTAACTATTTCAAAACAACTCATATCTAGTATCTGAGAGTACACAGAGTGCAATTTATCAGAAGACTCCACAGAAGCATGGTTCTGGTGGAAGCCGAAACAAGTGCAAAACCACCAATTGGTTCACTAGGGAGGGCCATGTATGTCTTGCTTATGCCAAAAACAACTTCATCCACATGGTTTTGAACCTGATTCATCTCAAGACTATCACAGTCAAGCACAATCACAATAACAATATACAGTCTCCAGTAGCTCACTAATGTTTGTTTAGTTATTGTTTGCTTAGAAACCACATAGGAAAAACCCCCTGGGGTGACTCCGGGGTAGTCACCATAGCTCACACTCAGGATGCAAAGTCCTGTCAACATGAATCCATATGGTCACCTAATGTAACAAGAAAAACCTGTGAGAGAAATGGGTTTCAAGAAGTTATTGTATGGATATCACACACAAAATATTTCTGGGTATGTGAGGCATGTGGTCTGCCATTAGTTAGACTTCCAACTCCGCTTATCTTATTCTAAGCAAAGTAATTTTTAAAAGTGAAAGAGAGTAGCCTGTGTGCAAAACCAATTAAAAATCTAGTCTGCATAAGGAAGCAATTAATTATTGTGATTGAAAAGCTCCCTTTCACTATAACTGAACTGTTCCTGAAAGGAGAAAGATTCATTTCTGCTGCTTAAGCATTGATTCATGTGACTGTGTAGACAGCTCACCTCACTAGAGTAAGTAGTTAGCATCTTTCTTATTAGCCACAATTAAAGTGAAATCTTGTTACTTGGATTGTATATTGGAAATGCATTACTTATAGTGAAATTAATATCTAGCCTGGTTAGTGCTTAACCTGTATGTGAGTTAAATATTTTAATGAAATGGGTGCAGCATGTCTCAGGTCTTGGAAGTGTGGAGAACCTTTACTGTCATACTGTGTTCAATGCAATGCTGGATCCATTGGAGTCTAAAGCCAGAAATGGGACTTTCTTTCTGTTTAAGGGATTTATGAACACTAACGTGTTTATTTGTTAAAGTGATACAAAAGGTTTATTCTGTAAAGTTTCTTCTTGCAAGCGATGAGCACCTAAGCCCTTTCTATCATGTAAGGATACAGCTATCCAGAAAGCTGGATCTCAACAGACTTGATTTCTTAATCATACCAGTACTCAAAACAATGCAACACAGTGACACAGTAATGTTCGATGGATACGGGGCACCCACCTGAAATCCCACTATGTGGGAGGTGCATGCAGGAGGATCAGGAAGTCAAGGCCAGCCTTAGCTACAAGCAGAATTTGAAGCCAAACTGTCTCAAAAACCAATAAACAAAACCAAAAAAAAAATTAACACAAGTTATATAAGATCTATCCAGTTCATGTTGCTTTGTCACAGATGCCTGAATGTGCTAAAGCATTTCTATTCTAGCTTTTAAGGCTACTTCACTTCCTTGGCCAATGTCTCCCTCCTAAAACTGCTACGAAAGTTTCAAAAGGTGGTTTCTGAGGATTAGGATATAGAGCCCCTGGGAGGGAGGCCATTTTCTCAGTCAGAAAGTCACCTTCACTTCTTGCCAGTGTTGCCTTTAGTTTTGTCTGTAGTATAATCACTTCTTTATTTAGTAAAGGCTAAAGGAATGAAAATCCACTTAAACTCATAAGTGTGCTACATGATTCATATTGTTAGGACAGAGGTCTATCCAAAATACATAGCCCTTATCAGAGGACTCACTATCAGGGGAGGAAAGGGGGGCATATGGAGATATGTGCTTAAGAATTTTATATACATACGATAGCTGATGTTAGGATAAACTAGAATGGAATTAAGTAAGCAACCCCTGCCTAGTTCACTTGTATTTACATCATGAAAGAATATCTTTTATTCACCAGATGTAATTGTTATCTTGGAGGATTATTGATGAATAATTTCACCCTTTCTAGCTCTTTCTGAACGCTGGCTAGCAGGTTCAACTCAATTGTTTTGGTCCAAACTTCTCTCCAAGCTGACTGATTCAATCTGGCTTCTCTCAGCTTCTGACTGAATTGTTCTGTTTGTCGTCAAACTAATCCTGACAATCTGGTCTAATCATCTGGTTCCTTCTAATTCTGTCGCTGATTGTTCTTCACCTACAAACCTATTTCTATAAAACTGTCCCAGTAAAACTGTCCTCTCTCTCTCTCTCTCTCTCTCTCTCTCTCTCTCTCTCTCTCTCTCTCTCTCTCTCTCTCTCTCTCTCTCCCTCTCCCTCTCTCTCTCTCTCTCTTGCTTTCTTCATGCACTTCTCTTTCCTGTACGTTCTCTTAAGTAGCATCCCTTTCCTGTGATGTTCTTGTGAGAGTTGAGCATATCATGTCATTCTGTCAAATCTTTCTCTGATTGGTAGCTTTTTCTACTCCTTAATGAGATGTCACTTTTAAACATGGCTGTATCATTTTACAAACTAGATATACATTCATTATTTAGGGTTGTATTCCAACCAGATAATACTGTAATCTAGAGCGTCTGCATTCTAGCCGCATCATATCTTTGGATGTGATTCCTGGCAAGTGCAGCCATGTTGCTGGATTAAAGTTTCTCTACAATATCATCTCTTCTTATTTTGATTCAAGATAATTTTTGTAGATTTATGACACATGAACCAATAGGTATTGTACCTGTGCCATTGGAAGTATGAATGAGACAACTGTGAGCTTTGGCCTTCAAGAGATTCTCCAAATTTAGGGCCAAGATAATAAGAGGGGGCAGTTTAAATTTGGACCCTCTGGTTATAATCCAAGTAATATCCTCTTTCTTAGAGTTGAATCTCAGGCTTACACATTTCTTTTTACCGATTAAATTGGTCCCTTCTCAGCACATGGTACCAGTTGCTTCCCAAAGACCAACTTGCTTACCAACAATATAATCTATTCTCTTTATTCCTAGCAAAATCAAAACATGCATTATTTCCTGTTTCTCAGTGGTTCAGAAACATACATTATAAAATGTAAATGCCACATAAATGCCAATATTTATAATACACAATGTTCTTTTGCCATAACATTGAGGGAAAAGGACATGGCAGCCTCTATCAGCTGTGCTCAAAAATAGTGTCCCTATAAAGCAGTGGAAAATTAAGTAATCACTAATGAGAATGTATCTGATTTAATTCTGTTTAATGATCATTAATAGTCACTGTCATCAGTGATGATTGCTATGTTATGGTTTCCAGTCATTCTTCCAACATTATCAGATATATTATTAGCTATTCATCATCACAGTATGCCTCCTATACCAAAATTGTATAACAGAGAGAATAGATCCCTTTGGTGTGATTTTCAAGCATTTTTATAATAGAGCACAATGGGTTTTAATAGCACAGTTAAAGAAAATTAAAAATAAGGCAATGAGGTAAGGAAATATCATCTTCCTTTGACAAAGAGTATAGCTCTTCTGTTGAGTGCAATCCTGCCCATGAAAATGGAGAGCTTCACCCCCCTCCCAATGACAATCTTGTTGTTGTTGCCTTTGTCTAGATTTCTCCTCTCATTATTTCACAAAGGAAACTCAGAAGATTCCTGTTATGTATTTATACAGAGAAAGAAAACACCATATTTAATCGCCAGTGGGTTGCATGGATAATTATGGTATTTACGATTTGAATGAATTAGTGACCACAGGTAGTTTAGCTGCCCAAGTCAGTTAAGTTGGGTTTTGTGTCTTATGTAGCCCTGTAGCCCTAGAATGAACAAACAGGAAGAGACTTCATATACCTTCTGCACCTCCCTCTGATGGCTTCATGTCCCTTTACTCAAACCTCTGAGGTAGCTCAAATGTGCTTAAATCTGGCAGCAGGGACTCTGCAGTCAGGCTCTCTGATCCTCCAGCCTCCTTCCTGGGTCCTCTTCTGCCTCTCTCTCACACAGGCATTCATTCTGATTCTTTCCCTCATCTTCATTCAAACCCTGTCAAAGCTCTGAGCTCAGACAAAGCTGCAAAGCGCCTCCACAATTGCCTTCCCTGGTATTTCTGCACAAAGCACATATTGTGAACTGTGAAAAATTGTCAGACATTAGCAGGGGTGACTCAGCTCGGAAACTCGCTGCTTCTTAAGTGGAGAGCTGGTCCCATGTTATTTTAAAAGGCCTCAGAAATGTTATCTGTGGTGCTTGGAGGTTGCATGACCCACAGTTTTTTGTACAGACTTGAAAAACACAGGAAAAATTTATTCAGTCTGGATGTTAGGTCATTAATATTGCTCAAATAAATTGTTATAAGTGGATAATGGAGAAACAACAGAAATGTATCTCTATGAGCTCTGGTGTCTGGGAAGTCCAAGACCAAGGCCCTCAGATTGGCAACTGGGAAGAAGGTCCTGCCCACTCTGAATGACCCCAAAGTGGAACACTTATTTGCACCTCTGTATGGACACAGGGAAGGCAGCACTAACCCTATTTGTGAGGTAGGAACTGTGAGACAATTAAGGCCCTATCTCTCTATACATCCATACATATATACCATGACATTGAAATTTTATTGACAGCAATAAAATGAGGAAGGAGACTATAAGCAATGAGACTACAGAGACTGGTCTAAGCTGAAAATGATAGTTGAACAAGCGCCCTCCCATTTAAGATATTAAAGTATGAAGTGTGTGTGTGTGTGTGTGTGTATGTGTGTGCACCCATGCGTGCATGCACATGAATGCAAACCTGTGTGAGTGCAAAGGTCAAGAATCATTATAGGATCCTTGTACATTACACTGCATTTTGTTTGTTTGTTTGTTTGTTTGTTTGTTTGAGATAAACTCACAATCTATCACTCACCAAGTCAGCCAGACTGGCACGCCAGAAAGCCCCTGGAAAAGTGGTTCAGAGGTTAATTGCAGCATTGCCTGCTCTTACACAGGCTTTGGGCTCAATTTCCAGCACCTACATGTGGCGTCTGGCCCCCATCTCTGTTGTGGAGAGCCCTGGTCTTGTATTTTGATGCTAATTCTTCTCCTGGGAGGGGCTGCAGACGAGGAGTGAATTACATGTACAGGTGCCTTGTGAACCTTCTCCCCACCTTAACTTTTCAAATAAAGGCTAGAGCCGGTGATTGGGCAGTAGGAGGGAAGGTGGAGCTGAAAAGTTTGGGGGGAAGAAGGGAGGGAGAAGGGAGGGAGGAGGAGAGAAGAGGTGGAAGAAGAATGGAGAGAAGCACTTAGCTTGGAGAAACCTCAAGTTATATGGGATCTCCTAGATGGGAATAGAGTAGTGTAGTGGTAGATCTGCCCAATCTAGGTGTGTAGCTTGTATTCCATTTAATTGGGTTGTGATTTCTTTAATAGGGCCTTTTTGGGTTGGAGATTTACCACAACACATCTGTTACCCCAGTCCCAAGATATATGATGCCCTCTTCTAGCCTCTACAGTCTAAGCATGTAGGACACCGTCATTTTACAAGCAAAACATCTGTACACATAAAGTTACTTAAAGTGAAAAATATCTATTATTTCCTTGATGAGTTGAGCATCTATACCCTCGATTTAATATACAGATATGTATTCGAATTTTTACTGTGTATATATGTTCTAACTAAATTTTTATGAGTTTTCGCCCATTTAAAACACTGTTTCAATTCATGGACAATTAAAAGATAAAAATAAAACATTGAAAGAGTCCTTCCCTATAGAAACTCCTTCTGAAAATTTTACCACCTCTCAAATGTGCTTCTGTTTCAGAGACCCTTAGCACACTTTAAACAATCTTCTTCCTGATTTATCTGTATTGCTGATAGAAGTATTTTGCTTTCATTTTATTTGATACCGAGTTTTTTAATATTGTTATTACTTTGCTTATCAACTCTTCTTGGATCTCAGATGTTTGCCCAGAATCTGTTTCCTTCTACTTGATGTATATACTTTGTGAGACACATTGCAAACTCTGACTCCTTTTGTCATTATAATAGAATTTCAGTTGACTCTTACTTTTAAAAGATATTTTGTCTGAATGACAGCAGTAGGATGGCAGTTGTCTTTGTCCCACAACTTGATGATATTCTGTTGCCATTTCATTTCCAATGTTGAGAAATCATTCAATCACTATCCTATTGGCTTCTCTGTGTATATGACTTGTTTTAATTTATCCTATGTTAAGTTTAAGCTTTCTGACTCCGAGAACAGATATTTTTAATCAGATTTTGGAAATTTCTATTGTTTGTTTTGTTTTTCAATACAGAATTTCTTTATGTAGCCCTGGGTGTCCTAGAAATCATTCTGCGTGCCAGGCTGACCTAGAACCCAGAGATCTTCCTGCTGGGATTAAAGGTATGCTCCACCACTGCCCAGCAGGAAATGTCTCTCAGTTTTTGTTCACTCTAATGTAGCCTTTCATTCTTTCTGCACTTCCTTGAAATCCAGTTCTGTCTGGTAAGTCCAACTACTGAGGTCTGGGTCTCTTACCCTTCGTTTCTGCTACCTGAGGTGCATAGCCCTCAAGAGCTCATATTTTTCTGGACACATACCTGTGGTCATTCTGAGCATCTGGTACAAACCTGCCTGAACAGAATACAGGTTCTGTCAGTCTATATATCTAGATCTATTGCTGTGAAGAGACACCGTGAGCAGGGTAATTATTACAAGAGAAAGAGTTTATTGGGGCTGGCTTACAGTTTTAGTGGTTTAGTTCATTATCATCGTGGCAGGAAGCATGGCAGCATGCAGGCAAATGCTGGGGCAGTAACAAAGAGCTACATCCTGAATATAGGCAGAGGGAGGGAGGGAGGAGGGAAGGAGAGAGAGAGAGAGAGAGAGAGAGAGACAGAGAGACAGAGAGAGAGAGACAGAGAGACAGAGACAGAGACACAGAGAGAGAGAGATACAGAGAGAAACAGAGAGAGACAGAGACAGAGAGGCAGAGACTGAGAGACATAGCATAGGCTCTTGAAACTTCAGAGCTCACCCCTAGTGACACTTCCTCCAACAAGACTACAACTCTCGCTCTGCCAGTACCTGACAAATACAGAGGTGTGTGCTCTCAGCCAACCATTGAACTGAGCATGAGTTCCCCAATGGAGGAATTAGAGAAAGGACTAAAGGAGCTGAAGGGGTTTGCAGCGCCATAGGAGGAACAACAATATTGAGCCAACCAGTACCCCCAGAGCTCCCAGGGACTAAACCACCAATCAAAGAGTACACATGGAGGGACCCATGGCTCCAGCCACATGGGTAGCAGAGGATGGCCTTGTTAGACATCAAAGAGAGGAGAGGCCCTTGCTCCTGAGAAGACTCGATGCCCCAGTATAGGGGAATACCAGGACAAGAAAGCGGGAGTGGGTGGGTTGATGAGTAGAGGGAGCGGGGATGGGATAGGGTGTTTTCAGAGGGGAAACCAGGAAAGTGGACATTTGAAATGTAAAGGAAATATCTAATAAAAAAAAAAGTTTAAAAAAAAAAAGACTACAACGCTTAATGTTCCTACTCCTTTCAAACAGCCCGCTTCCAGATGTTGAAGCATTCAAACATACTTGTGGGATGGGGAGTGTTGTTATTCAAACCACCTCAGGCTCCTTCAGGAATCCTCACATTCCCTTCTGCCCCACAACTGAAGACTATCAACTGATTCGTATGGTAACTACTCTGTTCGCGGAGGTTATTTGAAGAATGGAGTTCGGTGAATACAGAGCTATACACCCAGAAACCCGAAGAATTCTGCAGCCAGAACGAAGTTTTTCTGAAAATGGAAGTTTCCTGTCTGTGCCCTGCAGACGGCCTAGTTGATATTAGTTTTGTAGTTCACACTTACTCTAAAGACTTTGAGGTTCCTGAATTTTTATGTAGATTTATTATTACATTTCCAATCTTGAAACTGTATCTTTATTTTACATATCCCAGATAAAATGCACATCTCCATGTTGCCTGAGTTAAGCAAAGGCTAGGAAGACTTTGGCTTCGGAATTTCTATTTATGTCTGTAAGTTTCAACCTTCTCTTCATGTTTAACTTCTGAAAACATATTTTTTACGGTCGTGCTGAGTCATCAACGCTTTCAAATATCTTAAACATGAACTGAAATTATAATCTGCCCTTCTTGGCTTTCCTTATGATTTATTTATTATGATTTATTATGATATTTATGATTTATTATGATATTTATTGTGATTTATTATGATCAAGATTTAATGTATAGTATATTCAGTTGTTCTTGAACAGTGAGATTCCAGGCATTTTTATTTTATGTCTATCTAACTTAATATACTCAAAAAACAAAGTTGCCTGAAAAGGAGATAAACTTGGAAAAACAACTGTCAATCATTTTCAAAGATGTATATGATTTCAATTGTGCATATTATAGATCTCTTAACATTCCAACCATTTTGAAATCTTGGTTTCTAGTTGCCTTACTGTTAAATAAAAGAATCACCACATCCTAATTGCAAAGATGTCTGTGATTAAGTATGGCCCTTTGAGCACTGTTTCCAGGGCTAACTTTGATGTCTATCAGTGCCAGAAAGACAGAAGAAAGAACATGACATTCCTTCAGTGGCTTCTCAGCCCATCTAATCTTTATTGAGTGCTTCCCAGTCTCAGAGATGCATCAGTGAACAAGACAGTCTGTGCTCTTAAGAGAAAAAGAAAGAACGTACAAATCAATACATAGTGTCAAGTTGTAACCAATGGACACATTCAGAGTTCCAGGCTTTGATGGCTGAGACAGAGAGCGACATTTCTTTAAGTAAATGAAGTGAAGGAGGAATCCGTTTGAATTTCTAGAGGAAGAGCCTTCAGCGGAAGGTAGGCAGCTTAGGATGTGCTAGAAGCCAAACAGTGGCATGAGCTGGGGACTGGAAGTGAGGTCACTGGAGGTCAATTGGAGTCAAATCCTCACAAGGCGTAAGAAAAATTTTGGGGTTTGTTATGAATGAGATTTTTAAAGCCACTGCTGAATGGAGTTTGAACAAGGACAAGATCACGAGCTGATTTGTAGTTTCAGAATTCCATACTTGCTGTGTAGTGAGCAGGTGTTGAGTATGTATACGTATATTTGTAAATGTCTGCATTCCCATGTGTTTTTGTGTGTTGTGCCCAAAGTTAATGCCAGGACTCATCCTTGATCACTCATCCATCTTATTCAAGCAGGGTTTCTTAGTTGCATTATTATTTCAACAACAATACATCATGACCAAAGCAGCTTATGAAAGAGTTTGACTTGAGATGCTCAGTACTCAGGGTTAGAGTCCATGACCATCATAGAGGAGAGCATGGCAGCCAGGCAGGCAGGTAGGTGGGCACAACACCAGAGCAGAAGCTGAGAACTCACATCTTGATCCACAACCACAAGATGGAGAGAACTAATTGGGAATGGTATGGGCTATTGAAACTTAACAGCTTTTTTTCCAGTGACATACTTCCTCTCACAAGACCATACCTTCTAATCCTTCCCAAATAGTTCCACCAGCTGGGCACAGAACATACACGTATAATAGGCTATGGGAGCCATTCTCATTCAAGAAACTACACAGGATCCTTCAAATCAAACTCAGAGCTCACTGATATTGTGAGTCTCACTAACCCAGTTGCTCCAGGGAAGCCCCTTGCCTCCACTTTCCAGGGCTGAAATTATAGGCAAGCTCCATGTACACCTTGAATTTACTTGTTTCTAGGAATCTGATCTCCATTTTCCATTTTTGCTCAGAAAGCATTTAGCAACTGAGCTGTTTCCCAGCCCCAATCTAAACTATCTTTAGGGCTTATACGATATAGTATTGATTCTCACATTTCTCTATTCATAGAGCCAATATTAAAAAGTAAAGTTTAAAGACAAAACATAAAAAAGTGAACTTTATACCACATAAAAAATGTATACAGTATAAAGTTATTCATCTTAATGTCTTATGTAATCTGGGTCTGTAAAATTTATAACCAATTTAATCAGTTAAATAACACGTTTTTTTTCTAAAGGATATTTTTTAAAGGAATGTTTTCAAGAAGCCCAGACAGTTGTTGGATGACAGGATGGTGGGATGGATTGGTGAATTTATATAGAGATTTCAGAAAGTTTTGAGGAAGAGCACTTAGGAAAAGTCAATAGCAAACCACTTTGCTTCAGCATAGAGAAGAGAAAGCTCTGGTTACGATGACTCTTGGGTCAGATAATCAGCATTATCCTTCCCTAACCTTCCTCTGTAGCCAACTTCTAATTCAATCACCCATGAACACAGAGCTAACATCTGACACAAACACAATAGCATCCTTCCTTGTTTCTCACTTGGCTGTTCATAATTTAATAGAAATAATAAGATAATCTAAGGGCACCATTCTTAAAAACAAAGTGCAATCAATGGGACTCTTAATTTTCACCTTATTGATTTCATGTTGGAGTATAAATATATATTTTTGGAAAACAGGCACTAAAATTACACATTCTGTCCTTTGAATGTGTGATTTTTTTTTTAAATCCTCATTGGTATGAAGCAAATTGTTTGATACACAAATTGTGTGATAATTATTAGTCAAATTATTCTATCATCCATTGATTACAAGCACCTATTAGAGCAAAGGAGTTATGTCAGTTTACCCAAAGCTATCAGATGGATTAGTCTATGTAGACAGTGCTTCTTAAGATTCTCAGCGTTGTACTATTCTGGAAGAAACCCGACACAAAAATTCTAACTTTGAATCCAAAGGGCAAAGAAATATTTCTATATTTCATCCTTTAAAGTTACATCCATGATTGGCTTTCTTATTGATTCTTTTAAAATCTTGTCATCTCGTGTGTGTGTGTGTGTGTGTGTGTGTGTGTGTGTGTGCTGACACACACAAGTGTGTGGACCTGAGTGTGCTGGTGCACACCAAGGCCAGAGGGCATCAGATATTTGGGATCTAGAATGATGACTGTGCTGCATGACCTCAGTACTGAAGTCCAACCCCCAGTCTCCGTGACAGTACAGCAGCTGTTCCTAACCGGAATAGCTCCAGCTACTCTTCTTGTCTCTTGAGAGTTGCCCAGCCAGAGCCTGTAAAGCATTGTTGACCCTGTATATTTTCCTTTAGTGAGAAGATTTTCAGAAACATATCATTAATATAAAGCAAAGGAGACCTGAAATATAAGCTATAGTGCCATAAAGTTTGCCTAACAGAGACCAGGCAAACATGGACTTACTGGGAGGAGTGCCTTCCCAGGAAATGTCCAGAAGCATTCTCTCATTCTCTCATTGCTGTGTCCAAATCCCACGCTGCATCACCCTTGCAGGGACCACTGCCACTTATCTTAATTTTTTTAAAAAAAAATATTTTATTTTTGAGATTATAATGTAATTATATCATTCGTCCCTTCCCTTACTTTACTCCAAAGCTTTACCTCTCCCTGCACTCTTTCAAATCCATGACCTCTTTTTTTCACTAATTACAAAAGGCATATTATATATATATATATATATATATATATATATATATGCATATATGATATATACATATATTTATATTATTTCCTAAATGTAACCTGCTCAGTGTTTATAATGTTACTTGTAGGTATATTTTCAGGATTAACTACTTGACATTGGATAACGAATTGGTGTGTTCTTCCCTGGGGTAGACTATTTCTCCAGCTCTCAGCATTCCTTAGGTACCTGAAGCTCTCTGTCTAAGATTGAGGCCTCATGGTCTTTCCCATCTACTTTAACATGTCTGTTGTTGTCCTTACTCAGATCATATTTAAGCAACCATGCTGGCGAGAGTATATGGATAGAGCTTCTGACATGCCTAGGAGATGCAGTCTCTCAGCAAACTCCCCGATCCTCTGGCTTTTACAATCTCCCATCCTTCTTCAGCAATGTGCCAAAGGCACATTGCATTAGATGTAGCAGTTGTTTTGTAGATGTATCTACTGGGACTGGGCTCTGCAACTCTGTGTTTTGATTGGTTGTGATTTTCCTTGGTAATGACCTCTTTTTGTTGCAAAGAGAAGTTTTCTTGATGCGAGGTGAATGCTGTGTCTATCTGTGGGTGTAAGGACAAATCTTTAGAATACAGTTAGGGATTACACTGGTTTAGTAAGGTGGTGGTTACATTATCTCTTCCAAGACATCCCTGGCTTCATGCAATTTTCTGAGGTTCTAGTAAAAAGCCTGATGTCTCTCTTTAAGTTGAACAGACTTTAAGTCCAGTCACAGGCATCATGGGTATGTAGGACTATTGGTTGCTTCCCTCCTTTGGAAACTTGAATGTCACCTTCTGGTTCCTTGAAACCTACACCTCAGGGTGGAGGGTATTCAGGTCAGTTCCAATCCAGAGGCTTCTAAACCATATGTCTGAAGTGCATGATGTCTTCAGAAATTGGGACCAACTTTCCACCTCTAGAGGGAAGTCAAGTGTCCCTGTCCTTTTCACAGCCCCTCCTCATTCTCTCATCAACCTCCAGCCTACATTCAGAAACCCCTCCAGGAATCCGTGACCCTATTCTTTAAATGTGTAAATGGAAATTCTCATACAGACATTATTCCATCAGTCTCACCCATTTCCTGAAGTTCAATTTAAGGTCGTGATCTGTGATACCATAGGGAGTAGCTAATGTGACTTCTTCCTTTACTGGCTCTGAACAATATACAGTGATTAATTATTGACCACCACAGTCTCTGAGTAGTGGTGTTCTATGGCTGAAAAAAAAAAAAAAAGAAAACCCAGCCCTTTATGATCAAAAACGGTTTATCAAGAAATGGATTTTTCTAAACACTAATAACTGTAAGTGCTGTTGAGGATAAAAATATTTGAATATTATTCTTATTGATATGAACAAAAGGCTGAAGAAAAAGACACATGCTTAACATCCAGAAAATGAGTCGATCTATTGATGTGAAATTGAGCAGCTTAATTCTCTTGGTTGAGGGTAAATAACTCACAAGCTAAACGGATGAATGTACATATGTTACTCAGAAGAAAGAGATGTTTTTATTTCTCAGAAATTCTAAGTGTTGCGATCTATCTTTTCAGCAAAAGCGGTTGTCTAGAAACCCTTAAATATTTTCTGTGAACACTCGTCCAGTTTATTTCAACTGGCTAATGGATAAACATTTGCATATCATTTTTAACCAAGCTTCAGCTGATTTGCTTCCTACAGAAGTAGGATTCTCATCTTCTCTTGCCTCTGTCCCTAAGCCACATCTTGGAATTCAAGCTTCCTGAGAGGCAAGGTTGCGATAAGGAAGTTCTAACCTGTGAAGTAGCTCCCGGCCTCGGCCTCTGTGTTATCAGTTCAGCCAAGCTTCGCCCTGGGTATTAAGAGGAAGCGCCATCTCTTAAGGGAATAAACAGGTGACGTCCCATTAAAGGGGGAAATGCTTTCCAGGAAGCACTTTTGGAAGCTTGGTAATTAATGCCCAAAAACTGCTTATTTATAATTATGACCTTTTCAAAGACATGCTAAATGTGCTCAAAGTGTAGTCTGCTTTAATTGCATTGTGGGTTGCACTTTGAGCTTTATTTAAGCTGTCCATTCCATGAACCACTCTGACTTTTGTCCTGAGAATGCTGACTTTGGCCCCCCCTTTGAACATTTTCTTTCAATCTTCTGATGTGTTTTCCTGAATAGTCCCCACCACCTGAGGTTTTCATCTTTCCTTCACTGTCATTAACAGGCCTTCCTCCCCCTCAAGATTTTACGCCCATTCCCTGACACCTCATTTTGTTTTCCTCAAGACAAGTGCAAGCCTTTTTAGCGAATGGGGCTCTTTTTAATAAAGGGAATGGGAGTGTTATGAAACTAACTTGCTCTCATAATACCAGATACCAGCACTTCTAACCTTCCACGTATTGTTCCTGATGACTTGAAAATTTCTAAGTGTGTAAAGATGAGAACAGTAACCTCCTCTTCTTTTTACCTTCATTTGCGGTGCAGCTCTGTCACACCTGGTGCTGCCAGCTTCTGTGTACATTGCAGAATTCTACACAGGCTTGACCACTGTCTACTGATATGCCCTTCTTTATCACAGTCTGACATTTTAACTTACCTTTGATTCCAAGCATCTTCCCATTCCTGTTCATGGTGAGAAGCAGACTACCAATTTCTGCCATAAAAGGCTAGAAACAACTGGAAAGATTGCTATTCATAATAATTCGAGATAGCCAGGCAGTGGTGGCACATGCCATTAATTCCAGCACTCAGGAGGCAGAGGCAGGCAGATTTCTGAGTTCAAGGCCAGCCCTATCTACAGAGTGAGTTCCAGGACAGCCAGGGCTACACAGAGAAACCCTGTCTCAAAAAAACAAACAAACAAACAAAATGTGAGATAGGCAGCTGGCACAGAAGTGGTTAGAGTAACAGACATGGATGCAGGTGTTGAGTTGGTCAAGGATTATAGTATCTTTGTCAAAGATCTTTGTTGAATGGTGAAAGAATGGCTTAAATTAGAACATGGGGTCAAAGTAAGAGATCATGCACTGAGTTCACACTCTTTGCTACATTAGATTTCTTATAGCGATATAAGGGTCCATATCCCCAAAATATTTTCCATGAATGTGCAGTCTCATATGGTTAGGAGTCAATGACCATGTAAGTTTTCAGAGTACTACACGCTCTCTTCCAATTAGGGAGACTCGTGGTGCCATTTAAAGTGTCCCCCCTCCCCCTACTGATGTCCCCTGTGCTTTGGATCAACTTTATCTATGTGGCTTTTCTCATTGTTTGGCATGTTGATATTATTTGAACAAACATCTATAAGATAAAACCTTGGGTGCACCCTTACAGAGGTACAGTCCTCTGTGAGTTGCATATTCTGTGATCAAGTTCTTTAAGCCTCAGTTATCTCCTCAAGCTCTTACAACTATTGCTTTCTTCTACCATCTCCGCATGTGTTAGTGACTCTCTGTGTAAATGATATTGAAGGGAGAAAAGTCTGTCTATCCTATGTGTCGTTTCAAGTCCAAAACTCATTCTAATTTTTGTGATTTCCTTCACACTGAAGTTTCAAACAAGAAGACTGGAGAAAGGCATCAGTTTGGCATTATGTAACAGAAGAAATCTCAGGCATTAAAAGTTAAGGAACACTGATTTAGGTCTTCATGGGGCCTTAGGCACTGTGTCCGATGCAGTCTGGAATGTTTTTCTGCCCTCTGATGGACCATAGCCAAGGACAGCAATGCAATTATGTGAAAAGAAACAAACAAGACTTGTCCTCGTTTCTGAGAGGCTTTCTGGTAGGCCATCAAAATGTGCTTCAAAACAAAAAAGGGCCCCGGCAGGGCCAGTTGCCTGAGCTCAGACAAGACAATCACTATTAATGGATTTCCATCTTCTCAAGCACAAAATGAACAGAGACTCTGGTGAATCTTTACCTACATGGATTGGACATCTTTCTTACTCAAAGTTCTTTTACACACAGCCTGCTTTCTCTGAAGTCACAGAATAAAACCATCTCTTAGCGAGTCACTGAAGACCTTCTATAAACTAGCACAGATCTCTCTGCAGCCATTTTGTCTTTCTTGCTGGACTCCAGCAGAAACTCTGGTTGGATTTAGCATCAGTCATTTGAATGTCTTTTGCTGTTACTGGCATTACGACTCAGGACTATGGGAAAGTCATTTCACAGGAATGCCTAAGTCGTCCTGCATAAAGCCGTCATCCATGTGACCAATTCTCAAAATTTCATTACCATAGCGCATTCCTCTGAACTTCTTGTTATCATTCTGAACAATTCTTCCCAATCAATTTATGGTACCAGAAGTGTATATGCTGTTATTTATTTAGTTATTTATTTTAGAATATATTATTTCTCAAGTAATTTGCATCTGTTTCTGGGGTTAAAACTCCTTATGCCTTACAGGATTGTTCACAGTGCCTAACATGTTACCCACAATCAATAATCAATAACTATGAATCTCTGGATGTTACACAAATGCTGCCTAGGGGCTCTATTGCTCTATGCAGATCTGCGTAGACAAGGAGCAGCTTCCATAGTGTATACAGTCCTGAGGGCCAGACACCAAGGAATGTACTTATTATTTATAGCTATAGACCTGGGGAACAAGAAGCTAATAGCTCTAGGCTTCAAAGACCAGAGGCTAATTTCTCTAAATGCTTGGTCAAAGCTTATTCCTTGGGCCATCAATGAGAGTAACTGGACCCCTGCTCTTAACTCTAGCTGTCCTTGGGAACTTTTCTAAAGGTCGTGGCTTCCAGTTCTCCCTTTCAGCTCTCTGTAGCTAGCCTCTTGCCTTTTGCAGGCTCTGTTTTTTATGGTCAGTCTCTGAAAGTCTTAGGCTGTCTTCTGGCAGCTGCAGGGTAGGGCTGGGGTGGAAAGTCCTTGAGACTTTCTGGTTTTGGTGCAGCTAGTTCATCCCACTCTACCAGCGATGAGACCATTAACAGGCAGGGAAAGATAGCTTAAGAGATGCCTTTAATAGAATATAATATTGCCACCCTAAGAGATTTCCCGCCCCCCCCTGCCCCCGACCAACGCAAAAAGCATGGAAAGCAGCCTGACTGTGTTAGCAGCAGAGGACTGTGCCACACTTGTGTGTGGGTATAGTTCTATACCACAGCCCCTCATATAGCAACCTCTGGTTCTATTGACTACAAGCCCCACATTGGAACCAACCACAAGCTCTTCATAAGGATGGATCGCAAGCTTCACATTTCTCCATGGCAGGATTTTGCTGAATCTCTGGAAAAGACTCTCTTTCTCCCAGCCTAAACAGGAATAGCTATGGGACCTGGACAGGTCATTTAAATTAAATGAAGTTTGTTTTGCTTGAAGTGCAGATTTCCAAAGCCAGGCCTCCTGAAGTAGCAATCCAATCGCTGGTGCACTGACAACCACTGCAGTCGGAGTGGAATTTGCCCAGACTGATATTGAGGTGTTCAAAATAGAACCATTTGAAGGAAAAGCCAACCAGCTGTCAGTGGGGAGGGAGCACTTGACTTACCATTCAGTACTTCAAGCGTCTGATTCCCGGGGAAAGGTTCTATGCGTTGATAATCACACTACCAACTACCTCACACTCCACAACCTTTGCACATTTTAAACATCAAAGTGTCTTCATAATATAAATGTAGGAAATGAACACTCTTTTCTTTATTTCTTATTATTTACTTTTCAAAGGTTAGCCTCTTTCCGCATTACCCCACCGAAAACCCCCTATCCCATCCCCCCTACCCCTGCTCATCCCCGACCCCCAATTTCCTGACTTGCATTCTCCTATTCTGGGCAATCGAGCCTTCACAGCACCAATGGCCTCTCATCTCATTGATAGCATCTTCTGCTACATATGCAGCTGGAGCTGTGGGATCTTCCACATGTACTCTTTGGTTGGTGGTTCAGTCCCTGGGAGCTCTAGGGGTACTGGTTAGTACATAATATTGTTCCTCCTGTGGAGCTGCAAACCTCTTCAGCTCCTTGGGTCCTCCTCTCTCTAGCTGCTCCATTGGGGACCTATTCTCATTCTACTGGTTGGCTGTGAGCTGTGGGTGGTTTGATCCATTTTCCAATAAGGATCAAAGTATCCACACTTTGGTCTTCCTTCATCTTGAGCTTCATGTGGTCTGTGAGTTGTATCTTGGGTATTCCGAGCTTTTGGGCTAATATCCACTTATCAACGAGTGCCTACCGTGTGTGTTCTTTTGTGATTGGGTTACCTTACTGAGGATGATGGTTTCTACCTCCATCCATTTGCCTAAGAATTTCATGAATTCATTGTTTTTAATAGCTGAATAGTACTCCATTGTGTAAATGTACCACATTTTCTGTAACCATTCCTCTGTTGAGGGGCATCTGGGTTCTTTCCAGCTTCTGGCTATTATAAATAAGGCTGCTATGAACATAGTGGAGCATGTGTTCTTATTACATGTTGGAGCATCTTCTGGGTATATGCCCAGGAATGGTATAGCTGTGTCCTCAGGTAGTGGTATGTCCAGTTTTTTGAGGAACTGCCAAACTGATTTCCAGAGTGATTTTACCAGCTTGCAATCCCACCAGCAATGGAGGAGGGAAATGAACACTCTTACCATTTGTATCATTTATCAGGCCAAATAGGCTTGCAAAAATTTGGGTCCTTCTATTAGAGAATCATAATAGCCTATTTATATCAAGTTAGAATCTACATCCCAGAAATGGTATACACAACTATGGGAAATGTGATTCCCCTCTGAAAGTACTTGGAAAGAACCTTCTCGGCCATTTAATTTATTCAAAGTATAAACTAATTTAAATTACCCAGCTGCAGAGTTGAAAGGATACTCTTTGATTCTTGACTAAACTCATGAAAGGGTAAGTAGATTAAAGTCTCTTATTTAGTCTAAAAAGTGGTCATAATTATACATTTTCATTTCTCCCACCTTATGTTATAGTGCTTTTGCAGTGCATCCCATTTTAGAAATTAAACAGCTGTGGATAATTTGTGTATTGGGTGGGGGGACTCTGGGTTGGTACACAAGAATATTTCTAAGTGGTCAGTTAAAGCCCCATGCTGAGTTGTTTCATAACCAAATTTTTAATCACCTGCTTACTCATTCTGAAACTGCTTGTCTTCTGCCTCCCTCCTCTGCAGTGTCAGCTTCGTGATGGCAGGGATGTCAGCCACGATGACTTTCACCTTGCCTTGGTCACTCCCCATAGCCATATAAGTCGACTGTGTCATTAGGTTCTGGGTTGATGCACATATATCTATATGGATATATCCATACGTGTGTGTTGATATTTAAATAATGGATCTCGCACAGTCATTTTCTCCTCACTTATCCTAGACCTTTTAAAACAGAAAAGATTTCCTATTGTGATATTTCTTTAAATTATGTTGCTCCAAGCCACAGGTTTCCCCGGAGCTGACCCTGAAGTGAAGAGAGAAACCAGCAGAGAAATTCAAATTTCAGGGCCCACTCTCGATTAGGATATTCTCCAGGAAACAAGTAACTGGGATCCTGGGGTTCCAGATAAAATGCCATTTCAAAGCTTCTGCATTTTTCACAATTCAGGAAAAAAAAAGTTGAAGCTAGTTTTCTACTTTAAAACAGCTTGTGAAATAGGTTATTTCAACCAGTCTTTGTAGAATCCAAGTATACTTTATAACTTATGTTTCCGTGATCCTTAAATTTTGCCCTCTGTGGGAAGACACTGAAATAAGTAGTTATTCTTTCTAGTACTGTAAAGTTTTACCCTAGAAACAACAGTGTGTGTCTTTCTCAGAAGAAACATGCCCTTGTTTACTGGGACTAAGGCATGAACCTCTGACATGTACTCACCCACCCATGTCAAGTTGATTTGCATCCGTGCTCATGAGAACTACATTAAACTCAACCAATCCTGATCGATTGTTGAAAGCCAGGATCCCGACTATGTGAGTCATGACGAGCCAAGATCACAACCACTGTCCACTGTGCAGAGAAACTAAAGCCCTGCACTGTGTTCTAAAAGCCGGCTGCCATATAGAGCTAGCTACCCAGTGAGTCCTCTCTCTGTCCCTGTACCCTGCTGTTGCTAGGCTTATTACACACTGCCCTGACTGTTACTGAAGAAGGGTTTTCTTTTTCTTTTCCTGGTTCTTTTCAAGATGACATAAAACCAATTGAAGATATTGAACTCGAATATCCTTGAAGCCAGACTTGTCCTGGTTTGAGGATGCTCTCCATCATCCTTGCTTTTAGCAGACTGAGCATGAAAGCTGAACAGCCTGTAGACAAGGAGTGCTTTCAAGAGCTGTTATTTTGATTGAGGGATGCTGAACTTCCATGAGGATGTGTTTGGTAAAGCTTTTGGGCGGTGGGGGTTAAAGTAGGCCACACTGTTGCCAAGTATACCTCTGAGGTCTGCAAAAGCAGGAGCTGTGTTGACACTGTATACTAATAATGCTAGCAGAAACCATTCCCACCGCCAGTGAGCTGATCGTAATACGAGACTTCCACAAGGGCCGCCTCTGGGAATTATGTAACCCAATCTTCAAAGAAATCTCACCAGTTAGTTATCATTGGATCCCACTGCAGTGAGAACGGTTAAACCACAGGCCAAGTGTCACATGACTATGAAATGGCCCCATCGCATTTCAAACCCAGATACATCTAACTCCCTAGCTTGTCTTTTGACTACTTGAGGGCAGGCAGATGTTCCTAATCCAAAATAAGTAAATATTTCTTATGGAAAGAGCTGACCATAGTAATGTATCTATGAGTCTAGTTCTCAGATACTCAGGAAGATCAGGAGTTCAAATACAGCCTTAGCTACATAGTGAGTTTCAGGCCAACCTGTACGATGTGAGATCCTGTCCAAAGATAAAATGAAACAAATGATTTTTTCAATACAAAGATAAAAGACTTGTGAAATTATTTAGTTAGACATTTCTAGAATTCTTAGTGTGTGTATGTGGGGGTTGGGTAGCAAAACTCAACAATTTACCATCTCTTCACCTGTTTGTCCTATTCCTCCTCATTACACCCTGAATTGAAAACAAAACAACAACAAAAAACAAATATATTATCCTATTCTGCCACTTATTCATATGAAGAAAGAAGAAAAGAAATTCAAGTAATGCGTAAAATGTGGAAAAAGTGGCTTTAGAATTATTAGGGTTGTTTAACATAAAACACTGACATAGTGGAAAATAATGTTTGAGGAGAAACTGCAAACACAGAGCATAAAAGTGTTTTATTCATGATACAAATTAATAATTTTCCAATTATACCAGAGTAAATGCCATTTCCTAAGAAAGGTACACCGTAAACCATACTACTCTCTTTTTTTGTAAGAAAATTGCTAACCAATTAATTCCAAAGCAATTTCAATTATCTGCCCTTTGAGCATGACAGTCTATGCCCCACTGATGGCTTCAGAGACAGAACCCCATTGAAGTCAAAGCAAGGGTCCCAAACTCTTCTGTGAAGGGTAATTACAGAGGGAGAGACTCAGAAAGGACTAGGTAATACGATGTCCACAGTAGACACAAAGCCTCTAAGAAGGAGACAGATGAAAACGATATTATCGTACAAAGGAAAGCCACCTGATTATTATTATGTCAACCTTAATTCCGGAAGCCACCTCACCATCTTTTTGTTTGTTTGTTTTTCTGACTATAACTGTTTACATCTTAAAACCAGATTCTAAAGTTTGACATTGTCTTGTGCAAATATTTTCAGAAGTCAATACTAAGCCTTAAAATCCAAAATTTCAAAAAGTCCCTGGAAATAAATGCTCTAGTTATTTATTCAGTGAGTAGACTTCCTTGACCTCATTGCATGCACACTGCATTTTCCATCAGCTGTTTTGGTACTTTCTTTTCAAGGTCTCAAATCACCTAGCCTTAGCCAGTCTAACTACTAATGACATCTAAGTTAACTTAATCAAGAAATTGCTTCTGCTCACTAAGAACAACATTCCCAATTTTTCCCGTGATCTGAGTCCAAAAATTACAGTGTAACAGAGGATCTCTGCTATTTTCTTAAGAATATTTTGTCTCCTTTTCATGATTTATTTTTGCTGCTTATAAAGGTCTCTCTCTCTCTCTCTCTGTGTGTGTGTGTGTGTGTGTGTTCATCTGGGCAGTACTGGAGAGCTGACCCCATGACCTGCATGCAGGAGTGCTGGCAGGCTGACCAGCTCAACTACCACCAGGCTCAGATCCAAGGCTTTGAGTTGGCGCACCCCAACATCTATGCCATCTATGAAGTGCTAGAGTTTATCAAGGGTTCTGTCCTACAAAACCAAGGCTGCAGAATCTCCATGCTATCTCAGATAGAAACAACAGGCTCTCTGAGAGGAGTTAGAATCCGGTATTCATGAATCCAGTATTCATAGTGTAGCAGAATCCAGAGGCCTCAAACGAGACCAATGACTCACTGCAATGAACAGCAAGTAAGGCTGTTTGGGCAAAAGGATATATACTTTGTGAACCACCTTGACATACCACAGCTTCCATGGAGAGATGGTTTATTTTTTTATTTTATTTTTTAATTGTTTTTTTTTTCTTTTCTGGGGGAAGGGTAGAGTGTGGAAATGGAGGGACTGGAAGGATGGGGAGATGAATGGGATTGGGGCACATGGTGTGAAAATCACAAAGAATCACAAAGGTTTTAAAATATTGTAAAATCTTCACATGCATATTTGTGTTTTGATTATTTTGAATATACATTAATAAATTGTACTTTAAAATAGCCTTATATTTTTTATACAAATATTATCGTACATAAACCTATGAAAAAAGTTTGATCATTCCAAGAAGACACATGTGGAAACACATTTGTTAGGGGTCTGTAATTCTAAACTTATTATTAAATTAGCTGAAATTTTAACTAATAAATACAGGAATAGCACCGTCAGGTAGTTTAAACAACAGAAAATTTTCATAGTTCTGGAAGCCAAAAGTCCCAGATTGGGGCTGCCTCTGACTTGTAGACAGATAATTCTTTTATGTGACCTTCTTGTCACATGCACATCCCCTAGAAATGATCCTTCCTTCCTCTTTTTACAAGAACACTAGGCCTGTTGGATCATTGACCCACCCTTATGACCTCACTTCACCTTAATTAACTCTTTAAAGCCCCCATCTTCAAATGTCTCCGCCATGTGACAATGTCAGAAATGGGAACTGTCTGGTACTGCTTCTGCATTTGTGTCCTCTGGAGATGTCTGCCTACAAGGTACATTCTGGACAGCATCTCTAAAACACCACTTAAGTCAACAGGCAATTATCCAGGTGCCTCATGGAGGTCTCAAAAGATAACCAGGAGGCTTTCACTGAGTTTCTGAAAGCAATGGATTGAAAAGAGCCAGCCCACTTCAAGGGACAGCTTCTTCCATGGGGATGCACAAGAACATCCCAGATATTTCTCAGGGCATCAAACACAGCTCCGAATCTTGTGGAACGCATCCCAGGGAACCTTCAAATCTTTACAGGACAAACCACACTGTTGGTGACCCTGAAAGATGAAGGTGGAAGCAGCTCCCCTGGCTGTGATATGAAGCTGAAGTACTAAGAACACTGGATATTTCAAAGCCAGCCTTGTCTTACACCTGGAACCCTGCCCCTCCAGCTGTGTTCAGACACCGGAGCCGCTCACCTCACAACATGATGATTATACCGCTTTCTACAGGAGCTGCATGGGAACAAAAGGTGGGGGGTAAAGAGGATTTTTTTTATTACCATATTATTAGGTTGCTATTCTTATGAAACATTCATTCCATTCAGCAAAGGAATTGCTTTATCGTTAAAAGAAATTTTGTTAAGGAAACTTTATGAAAAAGTTGCTGACATTGCCTTTAAAAGAACTGCCCATGTATTCTGAAAAATAAATAAATAAATTAATAAAACGACTGAGTTAGGAACTCAAAGCCATATTTTCCAAGAGTAAGGGGAAAACAGTCATCTCTCTGCCTAATTTAAAATTCCACCAGCAGGCTTTGAGCATTAATTATATGTCAGGCAGAATTTACTGTTCTGTACATGCGCTGATGTTAGAGAGGCCCATCCCTCTTCTGCCATAACTTAGAGTTATTTGGAATCCCGGGTCCAATTAAGGTGTGTTGTGCAAGGGACACATGCTAGCTGTGTGCAGCCCATCTGGAACTTTGCATCCCCAGATACCATATGTGTATTCCTTTCCACCTAAACCTCTTTTCTGCCTCCCTTCTCTAATGCCATCTACTACTGTGAATCTGTAGGGGCCACAGCAGGCCAAGTTTTCCCACAGTCTAACGTTGGTCTTACTTTATCAGGGGAAGAAGGGTTGGAGCAAGAGTGAGTCAGGTGAATGGTTTGCATTATTAGAGTCCTCGTTTCTATGAGTGTTTTGGGTGGGGTGAGAAGGAGGAAGACTTCCAACCTTAAAACATTTCATACAAAAGTATACTTAGTCTAACAAGATGTTTTAAATTTAAAATTGTATGTTTTTTTTTAAAAAAAGGAAAATAATGATTTCTGACAGAGTTTTGACAAGGACTTTTTAGGTAGCAGAACCAAATGAAAAGACAAACCCGGAAGAAAAGAAAGCAAGGCAAGATCCTGCGGCCTCAGTGGGTTAAGAAGCAGAGAAACAACAAAAATAGACCCAATAAAAATAGGACATGAAACTGGCATAATAATAATAATAATAATAATAATAATAATAATAATAATAATAAAAAATATTGCTAGATTCCATGTTAGTGTGGGTTTGGTGGTGTCAGCCTTGGTAGGCTATCAGGAGGAACACCTCAGAGAAATGAGTTCTGGGATCAGGTCACATCCTCAGCCTACTGACTCTGACCCTGGGCCAGCCCTTCTATGTCCATTCACCACAGTAGCCTTGCCTTTGGGATAGAAGGCTTCAAAATACCCAGAGCTCATGCATGACTTGCTTAATGAGGTGTGGCAAGGGGCTTGGGAAACACATGTAAAGGGAATGCTTGATAGCAGTAATAAGAATCAGAATAGTCCTCTAACTGGACTGTGGATTACTGGTCCTTTCCACCATTCTATGTGCCCCTTACCAGGGTTGATACAGATAGAAAGTCAAGATCACCTTGCTGTGAACTTGAAAACTGAAGCATGGTGTGCAAAGAGCTCTGTACCATGGTCAATAACTCTGCGTTCCCATCACGGGACCCTGAGCAAGTCCTTAATCTCAGTTCCCTTAACTAATCAAATGAGGGGCGAGACAGAGGTCTCGACATGTCATTCAACTCCACACATAGGTGATACTCATTTCTGGAGAATGTGAGTCACGATGACGGTGTGTGACTGACGTGAGAAGAACAACGAATAGCCAGGAGCCAAGGACACAAGACAGGGTAGAAGGGAGTTAGGATTTAAGCCACAAAGGGGTTCCCGGAGCAAAAGAATCCTAGAGTTTTGGGAAGGAAGAAAAGCTGAATGTGAGGCAAGTGGGGATGAGGGTAGAAGACTTTCAGAGAGCTCTGTCTCTGTAGCCAAAGCCACAATCCCTCCAGTGATGTTTCTTTACCAAATTAACAAGAACTGTGGTAACATGGAAATGGGTTCACTGCCATCTATTCATAGCTCCGTGTTTACTTTAAGAAAACAATTTGAAACAAAAAGAACTAACCCCATATTAAGGCCCTGGAAATAGGAGAAGGAAGACAGGTCTTCTGTTCTTAAATCCTGTTATTCAACCTACTTACCACGAGACTTGGGTCCATGTGAGTAGATTAGAACGTGGTGAACAATACCGCTCCACAGGATGAGTGGAAGGGATTTTAATTTTCTCTTATAGGCTCGGAAATCTCAGAAGGGAACACAGCTGCTTAGCATAGCTTTTTCCATTACAGCTTCCCATTGATCTTAAGAGTGTATCATCTCAAGACAGCGATCCTAGTTGCTAGTGATCACCCAAGCTGCATACCATCCATGGCTAATTTTTGGCCTGGAGAAAACATTCAAGGTTTTAATGAAATGTGTGACTATGATGTCCACTAAATATTTCATGTAACTATGATGATGAGCTATTAATTACAAAAGGAACTATCTATACCTATACAGGCAAGCAGATTCTCTGAGGGACAACACTAAGTTAGCATGAGATAGCCAAAGACAAAAGAACAATCTCTTACAGAACAAACCATAACAGGAAGGGGCCAGAGCAAATATAACCTCCAGACCCTTAGTCCCAGAGATCCATGTCTTTAGATCAGGCCCCATCTTCTACCCCCCAATAGTTGCTGCAGATTTTGAAACTTATATCAAAGGATCCAGACATTCATTAAGTCTAATCCCTTTATAGCTCCATAGACTTACCCACAAGTGTGCTTTCTTGGTCTCAAAGGTGTTTCTTAATTCCATCAAGTTGACAATCCAGCTGCGGCCTCACAAGCCCAGGTCCTTATTTCCTGCTTGTGGCCTTTCTTTTCTGGAATGCCATGGTGTCTCTCTCCGGACACTCTTCCTCTCACAGTGATTCATATGTTTAACTGTCTCATACAGTTTTTCTCAAATTGGATGGATACGGTAGATTTGAATAAAGCTTTCATTATTTTTATGTCTTATCTTTGCCTTTCCATACCCTTCAATTAAAAACAGAGTGCATTCTAAAATTCCCTGATAGTTTTTGCGTGTCAAATAACTCCCGGCAGTCTTTTCCAATGTAACAATTCCTTTTACCCTTAACTTGACCCACCCCAATCCATTCTCCAGCACCAATTAGCTCAGGAGCCATGCAAAGAAAAAGAGGTGAGTTAATGACTTTCTGATGTAACTTCTGATGTCCCTTGACTTTGGGGACTTCCGTACACAGAGGAGCAAAGAGGCAGATTCCCAGTCTGAGCTGGAATTTTCCACCAAGAATCCAGTGTCAAGAATGCTATGGTTACCAGTTATGAGCTCTTGGGTGGGGCAGAGGTGTGAGGAAGTAGGGATGTGGGAGTGTACCTTCATAGTGGGAGATCTGATTTGGATCCTCCTTTACCTATACATATGTGGTCATAGACAACTACATTTCATGACTTTATTTTAAACCTTAGAAAATGATAACCCTGCTGTGTTAAAAAAAAAAAGCCAGGCTACAGACTGTTACCCAGTCCTTTTACTGGTCCTTCTCAATGTGACAGCCTTGGCTTCTCTTCCTGTTCACATAATCCCAGGGTGAATGACAAGCCCTTTCACTAAATGGCAGGCTTGCATGCACCTGAATCTCTATAAAGAACTCTCTGTGGACCTCCCTCCACGCTAAACTCTTCAAGGATAAGTGTTATAGCAGAACCGCTCCAGTCCCAGGAGACTGATGACTCTGCGGCTTACAAGCAACATATCTGTGAACATATAGAAAGAGCCCGATAGGAGGAGTGTTTTGTGTAGCACGGCCATCAGTCTATTTCCTAAAGAGCTTTGGGGAGTTAATCTGCAGTAGATTCCCAAGCCTGAGACGAGAGATCCACCTCCTCACATCCAGTATAAGATAAAGTCTTTATAGGCATCTCCAAGGCAACAAGGCATCATTCTGCTTGGTGGTTCTTCATCCACAGTCATCCATCCCGGCTCAGCATACCAGGCTCCAGATGCTGCCACAGAAGCAGACTCCTCGGTTTCCCAAGAATGTGCAGACACCCCTCTCACTGCCCTTTGCCTTTGTTCAACCCTGTCCTGTAGACACTGACAAATGGTCAGCATTTCTCAGTTGCTTGTATCAGCCTAAGACATTCCGGCGGACCGCCTCCTTTCAGATGCTGTGACATTTGGCTGGACAAAGCAACAGATGGCACGTAGGCCCATTCAGACTTCTAAATGAGTCAAAAAGTATGCTAGTTGTAATAAAATAACAATAAAAAATCAGCAGTGTGAGAGCATCTACATGTTCAAGAGACCCAAGACAAACCATTATTTGAAATGCTCTCCGTGGCTTTTTATGACCCATGACAAAAAACAGCAACAACAACAAAAAAACTATCTTTATTGCTTCAAGTTTTTCTTCTTTTATTCTGAACTCAGGAATTGATCACTCATGTAATTCAATAGATTTGGCTGCTGATAATTTTTTATTTATTTTTCAGTAATTAGGTTTGCCCCCAATTATCCTCAGTGCTGTCAGTGATGATGTTGAAAAGCTACGTTCTGCCTTCTAAAGGTGATTCAAACAAATGTGGGAAAATAAAACAGAAGGGGAAGAAGGAGAAAGGATGGAATTTGTTCAAATTACTTTTGAGACAAGGTCCAACTGTATAGCTCTGGATATCCTCAAACTCACCAAGTCAACCAGATTGGCCTGGAATTCATAGAGATCTGACCGTCTCTTGTACGCCGGGACTAAGGGTGTGCATCACCACCCCTAGCCATCAGTTCTTACCATAGCACCTTAGCGGTTTCCAGGTCGCAGAGATTTGCAGCAAGCCACACTTCTTGGCTGCACCTTCCTTCACTTCCCCAGGCTCTGAGAACCTAAAATGAACTCTGATCCACAGGGTCACCATACCTATGCCTTGGAGAAACAACTCCTGAACCTTTTTTTCCCTGCTGAAAGCAGAACTTCCAGAGGCTCCATTAAGCTGCAACAGAATGTGCAGCCTATCGGTATAACATGAGTACACAAGCTTTCAGGTAACTGGGTCATCATCAGAGCAAACCGCATAGTTGAGCTGACGAGGTCCAGATAAGTGTTCTGTGCTTACGGGGAGGCACTGGAGGTCATATGGCAAGGGGGTGGGGGGTGGGTGAGCAATCCTCTTCAGAAGAGAAAGCCTGGAGTTGGAACCATTAATCACATTCACGACCCAGTGTGGGCACAATAGAAGATCTGCCTATGAGCAAAATATGATCATCATCTATTGCTAAGGTACCTAAGTGGGGTCAGTTGCCTCTCTTATAGAAACCCTTCCTATGCTTAAAAGTTCTAAAAATATAATTTCTAAAAAAAAAACCCAAGATTTAACTATTTTCTATGCATTCCCTTTATGAGCAGGTTTATATTTATGTTGTTGCTAATTATTGGTAAATAGATAGTGTCGGATATGGATTGACTGGACAACATATATTTGTCTTAATTCTCGCTGACATGCAACGTTAACATGGATGAATATTTGTGAAAGAGCAAATCTGTGTGTTGACAACGGACCAGTCAAAGGATTCTGTCAACAGTATGTCACACTCCTCAGCATGAAGTGCTAATTAAGTCTTTCAGCCAGTAAGACGTAAAATGAAATTAGCCATACTACTAAATTATTAATAATAACAATTCCTTATCAAGTTTTGGATCTCAACCTTTATCTCTCCCAAGGTTCTACGTGTCCTTGAAGAATTCACATACTAGAATATCCTAGTGTTTCCTAGCACTAGGATCCTGGTCGACACACCTCAGATCCCCCATAAAACAGCAACAAATGCAGGGGGAGATGGAAGCAAGCAGGAGATCTAGAGCAGCCTGAAGTTGCTCATACTGGTGGGACCCCATTCCTTTCTGTGAGTGGATGTCAATGCTTCTCTTCATGAACAGAGAGTTCACAGTGGTAAAAATCTAAGCTAGCCCCTATGTTGTAGGGTATGCCGTAGCGAACTAAAATTATGAGCAGAAAGGCTGAAGAGAATTTTGAGGCAGAGGGGATGGGATGGTGTGATTTCTCTGAACTATCCTGCTGGTAGACTGATGAAATGGGAACTCTTTCCGCTTTCCCTGTGGCTCCAGCAGGTTGCTTGCAATGGGCCCAGATGCAGCTAGGTGCATGAAGAAAATTCAGAACTGTCTTAATATCCAAGGGGAGCCTCATCCTTGTTAAGCTTATAGCTATTCTGAACATCTCTGTGTCCAGGGGGAAGTCACTTAATTTAGGGACATACCTTTGTGACAGATGTGCTGTCACCAACTTGTCTTTCCTTTACTCTTGTTTCCTGTCTGTGATATTGAACACAGTCAAAACTCCTCCCTATCTGCCTGGGTTTCACATGTGTGTGTGTTCGTTTTAATGTTGCCTGGGACATACTGTTATAAGCTCATCAAAGTAGCTGGCTAAGATGATAAGGAATCGAGTCACAGCTGGATCTTGCAGGCCACAGGAAGAACAGTCTCTGAAGTTTTGAGATTCAACTCAGGGTCTGTGCATGATCAAATTCTCTGCATCTTTAAATGTCTGCTCTTTAAATGAGTCTTGATAGTTGTCAGTCCTTTGACCTTCCCTTTTCTATTTTTAAACATTTTATTTGGCAATCTCTTCCAAAAAAAACAAAAAAACAAAAAAAGATTACTGTAATGCTCCAGGGACAGTTGCCAACTAATTTCTAGTTTCTTATAAACAGAAGCAATGAGTGAAAACCACAGCATGAGGACTGCTGCCTGTCCTCAGATGGAAAGTCACTGACGCCCAACTGAGATATGCTCCACTCAAAAACTTTTCACTCCAACTATCTCTGCGGTTGTTGAAAATTAAGGGTCATGTTCATTTCTGTGACTATTAAGTGTCTGTATAATTGGCCCCTCGTGGTCATCGCTAACACTACTTGAATTTATTTCTGCCGTGTGTCAAAACAAACTCCTTACACATAGAGCTTGATCCCCACTTCGCCAGGAGAGCTTGTGTTCTATCGCTGGATTTGGGGTTTAAGCCAGCTACATACTCCAAGAATAATCACCACAGAAGCCTCTGAGAGTTCTTAGCTTTGATGTGTTTTACATCGAAGTCACATATTATCTATGCAAATCTCTTCTGTTTTACTCTATGGTGGACAAGGAATCAAACTGGTACTTTCCTTCTCCAGCTGGAAGGCCGCAAACATACGGCTTAGAAGAAAAATAAATTTACTTCTGATAGAGTAAGAAACAGAAGTATTAAAAGAGCAATTAACTATCCAGTTCTGGCAGTCCTCATGGCAGTGACCCTAAAACAGACCTTTTCTTTGGCTTATTTTAGTAAAAATCTGTGGGATTCATTTGTGCAGAATAATATCTTTTGATCATACATACACAGTAGTTCAGTGGTTGTGGATTTGTGCCTATAAACTGGAACAGGGTAAAATATTTCAGAGCCAATTGACTCAGTATTCAAGATGTAAGGAAAAGCTGACAAATACTGACTTGGGAAATGGAAACTCCTTAATTCACTGAACCCTAATAATCTATAAAATGACTCACCAGCCCATCATTGGAGCACCCCAAGAGTCAGAAAGGCATAGCTCTATAGCTTTATGTAAAACACCTTGCACATGGGTTTGCCTGACCTTGCAACTTTGTGTCCATGTACGTGGTCATATGTTTTCTGGGAATCTTCCAATGATACTGTGGTCCATTTGTGACCTGTCAGGCACTTGGAAACTCTCATTATGGGGTGAACACCAATGTTTCCCCTTCCCTTGATAGTGGTCAGGTTGTCTCTACGCAGCCTATCATTCCTGCCATGGGTCCTTCGAGGGCTTTTACGTATATGTGTTTTCATGCTTTCCAGGTGTAGATAAGAATTGCTAGTTCACACAAAGTTGTGCTTCCTTTAAGATGATGATGAAGGCGGTTAAGACAAAGTGGCTTTGTCAAGGCTTAGGAAAGAAGAGGCCCTCACTTTTAAGACCACATACTCAATCAACTAACCTTGAAATGTACAAGAGCAGAAAGCTTAGCAGATGACAGCGTGCTCAGCTAGAGCCTCTGCAGCATGCTATAGGTTGGGCAAGGACACAAAACCAAAGATGGAGAATGATACCCACCATGATGGTTTACATCAGCTGTCACCATGTTGGCAGGATCTAGACTCTGGCCTGGCTGTGTCTTTGAGGGGTCCGTAGATTGTGTTTATTGAACTTGAAGGACCAGCTCTAATGTAGACAGCATCATTCCACGGGCCCGGGGAACTGAACTGAATAAAATGAGTCATAGACACCAGTATTCATGGCTTCTGCTCGTCGGTGTGATAGGATGAGCTGCCTTATGCTCCTGCTGTGGTGGATGGTACCCTCAGACTGTGACCCTAAGCAAAGCTTTCTTTCTTCATGGTGCATACATCTATTTTTTGTTTGTTTGTTTGTTTGCTTGCTTGGTTGGTTGGTTGGTTGGTTGATTGGTTGCTAAGTTGGTTTGTCGGTAGTTTGGTTCTGTTGTTTTGGTCTCATGGGTTTTTTTTTTTTTTTGGTTTGGTTAGTTGGTTTGGTTTCTGTTGTTGTTATTGATATTGTTCTTGCTATAATGCTTAGCATCATTTTTTTCCAGTGTTCTTCCTCCATATTTTTTTGTAGCTCCTCGAGTACCACTTTCAAGCGGGGAGAAAATTAAAGACTAATTAAGACTACAAGAATCAATCTGAGAGTGGTTGAGTTTCAAAGGAATTGTTCCTTTTCATTCTGCTCTTGTGTTTTTAGGGCATAATAGAAAATAAGATCTTAGCATATTGTAATTGCTTTCAAAGCAACATAAATTGCCAAGTGGCAAAGTAATCAAATTCCTGTCACTAGTTCCTCTCCTTGTGAGTACCCTCACCCACAATCTGCGCCTTTCATGAGCAGATGACCAGGCACACAGAAGCTGATGTGTGGAAGCCGCAAAATGCAGATGGGCTCCATGCTCCAAGGTGCTAGATACCTGGTTACGTCAGCACTTTTCATTCTAGACAACTCTGCAGAGTGAGGATTGTTATTTTACACATAAAGAAAGAGAATTCAGGGGCAGAAGTGGATGCTCAGAAATTATGAGCACTTGGAACTCTTACAAAGAACCAGGATTCAGGCCCCGGCATCCAGCTTGGAAGACCCAAAATAACTCCAGGTCCAGGGGATCTAATACCCTCTTCTGGCCTTCAAGGGCACATGCATACATACACACACACACACACACACACACACACACACACACACACACACACACAGAATGTTCCAGCTTAAGTGACATATACAATGTAGAGCTAAGAGTTGAATCCAAAAATGTCTGGAATCAAACAGAACAGTTTGTTACCTTTACAGTGTCTTCCTTCAGATTATTGGGATCCATGCTGAGGGTGAGGTGGGAAGAGAACATAGGTATGTGATGGATCAGGGTAGATAATCTGACAAAAAGGTGGGCTTCATAATTAAGTTACAATATAGCATCATGCCTTGTTTAAAAAACAAAACGCAATTCTAAATCCTGGCCCTCATTTTAGTCTGAGATGTCCTGGCTTAAGTGTCTGTTATAGAATTAGGAAGAGCGAAAGAAGAGAAAGTACATCAAGAATTGAAAGGAGAAAGGGCAGCTTTTTTATTGATTCTTCTCTCTTGGAGGCTCATTAGCTATCAGGTGGAATCTGATTATTGCCAACAAATACACAGCACTCTCCTTGTTTTAAGCTGCTAAAGTGCCTCCAGCCACCACAGACAGATTCCTCTGAAATGGACTTATGGTTCCTGCTGGAGGTGGTTTAAAAAACAAAATCTCCTTTAGATACTTTAGATACAAGATTTCTTTTCGCTCTCCCCAGGCTGCTGCGGGATGCACAAGGTGAAGTCTACTTTAAAAGCTGGTATCAGGAGCTGTTGGCCGCTCTCCAGTTCTGTGCAGGAGAAGCCTTGAATGAAGAACTTTCCAAGGAGCAGAAACTTGTCAAACTTCTGGGTGACATTGGAGAAAAAGTGAAGTCAGCCAGTGACCCTCAGAGAAAGGTTGGTGAAAGAAATCAATCTTTAGCATAATGTGAAGTGTTTGCCTTTTTAGTCAACTGTTTCAGATTTATATCTTAGAAAGTAGACTCCTTAAATACACTTAGTTTAAAAAAAAAGTTTACATTAAGTACTTGGTTCATTTACTTTTCTTAAAGTTAATAATATTCTCAATCACCAGGACGCAATGACTTTGATAAGTAGTAATGTTTGACATAGGCCAGCCATGTCAAGGAGACTCAAACTTGAAAGAACTTTGAGCAAGAAAAAGAAATCCTGGTGAAATAATTTTTCTTTAAATTTTATTTCACTTTTAATTGTGTAAATGTGAAAATGGCCATGTGTGCACGTGTGTGGGTAGGTATTCCCAGAGGCCAGAAGATGACAGTAGGTCCTTGATACTGCAGATAAAGGCAACAAAAGTTGCCTGACTTTTGCTTTGGGAATAGAACTCAACTCATCTGGAAGATCAGCAAACACTCTTAATATTTAAGAACTACTGCATGACCTCTACACACCCCTGAAGTTACAAGTTTAATACAGCACCACAATCAGGCTTATGGGAGAGGACCACAATCTAGCTCTACATTGCTCTAAAACAAGCATTTTTCATATCAAATAAATCTAATTAAACAAATACCAACAGTACTATGGGTAGTCATATTGTTATTAAGACCCACAATAACTGAAATACTCTGTATCTTTCTCACCGGTATAACTGCGTCTAACTATTCTTGGCAGAAATGAAGCACATTGGATCTTTTTAATTAGCTGCATCATTAGCTTTCTTCATTGTTAGGGATCATTAACAAAGTTGTTTTAAGTTTGACGCTACATACTCAGGAGGGCAGTGAACACCCACCCTCTACATAAAGAATGTTATTCAATAACAGTTGATTACTTTCCACTGACAAGAAGGTAAGGATAGAAATATGACCAAAACATAATCTTGTCTTCAAGGAAACTCGTAGCTCACTGTCTAAAATCAACAAGAATGTTTAAGACTTCATAAAAATAGCAACACACAAAATGCCCTAAGTTTGTTTCCCAAACTAGGATTTCCACTGGAAGTCACTACTGCCTTTGATAAGAATGTGGCACAATTCGCATATCAGTAGATTTCCAAGAAGATGGAAGGAGAGACCCCTGGTCCTGGAAAGACTGGATGTAGGGGAATGCCAAGACAGAGAAGCGAGAGGGGGTTGAATGGGGAAAAGAGGGAGGGAAGGGGGCTTATGGGACTTTTGGGGAGGGAGGAAACGGGAAAGGGGAAATGATTTTGAATGTAAATAAAAAAAACTTAGAAAATAAAAAAATTTAAAAAAAAGAATGTGGCTATACTAGTTCATTGATGTAGGAGGAGGCAGACTAAAATGGAACATTATGGAATGCATTCTTCAACGGGAAACATAAATACCACAAGGATATTTCAGACATGTGACAAATAGCACCTTCTAAATCCTTTGATTTCTCTATATTACTTTAAGGCTTTTAATTATTTTCTAATGTTAGAACCCCCCCAAAAAAATGATAGCTAGTTAAATGCATTGGCAGAATGTTCCAGAAATTTTGATTTAGTTTTTGATTTGTTTGTTTCTCAGATCTCTTGGTTAAGTATCCCTCAGGGTTCAGATGTACACCATAGCTAAATAAATTCAGCACCTTTTTGATAATGAATATCGAATTCCAGAGATTATTACTAAATCTTTCACCTCAACTTGTAGTATTGGAACAATTCTATGAAAATAAAAGGAGGGTGTGCAAGAGGCAGAAGGGGCAGTGGATTTCTCTCTCTACAAACTTTACCATTGTATTATATCTCAATATTTTTATTGTTTGAGAATCTATACATATAACATGTTTTGATCAACTCCATCCCTTTCTGTCCCCTCACGCCCCCCTATATCTTCCCTACTGTTTTCCCTCTCAGTGTCATCCAGTCATCTATTTGTTTTCCAAATCACTGAGTCCACTCAGAACGTCTATGTGTGAATGGGTGTGAGACCATCCACCGGAGCCCAGGCAACCTGTCATCTCTGTCTCTGACTCTGCCTCTCCCTAGAGCCATCAATTACCAAGAGTTCTTCAACTAGAACTTTGTGTTCAGATCCTGACTAGCCTGATCCTATGCAAGTCTTAGTCATCCAGCCACAACAGCTGTTAATATGTGTGTGTAACAGCCCTTCGTGTTTACAAAACACATTTTTACGTCAATCAACAGCTATCTCTGGCTCTTATAAATTTTATGCCCTTTCTTCCATCATGTTCCCTGAAGAACGCTTTTGTTAATTTGGTTTTCTTAGGGATGTGTATATGTACGATGTCTCAGGGGATGCACATATGTGTGGTATGGACATGGAAGTGAGAATACAACTTTCAGGAGCTGGTTCTCATCTACTGTGGGCTCTGGGAATCTTATGTGGGTTGTGGGGTTTGCTTGAAAGACACTTTAACCTCCTGAGGCATCTCCCATCCTGACAGCTATTTAAAAAAAACACATTATTTTATTTTGTTTAAATAAAAAGCACTGAATTAACTCTAACTGCAGAAAATGATGAAAAAGTTTTGCTCAATGGAGGTATTACCAGACACTGTGATCCATCAAAACTTCTCCTTAGCTTCTCTGAAATGCAAGAGAAATTAGTAAATGGAAACTCATAAAGGAAATTTGTTTTCCTTACATTTTCTTGTAGCAAATTGTACCTTCACATAAAGCATCCAACAAAAGACAAGGAATATGTCTGAGCTAATTACCTATGAGATAAGTGGTCAGAACCATTGGCAAGCTCTTCTTGTGTATGAAAATGTGCAATTCCTGGGGAAATTTGAATTCTGTGGGGTCTGTTGATTTAGGGTCTGTCTTTAGGAAGCATAGATAACTCTTCAGGCAAATCCACAAGTAAAATATGCAAAAGGAGAAATGAAAAAAGAAAAAATCAGAGTGGAATTTCCATTCTTCTTCCAGAATCTGGAAGTAGATTTTGTCATTTAACACGAATCAAGAGTAAGAGCTAAGAACTCTGGGAAATAAACACTATTAACCAGATTAAATTTCATTTTTGTCAAACCTGGGGTGAAAAGGACTCAGAAGTGTACTCAGCGGTATTGAATGAACTGTTTGTTCACATAAAGTATTGTCCCTGACAGAACCGTGTCATTGACGGGTTTTGTCACTGCTGCTCTAGGGGTGCAAATTCCTTTTGTAAAATGCATTCATTGACTGCTACTTATAAACTTGATAGCTATAAATGAAGATTTGGGGAAATTATTCAAAAAAGGTCAAGTTAATAATTGCTTAATACAGGGTTTGAAATGGGTGGATCACAGTCAAGTCCGACCCGCCCTGATTTTTGACAGGAGTTCAAGGTTTTGATTGATGTTTGTTTCTGGTTGAACCTGAGGTCGTTGAAAAAGGACATGACCTCTTTGGCTGGGAGGTTTCACCTCCACTCACTCTTGTCTATTGTCTGCTCCTCCATCCCATCGTACATCATGTACCACTTGCCTGATCCCGCTGTCAACCATAGCACCACCCTGACCTGAAGAGTTTATTTAATCAATACGAGGAAGTGGTAACTCAAAAAGAGTTGAGTTCTTTACAATTTCTTAAACATTGTTTTTTTTATTATTATTATTTTTCCTTGCAGGATGTGCTAAGGAAAGAGATTGGCAGGCTAGAAGAATTCTTTAAAGATATGAAGACTTGCCATCTTCCTCTGAACCCGGCCCTGTGCGTAAAAGGAATTGATCGGGATGTAAGTCCATTTACTTAGTTGATAAATAGGCCATTTCTGGTTTTTTATTATTATTATTATTCTTTAGTTGTTTTACACAATAATTCAAAATGAATATTGCAGCTACATTAAGGAAAATAATTTAATGCCATTCACATGGAAGAGCTGAGAAAGCACAATCCTGTGGTATAATTTGTTGGTTTAGAAATAAACACTTGGTTGAAATATAAAAGAGAACAAAGGTATATCTCACGCTGAAGAGATTTGTTTTACTTCTTTAGGTGCATGAATTGGGAACTCCATGCATGAAACGTTTCCATATCCCTCCGAGTTAATAAGGGAAGGACCAGCTGGTAGAGCTGGTTACAATTTCATGCCTATTTTTACACTCCTTGTATAACAAGTCTATTACATTAATATATTTAGCTATCCATCTCCATTTTGATTCAATTTAATATGCTTCAGTGTCCGTACATCAGCATGTTACAGTATATACTTGGTGATTTTTCACCATGTCTGTAAAGCTTCTCCTAGTATTTCCAGACTCAGGACTTCCTTAACCTTCTTGTCCCAATCCTCTGTCATGTGGTACGTCCTCAATCACTTCTCTCTTAGAATCTCTCTCTCCTTTGTTCCAACTTTATTATCCACCTTCTCAGAAATGCTAGAGTAGAAAGATGCTAATAGGGAAAATGATTGATGCGTGAGATTTAAAAGTGAAGAGGTTAAGCTATCATGCATTAGCAGTAAACGATACTGCAGTCAAGTCACAAGACAACAAACGCAACGGTTAGAGAAAATCAGTCTGGTAGAGGTATAAGTGGAAACGGATTGCTAAACACTTGGACACCATAATCTCTATGACTTTGCTACTGTCAAGGCCCTTTACAAACTTTCCTGACATACTTCACAAACATATATGGGGGAAAAATAATAAGACACCAAGTCCTATAAATTGACATGTATCCATGTGGGCTAAAATTTGAAACATTACTAATGCTTTAAAAATTGTGTGAGTTTTCAAGTGTTGGGTGTGTTTATTGATCAATATATAGCTAGAAGCTATGCGTGTTAGGGGTAGAAAGAAAAACAGAAATGACTACAGTTCTTGGGTTTTGCTTTTTTTTGAGTGGTGTGTGTGTGTGTGTGTGTGTGTGTGTGTGTGTGTGTGTGTGTGTATTAGAATGATTTGGCCAACCAAAATTATAGGTACATCTTGGTTTAGACACGCCTGCAGGTGCAGTTTGTGGTGAGGACTGTTTCTTGCATGGTCAGGATTAGCTGACTGGGCCAACAGTCAACAGTATAGGAAGTGCTGTCACCTACCCTGCTGCTAAGGATATTCTCCTTCCCTACACCGGAAGTGCTATCCTGAGGCTCAGGAGCTTCCCCAAGTAGAGCCACCTGCTGGTCCTTTTTGCGGTGACACTCTGCCTGAAACAGAGCTGTGCATCTGTGGTACAACAACGGACACCACTGATATAATATGGCACTGTCATGTGGCAACTCTTAATCTGTTCTCTAATCCTACTGTGCAGTAGGGTGAGGAACTTTACAACTGAAATGAATGTGTGAAAGCTCTCCATTCTAATAGAGATGCTTACAGAGCATCCTCGAGCCTACACTGTGGAGAAGCCATGTGAAAGCCAGGAGGTATGTCAAGGCCTTCAGTTAGATAAAAATTCTTATTTATCACCAGAGTCTCCATGATAGGAGACAAACACATACATGTAGACAATTTGGACAAATCTGTCATTCGGAACTCTTCATTGTTGCCTGCAAGGAAGTCACAGTACAGAAAATACTTTTGAATGCAATGTGACAAGGTATTCTCTCGATTTCTGTGTTACAGATGTCACATAAACAAAACCGTCTAAATGTCTAATCATGTAAACATATGCAGTCAAAATTCACACCCCATTATACACCAAAAGATGCACACTGGTGAGGGACTTTATGAGTGTGATGAAAATGAGGTTTTCTGTTATAGTGCCATTCTCATTGCTGTCAGAGAACCTAGTCTGATGAGAAGCCTCATAAGCAACCCAAGGAAGCTATTTGGTGTGTGTAGGCCACTGAGTCCGATGACTTCGATAAACATGAGAAAGTCTCTAGTCTGTGTTCTATCTGTGGGAGAAAAACTCAGGCCTTACGCAATTTATTTTATAAAACATTGCTCTCAGAGGCAGAAAGCAAGGGTCTTAGGCTTGAGTTGTACTTTCTTTTAAATTAATTAATTAATTAATTAAAAAATTATCAACCACACCCCTCATGGAACTGTTAATAATTCCTTATTTCTCTTTGAGACGCTGAGGTATGACCAGGTGTGGAAGCTGAGAGTCGCTTAGTGCTTACGTATCTCTTTGGATGGAAGAGCAAGAGTCGGACATTTTATTTACTTACAGTTTTCTTTTTCTTTCCTTCTATTTTTATATCTGAGTCAATCATCTCTGCTTGTCAAGGTCAGAGGTCATACCATTTTTCTTTGGCCTTCTATCTTCCCTTGTCCTTTGTAATTTTTCCATTTTACCAAACATAAAGTCATCTACGAGACTTTGATTTGGTCTTCCCTGCCCCCCTGGGTCTGACCTTTTAGACTTCAATTTTTTAAGTTGATTTTGCCTTTTCCCACCCAGAAAACCTTTCCTCTCACTATTTTTTTTTTATTTTCTATATTCTTTTTTTTTTAATTTTATTTTATTTTATTTTTTTAATTTACATTCCAAATCACTTCCCCTTTCCCGTTTCCTCCCTCCCCGAAAGTCCCATAAGCCCCCTTCCCTCCCTCTTTTCTCCGTTCAACCCCCTCTCATTACTCTGTCCTGGCGTTCCCCTACATCCAGTCTTTCCAGGACCAGGGGTCTCTCCTTCCATCTTTTTAGAAATCTATTGATATGCTGATTGTGTCTAGGGTATTCTGAGATTCTGGGTCAATATCCCCTTATCAGTGACTTCATACCATGTGTGATCTTTTGTGATTGGGTTACCTCACTAAGGATGATATTTTCAAGTTCTGACCATTTGCCTAGGAATTTCGTGAATTCATTGTTTTTAATTGCAGAGTAGTATTCCATTGCGTAAATATACCACATCTTCTGAATCCATTCCTCCGTTGAGGGACATCTGGGTTCTTTCCAGCTTCTGGCTATTATAAATAAGGCTGCTATGAATATAGTGGAGCATGTGTCCTTATTGCATGCAGGTAAAGTCTCTGGGTATATGCCCAGGAGTGGTATAGCCGGATCCTCCGGAAGTGTCATGCACAACATACCCTAACCTATGGGACACAATGAAAGCAGTGCTAAGAGGAAAATTCATAGCCCTGAGTGCCGCCAAAAAGAAACGGGAGACAGCATACACTAACAGCTTAATGGCACACCTGAAAGCCCTGGAACAAAAAGAAGCAAATACACCAAAGAGGAGTAGAAGGCAGGAAATCATCAAACTCAGGGCTGAAATCAATCAAGTAGAAACAAATAAAACCATACAAAGAATCAACAAAATGAGGAGTTGGTTCTTTGAGAAAATCAACAAGATAGATAAGCCCTTAGCCAGACTAACCAGAGGGCACAGAGATAGTATCCAAATTAATAAAATCAGAAACGAAAAGGGAGAGATAACAACAGAAACTGAGGAAATTCAAAAAATCATCAGATCCTACTACAAAAACCTGTATTCAACACAACTAGAAAATCTCGAGGAAATGGACAATTTCCTTGACAGATACCAAGTACCAAAATTAAATCAGGATCAAATAGACCATCTAAACCGTCCTATAACCCCTGAAGAAATAGAAGTTGTCATTGGAAGTCTTCCAACCAAAAAAAGCACAGGTCCAGATGGTTTTAGTGCAGAATTCTATCAGACCTTCAAAGAAGACCTAACACCAATACTCTTCAAACTGTTCCACAAAATAGAAACAGAAGGAACACTACCCAACTCGTTCTATGAAGCCACAATTACACTAATACCAAAAGCACACAAAGATCCGACAAAGAAAGAGAATCTCAGGCCAATCTCTCTTATGAATATCGATGCAAAAATACTCAATAAAATTCTTGCCAACCGAATCCAAGAACACATCAAAACGATCATTCACCACGATCAAGTAGGCTTCATCCCAGGGATGCAGGGATGGTTCAATATAAGGAAATCCATCAATGTAATCCACTACATAAACAATCTCAAAGAAAAAAACCACATGGTCATCTCATTAGATGCTGAGAAAGCATTTGACAAAATTCAGCATCCTTTCATGCTAAAGGTCTTGGAAAGATCAGGAATTCAAGGCCCATATCTAAACATAGTAAAAGCAATTTACAGCAAACCAGTAGCCAGCATCAATCTAAACGGAGAGAAACTTGAAGCAATCCCACTAAAATCAGGGACTAGACAAGGCTGCCCTCTCTCTCCATATCTTTTCAATATAGTACTTGAAGTTCTAGCTAGAGCAATTAGACAACAAAAAGAGGTCAAAGGGATACAAATTGGAAAGGAAGAAGTCAAACTATCACTATTTGCAGACGATATGATAGTATACATAAGCGACCCAAAGAACTCCACCAGAGAACTCCTACAGCTGATAAACGACTTCAGCAAAGTGGCCGGATATAAAATCAACTCAAGCAAGTCAGAAGCCTTCCTATACTCAAAGGATAAGCAGGCTGAGAAAGAAGTAAGAGAAATAATACCCTTTACGATAGCCTCTCACTATTTTTGAATATGCTTGTCTCTCATAATCTTCAAGATCTAGTTCACTTCCAAATGACTTTATTCTTCGGATGCTTCTTCATTCAACTGTGATAAATTTCTTTGTGAATTTTCAATTTGACACATCGGTCTATACATTCATGCCAATTTTCAATGACATGTTAACTAGGTGCAGCGTTCCTTTCTGGTAGCATCCAGATAATGCTTTGCACATAGTAGTTGTTAATAATAGGACATTTTGACATGATAAATATTCTGTGTGTGGAAACAAGGGAGGCAACTATGAGGGCAGAGAAGATGCAAGGAGAGTAGGAAGAGCGTCTAAGCCATTTCTCAGCCACTCTTGGACTTTTATTCTTCTATTCACTGGGCATCCTTCAAAACAAGCCCCACAAATTGGAATTCAAAATTTGAAAACCACTTACTTATCTAGACTCATGTCTGTCTAATGTAGGCGTTCTTAATTCTATAGCACGATAAGATCATAAGATTCCCTAATTAATTCTATAGCATGATGATATCACATTATTTACTAATTAATTCTATAGCATGAGAAGATCATATCATTCACTAAAGGTTCATACGGTTCTCACTGGAGAAACTCGTGTGTCTCGTGCAGCCCCACCTTTAAAACTGTAAAACTCAAATTTATTCAGCAAGTTAGGGTTTGTTGTTTGGTTAGAGATTAGATTAGATTTACGTTGACAACTAAGTTAGGAAATAGATTCCTTTCTTCTCAGTTTATCCTGACATCAGATTCAGATCTGCATATTCAAACTGATCCTTCGATATATATTGATGACATATTTTACCGACTCAATAGATCGAATGTACCAAATCCCTTTCTTTTTCTTTAGTATTGATTTAACTCTTTACTACTCTAAGCACAGGAAGCCTTTCAACTCTCAAATAAATTGGGAAATCGAGCACAAGGGAAAGTTGAGTGGAAGTAGCCAACCTTGGAAAAATTAAAACATAAATGGAGAATGAAATGAAAGTACCAGAAGAAGGAAACTCTGCTATGTCTACAGAATGTCTATGAATGTCTACAGAGAACATTCTCTAACAAAAGAATGTGTTAATGCTACAGATCTCATCTCATGCATAGTCTTAGCTCATAATGTCTTCTACAGGAGATAAGGTTTCTTAGTCTCTGCTTTTCAGTGTAGTAGAGACACGTTGTTTGTAAATCGTATTGATAATAAAATACAGATTAGAATTCTGGTCTGTGGATCCAAGCATCTTTAAAATATGTTCCAGGGCGGGGAAAAAAAGTAACAATAACAAAAAAACCCTGAAAGAAAATAATTTTTAAATAGCAGGTTAAACGCGTATCTATTAACCAGCCATTATAAACACATCTTGGTTTATTTTAAGCAATCTCTTAGTTTCTTAGCTTGCTTCAAGCATAAATATATTAATCTCTATTGCTGACATATTAGATACTTTTCTGTTCCTGGCTAGAACACTACAAGGTGCTTAAGGGAAAAGGGGATGATATTCATCATGGCAGAGAAAGCCTGGTAAGAGGCAACTGAAGCAGGGTGCTGCCTGATAACATTTCTATCCACACACAGGAAGCAGAGAGAGAAAGCCGGAAGTGAGGCCCACACTTGTTCCTCCCAGAGGCTCCACAGCCTCCCTGAACATCCCCAGCAACTGTGGATCCAGTGTGCAAACACATGAGTTTAGGGAGGAGAGTTCTCGCTCAAAACACCATACTTACATTGCACAAAGGATGTTCACACAGCGATAAAGAGATGGTCCGTGACTGCATGCTTCTCAGAAGGCTCAGCAATTTAAAGCTTGAGAATTAGTTGTGGGATTTTTCCATTTAATAGTTTAATAATTTAATGTGGTGGAAAAAATTGTGTTGGAAGGTTTTCAACCTATCATACAGCTGACTTCTCAGATGTTGAAGTACAGTGTTTACCCACCCTACCCCACCCTTTTGTGAGGAGGATGTGTTCTATAATCCCCTGAGGAATACATGGAATCAAGTCTATAACACTGTATTTTTCCTATGCAGTCTGTTCCATGTGAACAGACTACACAAAGACTGTGCACACACTGCTAAGATAATGAGATGATGCGTGACTTACTTCATCATGGGGCTCAGAAGGAGGTACAATAGAAAGGTTGAGAATTAGTTCTGGAATTTTCCATTTGCTAGTTTAGAATATGGCTGACTGTGGGTGCCTAAAACTACAGAGAGCAAAATGTCACAAAAGGCACATAGTGACACACCCTTGGGATTGGGAGAGTAGTGTTTGTTCACTTTTGACAAATTTGACAAATGCAATTTGTCCAAGTATAGAAATTATACCTTTGTTTGTTTGTTTGTTTACTAGTTTGTCGAATTCTGCAAGAGACGATGATGACCTTTTCAGAAAGGTGTTGTCTTTCCTTACTTTGCTCATTGTTTTTCTCTTCTCCTCCTCTAGGCATGCTCATATTTCACATCTAATACTTTGCCATTGAAGATCACTTTCATCAATGCTAATCCAATGGGCAAAAATATCAGCGTGATGTTTAAGGTACAGTAACACTCCTGAATCCAAAAATTGATTCTAGAAGCAGAACTATTGATTTATTGCTCACAAAAAAGAAGTGATTGCAGTTATTTTCCCCCTGGCAAAAACACCGAGGTTTCCCAATGCTTTCAGAGTCCCTCTGTCTCTACAGAATTATGGTGTGTGCCAAGCTGATTGGCAATAAATCAAAAGTTACTGGCTAAATGCCAGCTATCCTTCAGTCCAAATCTTAAACTAAGTTTGAATAAATGAAGGCAGAGAATCACTTTCTCACTTTTGAATGGCGGAGAAAAGTGAAATGTGCGATAAGCTTTCAGAAGCAGTATTTTCTTTTGACCTGGATTTAAAAATAATAATAATAATAAAGGTGCACAGTTCCCGGAACCTGAACGGTATAAACTGCTTTAAGGTAGCAAGTATGTCTATGCAAACTTGTATATTTTTAAATATTTAAAAATTTTAAATTATTACATACACACATACATGCACACACACACATACATACACACACATACACACATGCACACACACATGCACACATACACATACAGGAGATCTTATAGGAGTCAGCTCTCTCCATACCCCATGTCGGTCATAGGAAATGAACTCATCAAGCTTGGCCTTTACATGTTGACGTTATCTCACGAGCCATGTTTAATCTTGTTTGTTTTTGCTGTCATTTATTTCTTTTCCTCTTTTTGTTTTGTTTTGGGCTTTTTGTTTGGGGTTTTTTTCTTTTGGTTGATTGGTTGGATTTGTTTTTGTTTTTATTTTTTTGTTTTGTTTTGTTTTGTTGTTGTTTTGACTGTTTTTCTTTTGAAGAGAAGGTTTTATGTAAGCTGTCCTGGTCCTCAAGCTTCTACCTCCAGAGAACTAAAATTACAAACATGGTCACTTGCCTATTTCTGTAAATAGGATTTATTTTCTTTTCTCTATAAATAAAAAACAAATAAGGAGAATTTCAGTCTTCATATGAACCCACAGGAAAAGGGTGAAAGGCAGTAACGTGGTTGTAGACAGAGACACTGGGGTGGGGGGCATCAAGAGAAGATACAGCTTTTACCAGACGTCCAGTTCCTACAGCCAACCATTCCTCAAAGTCCTAGAGTGAACTCTTGATGGAATGAGGGTGATTGGGCTCACACTTTGCATTTGATCCTCGGAACCTTAACCCTCCGTGATACCAAAATGCTTTTTCCATGAAGAAAAAGAGAAAGACACCTTCTCAGGAGTAGATTGTCTTTATAAGTTGAAGGACATTTTAAAAATTAACTTCTTTCTTAATGGAGCACTCTGGAGAAGCTTTCCCTTGTTGGAGCTATCACATTTCCTTCGCCTCTGATGAAAACCACGCATGTATTGTTTCTTATGGTCAGAGACAGTTTTCTCTGAAAAAACCACCTGGCAGCCTCTACCATGAAGGTCAGTGATTCACAGGTACCAACCACATTATACATATGCTAATTTATGGCCTATTCTAACTGCATCTCAGTGCATAAGCTATGACATCACTGGTCAGCCTCACTTTCAGGCATCCCTTGATCGAGTTGGAACCCTGGGTAAACATCCATCCTGCCTCTGCACTAGACTTTGAGTCTAAGAAAACCTAACAATGGAACAAACGAACGAACGAACGAACGAACAAAAGATCTATGCAGAGCAATTCCAAGCAGCGCCTCTTATCCGACAATGGCAGCAGCCCCTGTGACCCTTCCAAGGCCAGATCTCCTCCCTTTATCTGCTATCAGAAGCACACGATGCTTTGAGTGCTAATGAAACAAGAAATCCCACCCTAGGCTGAGCCGGAAATGTGTCTAGGAAGGGAATGGGGTAGACCACATTTGACTGCTTTGAATGGCGCGCGCGGGGCACCGGGAGTCGAGCCTGCAACCTTGTTTTTACAGGCCGGGGACGATCTTCGGCAGGATATGCTTGTTCTGCAGATTATTCAAGTGATAGACAACGTTTGGCTGCAGGAGGGCCTAGATATGCAAATGATCATTTATGGATGTCTGTCCACTGGAAGAGCCCAAGGTCAGTACAGATTTGAAAATAAGGTGATTTACATTTTTTACCGCGAACGTTCACTGGTAAGATGTTACAAACCGACGGCTTTTATTTTAGGATCCAGGGTCAAAGATCCAAAGATTCATGTGTATTCCTTTTCAGTTTTCAAAATTGTGAACCAGGATGGTTGATATAAAGCATAGCACTCTTTAGGATGTCAATTGTGATTTTGCAGTTCAGATGTGAACGGGGCCATTCTTTTGCTTCTCTCAAGGAGTTAACTGCACCAATGGCTACTCATTCTTTTTCTTCGTTTCCTAAGAGAATAGATAATTGACACCCGAAGTGGTGAGACCATGGCAGCAGGCGTCAAGGACTAGTGCTCTAACAGATATTGATAGGCCAGGGAGAGATGCGTATCCAAACTTCCAAGTGCAATTTTCTCCCGAATGCATGTCTCTCACTTTTCACAAGCATAAAGCCAACTGTAACAACAGTCAAAAACCATCCATGATAGAACACCCTGACCACACACAACCACTCTCACCATTAATAGAATACCCTAACCATACACAACCACTCTCACCATTAACGCACAATATGCATGTCCTTAAGAAACTCAACCTTGTAAATACACGTTATAACAACATATGTTCATTAATTATTTATTACTTATTATTTGTGTGTGAGTGTGCGCAATCACATGCGAGCACACACACACACACACACACACACATACACACACCACATACGTATGCCATATGGGTGAGTGGAAGCATGCATGCAATGGTACCTGTGTGGAGATCAGATGACATCGTTGGGGATCAGTTTTCACCTTCTACTATGTTAATCCTGAGAATCAAACTTGGCAATCAGGTTTGAGTGGCCAGAGGATTTACTCTCTGAGCCATCTCACCCACCCAGAACTGGCATTTAAATTCTAAAAGGATTTTGAATAGCTATAAAATCAGTCAAAATGAGCAAACGTGCACACTTTGACCATAATTTAATATTTCTTTTCCTTTGTAAAATACAGAGATAAATATGGGATGTAAGACTACGTGGCTTAGATCCATGCATCAGTTTTATTCTCAAAGAGTATCTATGTTTTTATTCTGCAGGTTTGCTAAATTTCACATTAATGCTTGCCTTGGGATTTCCTACATAGTTACACTACTTTCCCCTTTTAAAATATTTTAATGATGAACATTCATCTTCCTGCTGTAGGGATCAATAAGGAACATTTTCTTAAAGCATATCATGTGTTTTGGTCACCTCGAACCTTCTCCTATCTCCTCCCCCTTTCCCCTTCATGTCAGTCTCCTTCCATCCTAAAGCTCTCCTTGCATGTCATATGTACATATATGTATATGCACATGTATGTATGCATGTATACACACATACACATACACACACCACATACGTAAGCCATATATATATGGTTTATGTATTTATAAAAAGCTTAGGATCCACAAATGGAAAATATATGCCATTTATCTTTTTGGTCCTTGCTTATCTCACATAATACAATAGTGTGATCTCTCATTGCATCCATTTTTCACAAGCAGCTTAACTTCATTCTTCTTTGTGAGTAAATAAAAGTCCATTGTGTATAAGTCACATTTTCTTTATCTGCTTATGGTTTCCTTTACGTACTCTGGAAAAATATCCTAAATAACACAGTCATTATTTTTAATTCAAAGAGACCTACTATTGAAACCCATTGTTGTAAGAGAACCATCACCACAAAGCACCTCTCCTCTCTGCTCAGTGGCAGCCTCAGTGTTGTAGCCAGTATCTCTTGAGAGGTCATCTGCTAAACAAAGACAGAATTCCTTCCACCTTGGATAACTTAGAAGGAACCATTGTAGATCAGAGACAAGCTACTTTTGTTCCAACAGTAGGGGCCCCTGCTCCAAGCCCAATGGCCCCCAAAACATTTTCCAGTTTCTTAAGACCAGTCTTTGATTCCTATTACATCATAATTGTCCTTTCTTGAATTCTACCTTTCCTGGTCTCACAGAAGGAACCTAGTTCTTCCATATCCTAACCAGCCAGAAAAGTTAAAATAAAATCAGCCTCACCAGTCTGGGCTTCTGACCTCTCATAGATCACCTGTGCCGCGTCAGTTCCATCTACCCATGTCCGTTTGTTAGTGCAGTGTGCAACCCAGGCGAAATCTTTCAATGTTGATCAGGAGATTCAGAAGAAACAACTGTAGACTTTCCCAAAGTGGCAAACCGCAGAGGACGAGCTATTTTCCCCTCTGTGTACCAACAGCCTTCAGTGATGACAAGATTTATAGGGGGAATTATTGACAGAATCCATCTTCAACAAAAATAGAAAATAAAACAAACGTTTTCAGAAGACAAGGTTGCATTTCCATTACATTTCAGGGCTTATTGGATATCTGTTGTTCACAAAGCATTCGGTTTTATTATTCCCTCTCTGTGGCCACAGAATTTTTCTGGTTCCCTTCATCCTCTGAGTGTTTGGTTGTATAACCCTTAACTATTTTGAATATTGCAAACATCAGAAAGTCTAGATTTCGATTTATTTTAGTGATTTTATTTATAAAGCAGGGTCTAGAGAGTTCTTTGGGGGATATTCATCTTGGGAGAGGTTGAAATACTATTTAAACTGTTATCCTGTATAGACTAAAAATCAGAGGTCTTGAAAATATTTACATGTTAACCAACCTCACGAGCACAATGAAAAGCCTTGATGGATGAATGGCTGTGGAGGCAAAGGTCCTCGATAGGTGCTCCCTTTTAAATGAAATCCTTATTACAGCTTCCCTTTAATGGTGTCTGGTACAGAAAGTACATGTGGCTCCCCCCATGACTTCTATCCACCCTTAGAAATCTAACACTTGCCGGGCGGTGGTGGCGCACGCCTTTAATCCTAGCACTTGGGAGGCAGAGGCAGGCGGATTTCTGAGTTTGAGGCCAGCCTGGTCTACAGAGCGAGTTCCAGGACAGCCAGGGCTATACAGAGAAACCCTGTCTCGAAAAACCAAAAAAAAAAAAATAAAAAAAAATTAAAAAAAATAAAATAAAAAAGAAATCTAACACTTAATGGTCATACTTTTATTAATCTAAAAAGAATTCTATTTATAAAATTTATAGAGGTGTGTGTGTGTGTGTGTGTGCATGCTCATGTGTGTATCCATGTTTTTGCATATTGGTGCAAATGAATATGTATGAACATGTATGTGAAAGCTAAACATTGAAGTGGGGTAGCTTTCAGCTTACTCGCCACTCTATATATTGAGGAATGGTCTTTTTTTTTTTACAGTTCTGGAGATATTTTATATGAAAACAGTGAAATATGATGATGTCTACTCCCTTTTTATCTCCTCTAACTCCCCTCATAGCCTCCAGTCCTCTGGATCTGACATGGCCATTGCGCACATGCATTGAGCAACTGGAGGTTATCTTCACAGGACCTGCACACTATCACACCAGGAGGTTACCTTCACAAGACCTGCACACTATCACACCAGGAGGTTACTTCACAAGACCTGCACACTATCACACCAGGAGGTTACTTCACAGGACCTGCACACTATCACACCAGGAGGTTACCTTCACAAGACCTGCACACTATCACACCAGGAGGTTACCTTCACAGGACCTGCACACTATCACACCAGGAGGTTACCTTCACAGGACCTGCACACTATCACACCAGGAGGTTACCTTCACAGGACCTGCACACTATCACACCAGGAAGTTACCTTCACAGGACCTGCACACTATCACACCAGGAGGTTACCTTCACAAGACCTGCACACTATCACACCAGGAGGTTACCTTCACAGGACCTGCACACTATCACACCAGGAGGTTACCTTCACAGGACCTGCACACTATCACACCAGGAGGTTACCTTCACAAGACCTGCACACTATCACACCAGGAGGTTACCTTCACAAGACCTGCACACTATCACACCAGGAGGTTACCTTCACAAGACCTGCACACTATCACACCAGGAGGTTACCTTCACAGGACCTGCACACTATCACACCAGGAGGTTACCTTCACAGGACCTGCACACTATCACACCAGGAGGTTACCTTCACAGGACCTGCACACTATCACACCAGTTACAATTGAAGCACAGACCGGACATGAGATGCCCAAGCCCCGCCCTGTCCTAAAGAGCTATTGACAGTGATGATTTTATTTATTTATTTTTTAAGAATGTGGCCACTTGTAGGATTTCCATGCCCCCATGGATGACTCCAAATCCATGCACATATAAGTAGCACTAACTGAACCTATTACGTTCTGAGAAGAAAGAGGAAGAAGAAAAGAAAAAAGGAGCCTCTTGCTGAATCCAGAGTTTTCAGATATCTTACTTTTTAATCACCGCTTGAAGGCTGGCATTTATAAGCATACCATTATATGGGCTCCTTATATTTACATGTAGATTTGACCTTCACTTCTCAGATTTTAAGCCCTTTATGAATGAACCCTTTCTCAGCACTATGAATAGATATTTTTATTATTTATTTGACATGTTTATTTCGGGAATTGTATTTTGTTCACTGAAGGCAAAAATGCATTTGCTATTTAAATGTGAACATCCTCCTGTAAAGGTTCATGGCCCCTAACCCCCATACATGTGACAGTCAACATGCTTTTCTAGTGGCCTTGGAGCTCCCATGAGACCACCTACAGTGGCTCTCTACCAGAGTTCTAGAAAAACATTAAGCTGCTTCCAATAAGTCTTATGAAAACCTAACGTATTCAGGTTGATTAGACTTAGGAGGGATGATTAGGAGCCCTCTGCATAAGGCATCTATGAGGATGACGTGAGAGGAAAGAAACAGTCCCAGAAGTTCTGACAACCATTGTTACTGCCCACAGTGAGGTACACAGTTTGGGAAGCAAGGTTGGTTCCCTTAATCTTTCTCCATTATCATCCAGGATTCATAGAGATGGTGCCTGATGCTGTAACACTTGCCAAGATCCATCTGCACTCTGGGCTAATAGGACCACTGAAAGAAAACACCATCAAGAAGTGGTTAAGTCAGCACAACCACTTAAAGGAAGATTATGGAAAGGTTTGTTCTTCTGGAACTAATTTTAAGTAACGTAGTTAAATAATATGCTCTGGTCCATTGAATATTGTGATTTATGGGAAAGTAAATTAAATCCACCTTGAGTTCTAATTCCCTCATTTATCAGCCATGTGAGAATGACTTGCTTTAACTGGCATATTAACTAGAAGAAAATCTCTACTTTTCCTTTGGGTGAAGTTGTTGGCTATGAGCAAAGAATTTCTTCACTCAGATATCCCTCTCACAGAAACCACACTCCAGAGATGAGGTCGTCGGAAACCGACTCCTTCCAGTAGATCCTTCCTATTTGCACACAATCTTCAAGTTTTGTAAATAAGCCTCTGTGCTAAAATTTCTCCTGTTATGCCCTGACTTTTCCTCTACTGTTGTTAAATGGCTTGTAGAATGTAAGATCGATAGATGATAGAAATTGATGATGATGAAGATGATAATAGTTGATAGATTAGATCACTGATAGATAGTACATATATGGATATATATCCATATATGTATATATATATATATATATATATGTATGTATATCTACATATGTATATGCACGAAGATTGATAGATACTAGAAACAAAAATCTGTAATAGATAGGTAGATGGATAGATAGATAACATAAAAGTAATAGAAATAGATCATCAATAATTATAGATGCTTTTTTCTCTTTAATATTGTCATGTTCTGTCATTATTTTTCAAATGACAGGCCTTGAGGAACTTTTTTTACTCTTGTGCTGGCTGGTGTGTGGTGACATTCATCTTGGGAGTCTGTGACCGACATAATGACAATATCATGCTGACAAAGTCAGGCCACATGTTTCATATTGACTTTGGAAAATTCTTGGGTCATGCACAAACATTTGGCGGTATAAAAAGGTCAGTACACAAACATTTATTACAGTAATTAAGCAATGCCCTAAATAATATCTAGCATGTAATAGAAAAGGAGGCTAGCAAATAACATGTCAAATTCAGCAGGGTAACATAAGTATGATTATAAGTCTAATAAATGGAACAAAAATTTTTTTCAGTAAATTATTAACAGAAGAGAACTTCTTCAAGACGTTAAGAAACTAAACTGGCCATCCTCCATGGGTTACTAAATCTATTCCAACTAAATGTTTCAATTAGTATTTTTGTTTTCTCGTAAACTTTGGGAAATTATACATGACTTGATGGTCTTGATCCATCTGGTATATTGCCTGTAGGGGATAACCACCTGTATATTAAACATAATACAGTTAGCCAACTCTCCAATCTGACTTAGCCTTGAACCATTCCTCAGATATTTAGTGAGTGACCATCAGTCAAGGCACTATGTATGGAAGGGTAAACAACTGTATAACACTGACTTCCTTCATTGTTGTGGGTGGAGTGCAAAGGGTCTCCCATCTGAATCTACAGCTAATGGCTCTTACTTAGAAGGTTCTGGGACTTTCAGGAGATGGACCCGGACTAAAAGAAATGGGTCATGGCGGTGGTGGAGGCGCCGGCGGCGGCTGTGGTGTTGGTTAAGATTTTTTGGTCCCTCTCCACTGTGTCCTATCTGCTCTCTGCCTCCACTTCCTGCCTGTAGAAGGATACTACACAACCTTACACTCTGGCCATTATGTTTACGCCTCTGCGATAAACTGTATTCCTTCCTACTTCAAGTTAAAATAAACTTCTCCAGGTATTTGGTCAAGGTAATGAGAAAAGTAACTAAAAGTGATATTAAACTAATAAACAAAGACATGGTGGAAGAAAATAAGAACTTCTCATAGGAAATACAAAGCAAATATCTGGGGCGAAAATGCCTGGCACAAGCATGCTGCTTTAAAGAGGTTTCTCAGAGAAGACAGAGGTTTAGTGTCAATGAGCTGTTCATGCAGATGCAGCATGGGGGGTGGGTGGGGGGGAGTCCAGGGAGACAAAGAAAATAGGAAATTCGCCTGACCTGAGACTGCTGGGACCACAGAACTCTCAACCTTGTGCTGAGCTGACCCTGCAGTTGACTTTTCTGCCTTCTGAGAAAACAAATACAGCTCTGCTACAAAGAACAGGAAGAGGCTTTCATAGCCTGTACACAAACAAGAGCTCCCTTTAATCAATGTAATTGGGAGATTAAAAAAGGATTGACACCAGCAGATTAAATCAAAGGGCATCTCAGCCCCAAGATTGCTTAAGGATTCCAGAGACTACTTGCCTAATCCCTACAATGGAAATGAGGAGAAACTTCCCAGTTTCCTAAAACCAACTGGATTTTCTTTTGAAGTATTGCTTAATCTTTGTTTTTCCATATCCTCTGACAAAGTCATAAATAAAAGTGATTATGAAATCATGCACCAACAATCACATCTTCAGTCAGTTCTTTGGTAATAATGTCTATATAGTTACTTCTTCATCATGTAAGAGAGACTGCAGTAATAAACTCAAGCTTGAATGTGACCACCCCTTGTTGGTTACTTTCTCTTATAAGGCAGGAGAAATCAAGAAACGCTCCATCTGTAACCACAACTGCTCCTCTAACACATTTTTCACAAATTCTTATCTACTGTACTATTGCCACTGTATATGGACTTCCACTCTAGCAATGCTACGTAACACTTAGTCGTTCTGTCTGTCTTTCCTACATATGCTTATTGATAAGATTCGTTCTTTGACACTTTCAAACATGGATAAAATCCATTCTGTTTAGTCTCACTGCCCACCCCCTCTTATACCCTCTCATTCTATCAGCCCTGCCCAGGCCTCCCTATAGGTTTCTTTGCCACATTCATATGTTTTTGCTTTGTTTTGTGACCCAATAGTGTGGCCACACTATTGGAATTATCCATTTGAGCCCTGTGACCTCAATATCTGGCACAGTACTGTAGACAATGACTGTCCTTTCCCTAGAATCCATCAGTTACCAATAGTTCATTGTGGAGGGTATACGGTTAGTTTTTGTCATCAACTTGATCCAAACTAAGGTCACCTGAGAAAGAAGAATCTCAGCTTAGCAAATGCCTCCATCGAAATGCCTGGTGGCTTGTCTGTGGGACACCTTCTTGATTGCTAATTGGTGAAGGAGGGTCCAGTGTGTCGGGGGTGATGTAACCCTGAACAGGTGGTTCTGGTGTGTGTGTGTGTGTGTGTGTGTGTGTGTGTGTGTGTGTGTGTGTGTGTGATCTAAACATTAATTAGAGAGAGCTAGCCAGTAGACAGCTTTCTCTTGTGGTATACTAACAGATTATGACCTGAAAGTATAAACTAAAATAAACTTTCTCCCCAAGTAGGGCATGGTGTTACCATAGTAATACGAAGTAGAATAGAGGGGTAGGATCCCATGAGCCCCTCCCAGTCCATGATGACTTTGGACAGGCATGAAGTCTTATGCAGGTCTAGTACAGGTGATTGTCGCTGTGATCATGTTTGCAATGGCTGTGTCCTACTCTGAAGATGGCTTTCCTCATCTTTTCTCCGTATTTCCTGGCTCTTACATTCCTTCCACTTTCCCTTCGACAAGCTTCTCTGGGATTGGAGCGTGAGGTAGCCTTTCCTCCAAGAATGGTGAGAACCTCGGGGACTTGTTTGTTTTGTTTTTCTTTTTGTTTCTCTGTTTGTTTTTTTGTTCCGTGACTACACTAGGTGTCGGAAAGACAGCAGAAGTGAGCCTTGGACAGCGGATTCCAGGGTCCCTCACCTGCCTACACAAGGTACTAAATGTGCAGAAAAAAAAATAGATCTTCCTTGTAGCTTTCCTTCTAAATAATTTTGTTCATTTTTTTTGGTAAGAACCACATTATCCCATGTTTTATTCACTAAAATAATTAGTGCCCAACATTGTGAATTTTTTCTCATGGGTGTCCTGTGTGAATGCCTAGCATATCCAGTTTTTATACTTCAGAAAAGCCTTATATCATTAACCATGCATTCCCATGGTAGGGACTTTACAGGGAGCTGTTTTCAATGGGCCAGCACTCACTGTTAAAAGAGAACAGTACCAGGACTTACTTACTGTGCAAATAGCTGTCTAAAAGGCATGTGCAATAAAATAAATTTAGAGGTTATATGAGCACTGTTTTAGATCAGAAACTCTAAGGACAAGCTCTGTGCATATGTAAGTGTGCACATGTGTGTGAGTGTGTTTGTGTTTTAAGAGGTGTATATATGTGTGATTGTGTGCATGCATGTGTGTGTTATCCAAGGTGTGTGTGTGTGTGTGCGCGCGTGCGTGTGTGCACACACACACTCGAGAGTGTATATGTACTGGGGGGGTGCTTGTGTATGATTGTGTGTGTGTGTTTGGGGGGACACTTATGTGTGATTGTGTGTGTTCAGGTGTTTGTACGTGTATATGTGTGAGTGGGTGTGTATGTGTGTATAAAAGAAAGTGTTTAATCCTATGAGCTATAACATACTTTACATACAATCTTTAGTAAGTTCCTTTTCTATACTTTAGTTTTGTCATCTATAATGTGGATTTTTGTCTGAAGATTAAGCAATTCAATATATGTAAATATATTACATGGGTGGTAACGGATTCCAGTAAGTCATTCCTAACCTGTGGGGTCATTTTGGGCACATGTCTTCCAGGCTTACAAGGCCCATTCCAGGTCTGCCTTCGCAACAATGTCCCTGACGACGTCACTAATCACTGCCTAGAAATGAACCATAATGGGAATAATTATACCATGGAATTTGCCAAGGAGTATAAACTCATAAATTAATTTTCTTTTAAGGAGAAAATTCTGTAGGTTTTCAGTTTAAAAAACAAACACACATGTGTTGACTGAGAAAAGTTTGAGGACAAATAGAAGAGACAGGAGAGCAATGTAAGCACTGACTGCCCTGCCTCCTGCAGGCCACACCTGTCACCGGCACTACCTTCTTGGCCTATCTAAGATTCAGTGTGCCTCTCACTGTCAACCTTGCCTAGCCCTGATTCTAAGTCTAGTCTTTAAGGAAAGTCTACAAATGTGCCTCCAAAGTGAGCGTAGTAAAGAACTTCAGCTAGAGCTGGGGATGTAGCGCTGTGATAGAATACGTGTAGAGCATGCATCCAATACCCAGCATAGGGAGGCAAGGAGGAAGGAAGGGGAAGTGAGGGGTGGAAAGTGTGCAAGGAAAGAAGGGAGGGAGGGAGGGAGGGAGAGGAGGGGGAGAGGATGGATGATAAAATGTCTTGCATCTCATTCAAGGTGAACAACTCTATGCTGAGCTTAGTAGGAAATCCTGTCTTATTTCTTGTAGACCACAACGACAAGTGATAGAAATGCTCTCAGGAGCAACTTGGGTTCATCTCAGTATTTTTCCCCTAAAAGGTCAACTTTTAGACCCTCCTACTTCAAACTTTCTCTGGCACATTAGGCTATTAATGAGCCTGTCCTCATAGCCAGACTAATTCTGGCTCCCAGCAAGTGCCAGAAGTCCATGGAAATCACAGCTGTGTACCTTCCTTCTCTGTGACTCAAAGGAAAACACACTGTAATTGTGACGATCCATCCAGTCTCATCATTAAACCCTGGCTCACCACAAATGCAGGTCAGAGACATATTGAGAAGGCCTGTCTTGAAGAAGTTGCTGTTTTGTGTACCCCTCTTCTAACAAAAAGACAGGATATGCCTAAGCCTCAAGGGAGCTCCTGAATCTAAAGTTATTAAACAGTTAAAGATCGGGGACTTCCAGGAGACTGAGACAATGCTTGTACAAGAGTCAGGACAGGAGGGGGAAGCATTTTGCATTTAAAAAATTATTACTGAAGCGCTCCTCCACTGATAATTGCTTAGAGCGTGGCAATCTCGTGGGGCTCCGTGCTCATTCTGTAATAGCGTGCTCACGTTGACGCTGTGGTTATATTGTTCACGTGCGGCTTCCCGAACTGCCTAATTACACAAAGTTCTATCCTACTCGATGGAGACTCTAGATTTGCCATCCCAATTAACTCAAGGATATTAGACAAGAGAGTTTCGTTCTTTCCATCGGGCAGCAAAATGTGCATTCTTGAATGTAGGTCATTTGTGATATCAAGGAAAAGGTACGTTTAAGCTTCCCGAGGGCACCGAAGTCATTTGTGCCCATGCTAATGATGCCATTTGTGGTTGGGGAAGTGCACAGCTTTCAGATGACATCTTTAAAATAACACATCTTAATGTTCCTATGGTATCTTTTCGAGACCCAAACGTTTCAACTTCACAGAAGTAATAGAAATAATCTTGATAATAGTGACAAAGTGTGTCGAGTCACCTAGCCCTGAATTTCAGTTCAAGTACCAAGTATGTCATTCAGACACTCAAATCTTTCAATCCTGAGACTAAAGTCTCTGTGCTTCCATTTACTGATGCTTGGCAGTCTCCTCATTAAAGAGGGAAACACGGCGCTGCTCATAGAACCCAACAGGCACACTTTTATGATCGTAAGTCCGTGTTGGAGTCTGACGTTTCCATTCCACTCTACCTTCTCACCTCCATCACTGATATTGAAGCCTGTAGCTCTCTCCAGATTGTTGTGGCTTTGATACAGGCACAAAGCATATGTTCTATATTGGATCCCAGATCATGGGATGTGAGCTTGTATTCTACGAAAACAGTCAAAGAAAGCCTTGAAAGCTTCATTCATATCTGACTCATGATAGCTTCATGGATCGAGATAAAAACACCTAAGGCGAGTATCGTTACCTTCAGATTTGTAAGTGAAGGCAGAGAATAGTCTTGGTTGTTAGAGTGTGTAGAATGGGTGCCAGTCAAGGGCAGCATAACCATTGGATGAAGCTCCCAGTTCTCACCAATCCCAGCACAGCTTGTTCACTCCTGCCATGGTTGGTTAGTGCCCTATTCACCACAACTTACAATATTAAACTCTTATGTTTAAAATCTAAAATCAGACATCTTACAAGATGTTGGAACTGTGAAAGATGCAAAAGCTAGGCTAAGCACGGAAGTACTCAGGGTTACTCTCTTTGAAATGGGTATTTTTTTAATGCAAAGCAAGCAGAACTCTACACTGGTTTTATTTTATTATTTAATAAAAATACTAAACGGGAATAAATAATATTTCCTAGGATATGTGACTTAAACATCAGCTCCTGCTCCATTCTATAGACTTTTAAATGACCAGAGGCTACCCTAAGTCATTGAAGTGAAGCCCAACAGTGTTATCTAGACTACATGACTTACATTTGAGAAAGGTGCTTCTGGAATTCTTGTGCCTAAAATAATTCATGTTTGCAGTCTTTGAAAGGGAAGCCTTCTAAAGGACTGGAGAGATGACTCGGTGGGTAATGTGTGTGCTGTCAGCCTGAGTTTCATCTCAGGGATCACATGGAGAGAACTGATGTCTGCAAGTTGTCCTCTGAACTCCACATACATGCCATGACATAATCCCCAATGTGTGTGCACTTGCATGTGTATGCGGTGTTCAATAAAAATGGGAGCCATTTGTTTTCTGAATCTGTGCATCTGTATGTGAAGGGAATTTCAGCAAGCAGAAGCCAAAATTTAAGGATACAGCACCTCATGTAGTCAGACTTCGTTGTTACCATCAGCTTGCTTCATCCATTCCTTTAACTCCCAATTTATAACTGGGGCTATCACTACGAGGGATAATGTTACTGATACCATAGTATTTCTTGAAGACAAACACATTTGAAATTCATTAAAAAATTTTAATAACAAGCAGGTATGCCGTGTTGCTGAATCTATATTTCAGTCCAAAGCACCAAGGCATCATTGAAACATGGCATTAGTAATTGTAATTAGTAAAATCTAATAAAATAATAGTAGAAAATGAGACTAAGATTGTACACATTCTTTACCCGTTACCCTTAACGGGAATGGCTTAAAATTACAGAACAACTGAGTAATTATTCCGGGGGTGTATGGCAGTAGAGAGATTTCAAGCAGTGATAAAGATTCTGTTTTAAAGATTGCTGGGCTGCAGATTTAGCTTATTAGGTAAAGACATTTTTGCTAAAAAGACTAATAACCTGAGTTTGATCACTAAGGAAAGGAAACACACACACACATACACACACACGCACACACACATACATGCACATACAAACATGCAAACTGTACTGGCTGGTTTTGTGTGTCAACTTGACACAAGCTGGAGTTATCACAGAGAAAGGAGCTTCAGGTGAGGAAATGCCTCCATGAGATCCAACTGTAAGGCATTTTCTCAATTAGTGATCAAGGGGGAGGGCCCCTTGTGCGTGGTGCCATCCCTAGACTGGTAGTCTGAATAAGGCAGGGGAAGCAAGTCAATAAGTAACATCCCTCCATGGCTTCTGCATCAGCTCCTGCTTCCTGACCTGCTTGAGTTCCAGTCCTAACCTCCTTTGTGATGAACAGCAATTTGGAAGTATAAGCTGAATAAACCTTTTCCTCCCCAACTTGCATCTTAGTCAGGATGTTTTGTGCAGGAATAGACACCCTGACTAAGACCCAGACACACATTCAAATTTAAAAAAAAAAAGCATTTAAACATTTAGAAATGGTGAATGGATTTTGGAGATGGCTTTTTACGTAAGAAAGCTCACTATACAAGCATGAAGACCTGAGATCAAATCTGTGGGACTTCCAAGCATGGTCGTGTGTGTGTGTGTGTGTGTGTGTGTGTGTGTGTGTGTGTGTGTGTGTGTGTGTGAGTGTGTGAGAGAGAGAGAGAGAGAGAGAGAGAGACAGAGACAGAGAGACAGAGAGCTCAGCACTGTGAAGAACACAAGTGGGAATGTCTCTGGAGCTTGGCTTGTTGCCTGGTGCCTTTAAGTTCAATGAGAAACTCTCTGTTAAGGGAATAAGGTAAAGAATGATAAGCAGAACTCCAACATCATTTTCTAGTCTACACATTAACACACAGGGTAGGAGTGGGGCGGCAGGGAGGGAGAGAGAGAGAGAGTCACAGAAGGGGTTGGATGCAGAAGGAAAGGGAAGCGGCCAATCTCTAGTGTGAGTAGCCACGTGACCTAACTCTATCGTGAGTAGCCTCCTGGCGGGGCAGAGGTGAAGCTTCTCAGAACCCAACAGCCCCACGCTGCTTGAATGGAACACAGTGCCCAGCCAGCACCTCGCCGCCTCTTGTCAGTCAGCGATGCTGCAATCCCACGGCCACTTGCTCTTTCACTCATGTGCTCTCACCTGCCGTGCTCTAAATGGGGACAGCAACTCCAACTCCTCCCCGCACTGCACTGGGAAAGCAAGCCCAGCCCAACAGAGAGTGCTCTACTGTGGACTGGAAACTTCCCGCACTCACTCACATCACGGCTTCCTCTTGTTCCTTCCTAAACAAATGTCTCAGCACCTTTGACCTCTGCCCTTCTGATGACCTTTGTAGTCTCAGCAACCATGTTTTCCTTGCACATTTGTCCATTACTACTCAAATCAACTTTTCAGATAAACTGAGTCTTCAAAGGTCAAACAACCACTCCACGGCCCGCAGGCTGCGTGTTATGCTTAGCTTTCCTTCTGGAAACGCTTCCTGTGAATTCTTCCCCTTACTGTTTGTTTAGTGAGTTTATCAAATGGAATTTATTCTTAGTCATCTCATAGAACCTGTGCTAGCTTCACTATTACTCATTTTCCTTTTCTCCTGGTTTATCAGAAGGTCTCAATGAAGGGGCTCTAGGCAGCCCGAGCATAACGAACATGGAGCGTAGCAGGCCCTGCCTTTCCCTTCCCTCTGCCTTGCTAAAACAAAACCTACTAGATATTCCTAAAGTCATAAAGCTAGCCCCCAAAGTCCTTATTTGGCCACTTCCTCCTCCTGAGGCTGACCACCAAGGGCCAGCTATCAAAGTACTGAAGTCCAGAAATCAAAAGCCCCCTTTGGCTCACCTAATCAACATGACCAATCAAAATGAACTAACTCATCCTAAAACAGAGTTTCCCCCCCCTTTACCTTTATAGACTGACATTTGCCTATAGACCACATTGTGGCTATCCACAGTCTATCCAGAGGCAGTCCTAACTTGCCCCCTCCCTGAGACAAATTCCCCTCTCCCCTCTCCCTTGGCCCCTTCCCCTTCTCCCTCTATCCCTTGTCTTTCTCTTATTCCCTGCCCTTTTTCTGTCTGGTGCAAATAAATCTCCTTAGGCTGAGAACTTGGTCTTGGAATGTCTTGTGCCCACATGGGTCCCTTCAGTCAACAGGGTTAACTCTTCTTGAAGGCATCACACAGCCTCAGAAAACCCTCTTCCGTAGCCTTCTGCAAGGCATTCTCAGGGTCTACTCCAGAATGGATTCTTTCTCCTAACCCGGAGGAAACGGGAAAGGGGAAGTGATTTGGAATGTAAATTAAAAAAATAAAATTAAATTAAATTAAAAAAAAAAAGAAAAAAAAAACAAAACAAAACAAAAAAAAAGACTCCCTCTTGTCTTGATTCTCTACATGTCTTATAAAACTGTTTCAATCTACATCCAGGTAATTCAATAAAAAGGTTAATAACATCTTTTGACATAGTTGGAGATTTTTCATATGATTATAACAAACAAGACAAAGAGATCTTGCATACACATTCAGTTTTACCAGTACAATCTTGTAGAATTATAATTTTGTCACAAGGTGCCAAAGGTGACACAGTCAAGATGCCCCTGGTTACCTCTAGTCCCCACTTCTACTTCTTCCTTATCTCAGGACAATCTTCCATCCATTCACCATTTCTACAGTTTTGGGATGTCTAGAATGTTATATAAATAGAATTATCTGAAATGTACTGTGTGTTTTATTTTTATTTTTACTTTTTTTAACCGGACGCTGATTCTCTGGAGAGTCAACCCAAGCTGTTGTTTTCAAAGCTGTGCTTTTTGATTGACAAATAACATTCCACAATCTGAGTGTAGTGCAGTCTGTTCAGCCATTCATCTGTTGAAGGACATCCGGATCCCTTAAGGCCTGTGACTACGAGGTATAAAGCTACTGTGAACAACTCATGTATGGAGTTCATAAGTTTTCCTTTCTCAGATAAATGGCCAGGGCTGTAACCCTTGGGTTACAAGTAACTGTATATTGCTGTTGATTTCAAGAAGCTGAAGACAAATAGTTTTTCAGAAATAAAAATAAGGTGCCAAAATGGGACATATGACACGCTTCTACCAGACAGTGTGAGCAATTCAGTTTCTCCACATTCTTCTCATTTTTTACTCATATAGTTAAGTGTGCTCTATTTGTAGGTTTCATTTGCATACAGAAAAATAATGTTTATTGATTATCTTCATATACTTAGTCTTGAAATGCCTTGTTTTCTAATTATATCATTTGATGTTTTTAAACTATTAGAATTTGAGCATGCTTTCATATTCTTCACGCTAATTGTTTATTGTCTATATCAACTTCAATGATCATTCCCCAGACTTTTGATTGGCTTTGGATCCTTTTCACATCGATTTTTGCCAATGTTAATAGCGTGCTTAATTCCAGAAATGATGTGCCTAGCCCTCAGTCCCAAAAATTTCTCTTATGTTTATGACAGTTTTATAGCTTTGCACTTTACACTTTTAGTTTGTTTTTGTTTTTAAGTATAAAGTTTAGATCAAAGTTTATATGGATGTCTATGGATCCCCAATTGTATCCACCTTTGTTCTTTGAATTACTTTCACAATATCATCAAGAAACAAGTTTCCAACTGTTGTCAATTAGATAGGTATGTTTCACTGTTGCAAATTCTATTCCATTGCCCAACATGTGTATCCTTATACTGGTGCCCAGTGATGGCAGCCTTCTGAGAGATGAAGGTGCCACCTTGAAGCCTGATAAAATGCAATGTCTAGGTGTGCAAGTAGAATTAAAATCATTAGTTCTTCTAAAAATATTTGGCTGGAGGAGATTGATTTTGATTTTGTTTTAAAAAATATTTTATTTCATTTGGTTTTTGGGGTAAAGAGAATAGTTTTTATTTACTTGTTTTTCTTTTGTTTTATATGGTCAGAATCTGTTGATATTTCTGTATCTCCAATGTCTTTGGGTCCATATCTAGAACTTATGAGACAAGGGATATTCAGGAAACTTACAGCTATGTTATTTCTAGAGTCTTGACATGACTGGGTGGTATGCCTGTCATTTTCAGGGACTTTAGTGTGATTCATTGGATAACATAAGAAAAGACAGCATCTAGCCCACAAGACTTTACCTCCAGCCTATATCTTTTGCCTAAGGTCCTGAAACACATGTTGTACAGTCTTGGTCATCAGCTTTGGTACATCTTCAAGGTGGGTCCGGTGTAACTTGGATGCAAATGTCAGTTCTTCTCAATGATGGTCTTCAGTCGTCCTGTTACACAAGGGAGAGAAGCTTAACTTCATGACATTACTGCCTGCTCCTGTCAGAGTCATCACCTCTTCTCGTTTATAATCTTGGAACCTGCTTTAAGTCTTCTCACTTCTCTGGATCTGTATGCTACAACCCTCACCCGAGTATAAAATGATTTCATATGAAATCAAAAATTCCTACAAAGAATCTCATCTGCCAAATATACCCTTCTTATGTCTTCATACTGCAGACAGAAAAGCTTTTCTTAACATTATTGTTATCACTTAATACATTTAAATTGTCTATATACCGAAGCTGTTTTTGTGGGGAGGAAATAGGACAGACAAGGTCTCATGTTTGCCAGGCTGGCTGCAAACTTACTTACTATGTAGCCAAAAAAGACCTTAGGTTCCTGATCTTTCACCTCACTAGTTCTGGGATTACTGGCATGACCCACCACCACAATCACATTTGTGACGTCCTGGACATGAAACTCAAGACTTTGTGTATGACAGGCAAATAGTCTAGCAGCTGAGCTGTATCCCCAGACCACAACACAATGCTTTTGAAAGCTCTTTAATTTCACCTGCAGGTCTTGTATGTTATAGAGCAGAGGCTCAGCAGATGCCTACTGATGGTTAGTTGTAGTGCTCTGGCATTTGCGGGCACACACCTCTTAGGTTCGAGCACAGAAGGAACAGCAGTAGATACGCAATGAGTGAATCCTCAGTGCGGCAACCACTGACAAAGCTTCTGACAATGACCTCCGTGCACTAAAGCTTTGTACAGAACAGCTCTATAGCTATATGGGAAACTGACATAAGCATAACAGTAAATGTCAAATATGAATTACCCAACATTCCTTATATCAAATAAATTTATCTCCTCAGTAATTACTATCTACTTATAATGTATTCTTACATTTCCAAGGGTATCAGCATTTTTAAATCACCAGGCCACTCCTTACATCTGCTGGAAATCTGGAAACGCTCTCAGCATTTTTACCGAATGCAAGTTTTGGAGAAAGACTAGTCATACGTTTATACAAAAGTTAATTTTGGAAACACAATGAAAGAATCATAACAAGCTTACTCTGTGGTCTTCCCACATAAATGCTAAATTATCACCAGCTAGTCCCTATGTAGGCCACTTTTATTTTATTTGCTATTTGTAGCAGAATATCATCAACATATTGTTTCAAATTCAGAGACTGTAAAGGAAGGAGAAATGCTTACTTTTCTCTTGAAGCTGTGCAATTCATTTGTCTTTGGTTTTTGTTTTTTTTTTAGGTCATAAGACCTTCAGCAAGGAACAGGTTATATTAAGGAATATGTCTTTTTAAAATTAACATATTTTATTTATGTTGTATGCATATGTGTGCCAGGGTACACAAGAAAAACTCAGAGGACAAGTTGTTCAAGTGAGTTTTCTCCTATCACATGATTCTTGGGGTTCTAACTCAGATCATCAGGTTTGGTGACAAGTGCCTTTACCCAGTGAGTCATCTTTCCAGCCCTGGGAAGATTTATCACAGGTAAAACATTTTAATCTTTATGACTAGGTCAGTGTTATAGCATCAGAGAAGGGCAAGTGAGAGAGAAAGGAGGAGAAGAGGAGAAAACACATACACACACACACACACACATACACATGTACACATTCACAAACTAATACACGTGCACACACATACATGCCCATGTATGTCTGTGATCTAGAATTAAGTTCATGTTTCAATCAATTCACAAACCACAGCATAGCTAAAGCTTCTGTAATGTATATGAACCAGATAGATTCCTCATTGTATCTAACACTCCCTTTTATTTACAGAAGAGTTCTAGTGCAATTCTTATTTTTATAAAATTTACCAAAAGTAAACAAAGATGTATAAAGATGGAGGCTTTTATTTTGTTGGATTCCCAGACCATTTCAACTGTGATGTTTACATAGCGAAATCTGTTTCTTCAATATTGGTGTTAGTTTACATTTTTCTCTCATTTGGATGTTTCTTTCAGGTACTTGAATTTGTTTGTGTGGGTTTTCTGCACCTGGTTTCTCATAGCAGTTGCCAGGGACAAAGGAGGTGTCATTTCATGGAACTACAAAAAGTTTCTAAGAAAAATAATTTTGGCCAATTGTAGTTTTATCGGCTGAAAAGAGAAAAGTGTATCTGTCACACTAAAAAAAAAGAGTTCTGGAATTTATAATATTTTAGATTTTTCTAAAACTGTTTCCAAAGTTCAATTCATAGTAAAAAATAGTGTAAGATAGGAAAAAAAATCTTGTAGGTTTGTTTCTGATTATAGAAGTCTAAGATATTCCTAAAACTTTCCTAAAATTTGGTGTATAAGGTACTTTTCTTTTGCTGTAGTAAAATACAGGACAAAGAGCAACTTCAAGAATAATAAGGATTTGCTATGACTCTGGAGGGATAGAATCCCTTGTTTCCAAAAGCTGTAGCATGATCAAGGCGCAGGAAGCTGGTGGATCACATCTACATACACACACAAAGCAGAGAGGGGGGAGGGGAAGGGGGAGGGGGAGAGAGAGTAAAAGGTGGAGTAGGGCTCTGAGCTCTTAAGGCCCTCCCCTAGAGCTGTATTCCCTCCATCCATCCAGGCTCTACTTTCTGAAGGTTCTCCAAACAGCATCATGAACCGGGAACCACAATCTTAAACCATGACCTACGGGGCATATTTATTCTTCAAACGACCACAATTGGCAATAGTGAAAACTGCAACAGTACATGATCTAACAAATGTATAACGAAATAAAAGGCCCATGTAAAGACCCATGCACCCAAGCATTTTATGATGCTAAAACTAGGATTAAATTAAATGTTAAAGTAAAAAGTGAAAATTGATGCCATTTTTAAGTGAGAAGACAGAGGGAGCCTTAGTTGTGATAAGGCTCATCTCAGAAAACACTTGTGGCTGTTTAAAGACTTACAGTGATATCTAAAATGTATTGAGTGCTTGCCACGCAATAAGTACTTGTCTGTCATTTAAGCTATGAAATCCTCTCAGCAATATCAATAAGCAAGTGTTTCCAGCCTATTTGATAAAGAATGAAATTTAGGAATGGAACTGATAAGTTTCTCACCAAGGGCAAGATCTAGTGATACACAAAACCCAGACTTGAAATCTGAATGGCCCGGCCTCCGGCTTGGGCTTTGTGCATCAAGCCTCCGCTAGCCACAGAAGCCCGAGTGCACAGTGCTCTCTGTGGGCCACGCTCAGCCATCTTTTCCAAATTGGCTCTCTCATGAAGTCTAGCAGCTGAGTGTTTGGCACACATTTTAAACATGAGAAAATGAAGACACCGCTAGTTCAAGATTAGACCCTTGCTGAAGTACAGCCCCATAAAATGTATCACGGGATGAGTTCAGGAAGCCAGGCAAGGCCAATAGCAAAACCAGGGATCAACGTTTGAGGCATCGGAGTTGGCGCTTGAGAGATTCTGCTCTGTGTGGAACTCAACACATTTTTTTTGAATGTTATTGGGCAAAGGAATCAAAGCCAAGGGAACGCTTTTTTGTTATTTAGACCGCTTTTGATAATAAGCATTTATTATAAAATACAAATTTTACTATTTCACTTTGGGACAGGATTCCCTCGGAGACCAGGCTAACCTGGAAGTCAACATGTAGTCTCAGCCGGCTTCAAACTCAGTCTGTGTAGCAGTCGATGCCCTGGGATTTACCCATGTGAGCCACAGTGCCCAGCTTTAAAGTAACATTTTTAAACAACCACATTATAGAAAATGCTTGGCTGGTAACTAGAGTCTACTTCCTCAAGAGTGCTTGAATGGCTTTTTCATTTGATTCCCATACTTCAGAAAGGTCTACTTAAGTCATATCAGTGAGATTTCTAGCTCGACAATGTTTTTATTAAAACAGAAAAGCCTTGTACCAGCAAAGAACACTATTCTATTCTAAAGGCTCCCTGAACTACCTCTCAATTTCTTCAGTTGTGATTTGATCCAACCTTACGTGAACCCGGGCTGTCAAATTTAAAACATATGTCATTCTATTTTAACCACAACTGTGTCCCCATCTAGAGCCTGCTAGAAGAATCTAGGTCAGGTTGGTGTAAAATCGCCCTCACTGATCTATCTGCTGAAACCTCATCAGATAAAGATGTCTCCCCCCTACCCCCCCCCCCCAGAGTTGCTAAGGCTTCATCTCAGGATAAGTATGGCTAATAATTTTGGAAATGGGACCTGCTTTTCCATCCTTGGGACTACAGGGGGCAGTGTGACTTGTCCTGGTGTGCTCCTGCGGTGTTTTTACTGAGTCATGTGTGAAATGAATTATGGCTACTTTCAAAAACTCCCTGTTCACTAAGCATATGACAGGGAATTGGTTACATCTGTTGCTGTTGTTTCATAAATTATCTTCTGAAAGAAATTGTCATTAAAATAGTTTAACTTTTATCCAAATTCTCATCCTAAGGAGTCACCCTTCCGAGGAAAAGAAAATAGCTTTTAAGGATATTTTTGAAGAACTCAAGTTCTATTTCATCACCTCCAAATGTGTCAGTAAATATGCTGTCTGAGACTAGTTGGCATAACTCTTACCTGTACCGTTCATCAGAGCCCATCTTCTTTCATTAGATACAATGTATCCAAACGTAATTGGAAATTAAGCATTTGACACAGTATAGAGGGACACTGTAGCACACCCTAAACTTTCTCTGCTTTAGCCCAGTTATTCAAAGTCCTCAGTTACTAAGTGTTTCCACTGATCTGCAATAACCCACACTAGGAAAAACAAATGGAAATATGTTGCATGAACTTTCTGCATTAACTCTACAAACTGTGTCATCCCTTCATGGCTGCTACTATTTTCTTATTTATAGGGACAGAGCTCCTTTCATTTTTACTTCAGAGATGGAGTACTTTATTACTGAGGGTGGAAAAAACACACAGCATTTTCAAGACTTCGTGGAGCTTTGCTGCCGAGCTTACAACATTGTCAGGAAACACAGCCAGTTGATCCTGAGCCTTCTAGAAATGGTAAGTCCCTTGAAGAAATAGAGAGCTTTGTTGGTGTCTCCTCCAGCTGCCTACTTCTCCTAATGGGTTGGAGTTCCCCTGACTCCATTTTAAAACAGTTTCTAAAGCAGAAAGGAGTGAGTGAGCAAACATGTTCCTTGGCAATCTCCTGTTAGTTCGTAGCTCTTATCTCTGAAGTCACCAACTGCAGCGTTACTGGTGCATTCAGAGGGGATTCCCATACAGAGCTGACTAGGGCTCCAGAAAAGTCATCTTAAAATAACTATTTTGGCTGTGTTGTCCTTTTCTGAAAACTGCCTCAGAATTTCTATTTGACTTACAAATGATGTAAACTTCCTAACATAGATGAGGCAGATTCACCCTGGCTCTTTTGTCTTAATATCTGCCTTTGAACACCTGACAACTATTCGTTCGTATTAAGAAATTTAGGGTCAAGAATACAAATGCTGGAGTTGGAGAGATGGCTCACTGGTTTAAACGCATAAACTTCTCTTGCATAGGACCTGAGTTCAGTTCCCAGCCCCACATTGGGCAGGTAACAATTCCAACAACTGCCTGTAACTTCAGCTCCGAGAATCTGATGCACTCTTCCGAACTCCACAGGGACGTGCATGCAAATATGCACAAAACCACATATACCACACATGCACATTTAACTCACAACGAAATCAGTCTAAAAATGTAACTGATGAGTTAGTGAGCAGACTGTTGATTGGTGCATTTAGTGGCATATATTGGTTCTGCTGAGCTTTGAGTCTAGGAGGATTCAGTGTTTTATTCCAGTGTTCGTTGCAAAGAGATGACAAATAGTCACCTGGTACAAGAAGAGAAGAGGCCGATAGAAATATCTTTTGGAGAATGATGTAATGATTTCTTTAAGTGCATACATTCATTATAACAGTGCCTGACAAATACAGAAGTGGATGCTCACAGTCATCCATTGATCTGAGCAGAGTCCTCAATGGAGGAACTAGAAAAAGGACCCAAGGAGCTGAAGGGGTTTGCAACCCCATTGGAGGAGCAACAATATGAACCACCAGTACCCCCAGAGCTCCCAGGGACTAAACCACCAACCAAAGAGTACACATGGAGGGACCCATGGTTCCAGCTGCATATGTAGGAGAGGATGGCCTTGTCGGACATCAATGAGAGGAGAGGCCCTTGGTCCTGTGAAGGCTCGATGACCCACAGGGGCATGCCAGGACAGGGAACTGGACGTGGGTGGGTTATTGAGCAGGGGGAGAGGGGAGAAGGTATAGAGGTTTTTGGAGGGGAAATGAGGAAAGGAGATAACATTTGAAATGTAAATAAAGAAAATATCTAATAAAAAAAGAATATTGAGGAAAAAAAGAATTGGAAAAACAAAACAAAACAATTACATCCACCCATAGGAGAGTAGTATACCACTAGTTTATCCATCTGTGTTATTTGGAGTCAAACATGACTGGCTTAGAAACTTTAATTCTGCTAGTAAATGTTGAGGAGACAAATTTGGTGACTGGGTCTCCCTGACTTTGAATGCCAGCTTAGCATTTAAAGGTTAAATTCTTTGGGTACACTTACACTTAACCTACATCCTGTTTCCTTTTAAAATGAGGACAATAACTTTTACCTTATGGGATTGATGGATAAATTGCCTAGTAATAAATGCATCATATGGGCCAGGCATTATGCTAAGGTATTAATAGATTAATTTTCATAACTCTAGCTCATAATTAACATAAAGGATTTATGACAGTATCTGCCATATAGTAGAGTTCAGTTAATTAATGTGATAATATAAGATCGTTGTTAATTTAGTTTAAATACTATCAGGTTAGGGATATATTTCAGTTGGTAAAGTGCCTGCCCAGCACTGCAGACAATTGACTGTGGTGCTGCTACACACTTGTAATTCCAAAATGCAGAACCTTGGAGAAAGAGGCAGGAGGGTCAGAAGTTCAAGGTCACCTTTGGTTACAAAGCAAGTTTAAAGCCAGCCTGGACTACATGAAACCCTGACTCAAAAATCAATCAATCAACCAACCAACCAATCAATCAAAGCAATCAGTTCAAAAGGTACTGACCAATACAGGATCATACACTCATATATAAAATTCAAATTAGTATTGATTAAAGCTGAAGGTTCAATTTCTCAATTTTGCTAATTACTTCATAATTCAGATGTGTGTGCGTGTGTGTGTGTCCTTTTGGTTTGTTTGGTTTGGTTTGGTTCAGTTATTTTTATTCTGTGCTAGGAATTGAACCTACATCTTTCCTCTCATCTCATCCTGGGGATGAATAACATCCCAAGGCCTCAGGGTCTCCAACTATAACCAGCAATTTTTCTTTGTAGATCTGTGTTCTAGCTCCCAATTCTCTTAGCCCCTATTGCTTTTATGGGATGGCTTACAGTTTATAACAAGCTGATTCCATGACACAGAGAAAACTCTACAAGCACTAAATCAAGGAAAATGACTTTATTTATATAATAAAATTCTAGGCACTATCAATTCTAATGTCCTCTCATACTGGCATGATCTAGCTGAACTCACCCAAGATCTTACTCATGAATCCATGAGCTCTCAAGAGGCTACTATGTGCTAGAAACTATTAATGAGAGGATAAAATATAAGACCCAGAGACTTAAAATTATAAGTTGAGTAGTGATGATAAAATTTGTGCATATAAGTAACTGAGGAACCCAGCATTTGTAACTGATAATCATACTGTACTGGAGTGTACATACTGGGGTGTGTGATTGCCTTGGTTTCTAGCTAGTTCCTCTGCTTTACTCCAGTATGTACATACTGTAGTATGTAAGAGTCCTGAAGATAAAGTCTTCAGTGGTTATTTTAGGACCACACACTGTCTAGCTAAAACCTCTTTTCAATTAAAACCAAGTTTAATTTGTAAAAAAAAAAATAATCTGCTTTCTACATACACACTTAATATGACTTTTTCTCCATTCTGACTCCTGGGCTGATGTCTTTAAGCACAGTTCAGTGCACTACACCATGACCCAGTTACGAGCTGAGAAATACTTGGCATGGGTCATCAAGGCTGGCTTCTGCCAATGATCAATACCCAGGATCACAAAGCACAGGCGTGCAGTGGCTTCGATGTGGAGTTAATGGCCCGTCCCCAGCAGAAAGCATCTTGTTGCCAGATATTTGCCGTGCTTTGTTTCCACATGGGAAAAGCAAGCGAAAAGTAATCTATGTAATTCTCATCTTGCTTAAAAGCAACATCTGTAGGAGACCCAAGTGTGTTGCTGGCTGAGTTCACCAACACAAAAACCTCTACTTCGTCAGCTCTTCTCCCATTTAAAAAAAATCAATATCAACTATTATGGAAGACTCTCAAAGAACACAGGGACCATTCACCGGTTTCAAATGTTTATCACTTCCATTATTATATCAGAGATTTCCCAGCAGAAATCTTTCTAGATTCCCTATATGGTAAGGAAAGAGCACTGCTTTCCCTAAGCGAAGCTATTAAAATGGAGCTGGACTTAGTGTCAGGAGAATAGAAACAAAACAAAACTCCTGTCCTTAAAAACACATGACTCATCCATCTAGTGTTGGCTCATATCTGTACCAGCTGCCTTCTCTCTTCCCACTGCCCCAGCTACACATATCATCCGTGCACTCCGTACAAAAACACTGAAAGGCAATTGCATTGGGTCAGACATGATTAAGTGAAAGATGATAGATAGATAGATAGATAGATAGATAGATAGATAGATAGATAGATAGATAGATAGATAGATAGATAGATAGATAGATGATAAAAGATATATTCATAGGCAGAGGAGAAAGTCAAGCTAAGTATATTATGTGCTCCAATAGAAACTATTTGATAGGCTCCGGAGCAAGCTATTGTGAACTAAGAGAGACTAGCACAGGCCATATGAAGCTCAGGAAGAAGAAAGACCGAAGTGTGGCTACTTTGATCCTTATTGGAAAGAGAATCAAAACACCCATGGCTCACAGTCAACCAAAAGAATGAGCAAAGGATCCCCAATGGAGCAGCTAGAGAGAGAACCCAAGGAGCTGAAGGGTTTGCAGCCACACAGGAAGAACAATAATATGTACCAACCAGTACCCCCAGAGCTCTCGGGGACTAAACCATCAACCGAAGAGTACACATGGAGGGACCTAAGGCTCCAGATACATATGTAGCAGAAGATGACCATTTCAGACATCAGTGAGAGGAGAGGCCATTGGTCTAAGGATCGATTCCCCAGAATAGGAGAATACAAGTCAGGAAATTGGGGGGAGGGGGTCAACAGGGAGAGGGAGGATGGGATGGGAGATAACATTTGAAATGTAAGTAAAGCAAATATATAATAATAGTAGTAATAATAATAATAGAATGTAATTCAGACTCCACAGAACTCTGTTCTTAGCAAATAAATGTTCATGCGGTGATTAAAACAAGAATCTTCCTCAATCAGTCCATAGACATCTCTGGAACAACGAGTGCTAGATAAGATAAAAACTAATCTAGATTCTACTTGCCATGGGAAACGTGTATCTCTAGGGCTGAGTTTTGTTATTTAGTAGTCAATATTAAATTTGCAATAGTGAGACCTTAAGACATAAGATTTAGTGTTTTCCTAATTATTTACTCATCCACCTATGCAGTCATTATCCATTAGATATTCATTAGATTCCACTTACTAAGAAAGCACCATGCTAGTGAATATAAACAATCTCAACACTGAGTGAAGGTCCAGTTTTCTTCTCAAGGAACTTCAAATCTGACATGAACAGAATATGATCAAAACTGGAAGATAGGACTATTTATTTATTATTTATTTCTCCATATTTTATTCCATGCACCCCCCATCCACCCTCTTACTGTTCCACATCCCATACCTCCTCTCCACTACCCACCCTGTCTCCATGTGGATGTTCCCATGCCCATCCCATCTGACCTCTAAACTCCCTGGGGCCTCCAGTCTCTTGAGGGTTAGATGCATCATCTCTGAATGAACACTAACCCAGAAGTCTACTACTGTATGTGTGTTGGGGGCCTCATATCAGCTGGTATATGCTGCCTGTTTGGTGGTTCAGTGTTTGAGAGATCATGGGGTTCCAGATTAACTGAGACTGCTGGTCCTCCTACAGGATTTCACTTCTCCTCAGCTTCTTTTAGCCTTCTCAATAAATTCAACAATAGGGGTCAACTGCTTCTGTCCATTGGTTGGGTACAAATATCTGCATTGGACTCTTTCAGCAACTTGTTGGTTCTTCTGGAGTGCACTCAGGACTCATAGGGAGGGACCTTAGATGAAATGCTCAACAGTAGGGGGAGGGAACTTATAGAACCCACCTCCAGCAGGAAGACAGGGCATCAAACAAGAGGAGGGCATCCCACAGTCACAACTCTGACGCATAATTGTTCCTGTATGAAAGAATTACAGGAATGGAAACAGAGAGGAGCCTGAAGAAAAGAAGGTCCAGCCAGCGACAGGCCCAACGTGGTATCCAGCTCAAGGGTTGGTCCCAAGGCCTGACACTATTACTGAGGCTATGGAGCACTCACAAAAATGGAATATAGGACTTTAAAAGAGGGCAATGTAAGATAAAGACTTCCAGTAGGAAAGAAAGGAAAAGAAAAGGTACTTTTAGCCAGGATATACATATACATATATATATATATAGTTATATAGTTATAGTTATATATAGTTATATATAGTTATATAGCTATATATATAGTTTATATAGTTATATAGTTTTATAGTTGTTATAAATATATATTTATATATATATTTAATATATATATTTAAATATATATATAAATATTATATATATTTATATATATATTATAATATATATATAATATAATATATTATATATATTATAATATATATATTATATATATTATATAATATATATAATATATTTAAATATATATATTTAAATATATATATTTATATATATATTTAATATATATATAAATATATATATTTATATATATTTATATTTAAATATATATTTATATATATTTAAATATAAATATTTAATTTATAATATTTAAATATAAATTTATTTAATTTATATATATTTAAATATAAATATATTTTTAATTTTAAATATATTTAATTTAAATATAAAATATTTAAATTAATATAAAAATATAAATATATTTTAATTTTAAATATATTTATATTTAAATATATTTAAATATAAATATTTAATATATATATTTATATATATATTAATATATATATATATTAAGGCCATTGGTCTAAGGATCGATTCCCCAGAATAGGAGAATACAAGTCAGGAAATTGGGGGGAGGGGGTCAACAGGGAGAGGGAGGATATATATATATATATATATAAGATATATATATATCTACCCTCTCCTTCCTTTTCTTCTGCTTCTTAGAAAAACATAATAATTCAAAGAGTTTTCTCAAAAAATTTATATACAAGTAAAAAAAATAATGTCCCTCCACACTACAGTGTAATGGAAACAGATTTCTTCTTAAAGATGAGGAGAGGAAACTCACAAATCTATTCTTAATGATTTTTTTGATTTAATAATATTTAGTGAATATACTTGCCCTTATGCAGAGAAAGTTGCATTTGTATGGAGAGAGCGATAGAGTCCAAGAAGTGGTTTTCATGCTAAGTCCCTGCACCTCTGACTGAGACATACCATACACATCTTCTGTAGTACACATAGCCCCGTCCTCTTCAAAGTAATACTATATGCATTTTGTGTACCATCATACGATGGAACAGATTCTGATTCTTCCAGAACATGTCAGGTAATTTTGTACTCCTTTAGATGCGAGAAAATGGAGGCTTAAAAGAATCAATGAACTTCTCAAAATCACTCAGATTTTAAATGGTAGGTCCAAAAGTTCTGACAAGGGAATTGTCATGTGGTCATGTTTTCTTCACTGTTTCATGATGAGAATGCGATGGAGTTATTACTGTGCAAACATTCTACCAATCGTAATTATTCTTTATGCTATTTTGGTTGTTTATACCCACCACTAACTACAAGGGGTTTAAAAGCACAAAATTACATCCGTTCATGCGGACAAAATGAAAGGCGGAGCAAAGCAAACTTAAATGTTTGCATGTCTATTACCAGTGTGAGCCAAGGAAGCTCAATTCTGTCTTCATTTCTTATTTCTTTTTTGGTTCCGGGTTTTGTTGCTCTATAGATGCTGCATGCAGGACTGCCTGAGCTAAGGGGAATCGACGACCTGAAGTATGTACATAACAATCTCCGCCCACAAGACACAGACCTGGAAGCCACGAGTCATTTCACCAAGTAAGATGAGCTGCCAATGTGTACGTGTATTTGTGTGTGTTGATCTATGGAACACCTCTGTGGTGATCTCAGGTTAACTAGTCATTGGTATTAAGGTGATAGAGCTAGAACAATCTATGCCCCATTTTCAACCAACAGAAACAGGGAAGCGTGCCCAGCCACAGGCAGGAGGCCTTAGCAGATACCGTGGTTTGCTAACCAGACTCTTCATCTAGCAGATTGCTCAATAAGAGGTCATTGCAAAGAGCAAGGGCTGACATGAATAAATTGTTTATTCCGCTTGAACTCTGTCCAGAAAAACAATTTTGGAGAAAGAGATTTATGAAAAGGAGCAGGCTGCTACTTTCATCTGCAAGACAATACAAATATTGGGGTACTTAGTCAAAGACCTGGGGCTGTCATCTATTTTAATCTATTTTTTTATTAAGCAAGTCTGGAAAACACTAGTGTGGTTCAAGGTAAGAGTCTCACCAGAATGCAGAGAATATCAGACTCCAGGGCTCTGGGCAAAGAACAGTGCTTTTACAATGGAAAACCCCACAGAGTTTTTCTTTTGAAATGGAGAGAATAACTCTCAGTCAATTTCAAGTATTTAGTAAACATCAACTGTTGTTACCCCATAAACAGTTCAAGGAAAACAAACACAACCTCTTTTTTTCCCTGTGACTCTTCAGAGAGACTCTTGTTTAAATCTTATAATCACTAATATTTTCAACACAGAGTGTACTCTTTTCACTAGTATATATGCCTTGAAAAAAAAATTAGCTAAAATGAAACCCCTCCTGGGTTTGACTTTCCTTCGCCGTTTTCACAATGTACAATAAAGAATGTCTCCCCGTTACATGTGCAGTGAGCCTTCAACTGGGCAGAACTTCAATCACATCAGAAATCATTTTCTTATGAACTTCAATAGACAGGCAGCTTGCCTGGTAGTGGAATTTAAGAAATCAATGAACAGTACAACTGGGAACCTGGAGGGTCCTTAGGCTTTCTCATTATGACAATAAACATGCAGAAGAGAAAATAAAGATACAGAGGATGAAGAGTCTTCCCCGCCACCCTCCGAAGCAAGGAAAAGACCTCAGATCCTGGTCTCATCTTTCTGTTCTTGAGACTTTCCAGGAGTCAGTCCTGGAGTCTGAACAATATCTCTGAGCAACCCTGGGAAGAACCCTGCTAATATGGGGAGAGGAGAACCCCTACTAAGACCAGGGAGAGATCGCAGAACCCCTGGTAAGACTGGGTGGAGGGCAACAGGACCCTGCTAAGATGGGGAGGGACCAGAACCCTTCTAAGACCTGAGAGTGGGCTGAGGCAAACCCTGCTAAGATTGGGAGGGCAGTGGGGAATGTTCTGCTACATATTTATCTTAGTTTAGTTTTGTGTGTTTTAATCTTCCATTAGAATTCATTACAAATGACTGGCAGGGTGGTTTGTTTGTTTGTTTTGTTTAATCTTTGCTTTTTCACTCTTTAAAAATATCCTCAACTCAGGAGGGTGGGGCAGGGGGATCACCATAAATTCAAAGTGAGCTTGGCTTTCATAGTGAGTTCTAGGTGAGCATGGTCTACAGTGAAAGACCTGTCTTAAGAAAAGCAAAAACTCAAACTAAAATCACCTTTTAATAAACAATTTTGTGTTTTCTAAAAACAGAATCACAAATATTGATCATTGACTATGGCCAGTCATTCACCTTAGGACATAAATAGTACAGCTCCTTGGCTTCAGGGTTCAGGAGATCTCAAGTTATCTCAGATCATGGGTACAGGTACTCAGGAAGGTTCACAACCTAGCCTTGGAAAGAGTAGGACACACAGCACAAATCCTGCAGGTCCTCGGAGCTCAAAGAAACTCCACAGATCATATCACAGAAGCTCATTCCTCTAACCTAGCTGTGTCCTATTCATTCCATGCAGAATGAATGGACTTGGATAGCACCCTGAACTAGGGCATCCCTTCAGGGGTGGATTTCAGTGGAATCCCTTTCTTTTTGTGTGACAGACACGTGGAGGTGGAGCATGGGAGAGACTGGGAATAGCTTGGGGAAGGGCAGAGAAAGGAAAGGAAGGGGATGTTGTGGCTGGGCTGGAGAGCCCATGCTTGAGATGACACTTAGCACTGTCTGAATAGCAATGGCACAGCAGTTGAGTAGCCCTTCTTGTAGGGACTGAGGTAAAGACATCTCTAAGAGGCCCTGGCCAGAGGAAAACTGTAGACTGGCTACATCAGCCCGAACCCTGTCTTGTCCATCTCCTGGTCTGTAAAGGACATGACCTTGTGTATTAATGATTTTCTCAATGTTGATGCATGACCTCTGTCCATTTCAAAGGGATATACCCAAGTATAGGCAGTAGATCCAAGTCAGCAGCAGCAGTGGTATATTCTCCTGACCCACCACTCTGCTTCTGCCAGGGTAAGTGCACATTGCAGATGTTCTTCTTTGATAATTGAATTTTCTTCTGCAACTTTGTGCAGGAGCAGGTTTTGGCTTGCACTCCACTGCAGGATTAGACAGCATCTAGTTACAAAAAATAGAAAGCACCGTCCCCACACTTATGAACACCTGCCTTACCATTCCCCATCTCCTCCCCACCCTTCTAACGTGACCGTCTCTGTCAAAGCTCGTTCAACCCTTTCTATTACTCCTGATTCAAACTTTTCCATGATAGATCATTTTCATGATATAACATTGATCCTCTATTTGTCAACTTACACATATAAAAAACATAAATTTTTGGAGGGGGCATGTGATCATACTTTCAATGTTACTTAACGATGAGACTCTAGGCGACTAATATATCACCATGAAACCTTGCTATTCGGCACTCACTAATCTTTCCTCCCATGATTCTACAGGATAATCTATCTTTTGTATGTTCTACATATTGCTCAATTATGTATTGTATTCCATAATTTCATCTTAACTAACACATCGGTTGGTTACCTCAACTCCTCTTGAGTAAAACAGGGGAAGAGGCAGTTTGCAACTTTCCAGTTCCTAAGAATATCATAACATGAAAAATGTTCTATTTCAGATAAAGTGCAATTGAAAGGCCCAGCTACACTAACCACATGGAATACATTTAATAGCTAACACCTAAGGCAGTGCTTCTTATGTGCCGGGCCCTGTTGTAAATGCTTTTCTTAACCTCATTATCATAGAAACCCCGTGCAGTAGTAAAATTTCTAACCTCATATTTAAATTAGTAAAGCAAAGCCCAAGAGAAATGAGAGAAATTTCAAGAGACATAGCTAACAGGAGACACAGCCATGGGATGGGCAAAGATGATATCCTAGAGTGTGGAGGACCAAATTCCTGGTTGTCTGGAGGCTCAAGGCCATCCCTTCTACAAGCAGGTTCTCGGGTACCCGTAACTTCATAATCCAGGTCGTGGTTTAATCAAGATGTCCTTCAGCTGTTCATGCACACAGATCCTCACGTCTGAATTCTTTGAACCTCAGCAAAAGGTAGAAACCCCTCTCCAAAAGTGGTATCTGTATCTTCTACTGCGCGCCACTTGGATATGGTTGTGCCAAGTCTGCTGTAATTGTTGCCTTTAGAGGCTCGTGCAGGATTCCTCAGAACTGGCTTCCCTGTAGCCATAACCATTTTGTCTAATTTTTGGCCCATTTCCACATGAAATGGAGTCTGTATTTACTTCTCAGAAAATCTCCAAGATTCTCTCTTAACCCTCAAGAGTCACACTGAATTTTTAATCCTAAGGTTTTATTTTCACACACCTTTCTATTTTTAGATCTGATTTGTCTACTCAGGTCTTCTGCAGGTCTTTTGGCCAGGATCAATAACTCAAGGACATTTCTTGCTCCACGTTCCATTGGACACAAAAAAGAAATGGATGGAGAAGGGCAAGACAGTGTGATCATTTGTGCCTGTGATTCCTCACGATACAAAACGATTTCTAACGATCTATGATCTATTATTTGCATATGTTGAGTTTCTGAAATATAGATTACTTCTTCTTTAAACCCTTAAGCAATGAATAGAATAGGTTTTTTTTAAAAAAAAAATCTAAGTCAATTATAAGTGATAATGAAACTTAGGCAGAGCATTTAGGATTTAAATTTAAAAGGTTATAACTTACGTGTACTTTTTCACAACCATCTTTGAGAACCTAAGAGATTCTTCTTGATCCAGAATTTCCCAAAGATAGCAAGACCCAAAGATGCTCAATTCCCTTATAAAGTACAACACGGTGGACGTACGTGAGCTACAGCATCCTCCTAATTTTCTGTAGTCAATCTCTAGATTTATTTAAATTAATACAATGGTACTAGTATCTAATCTTCCGTGTTACTCAGAAACTTATGGTCAGAGGGGTTATGTCTGACCATGTTCTGGACAGACAAAATTATTTTCACAGTATTTTTTGACTCATGGCTAGTTGAACTTGTAGCTATGGCGATAATAGATGGAGATATTTGAGTGTACTTTTTTTGTAGAAGCCGTATTTCCTCCTTAACTGTATTCTCTAACGTCGCGGAGATTTTAGAACTTAAAAAGGAAATGCTTAACCACTGAAAAAGAAGCAAGTTCTGTATGAGCCTATCATAGATAGTGCTTCGGTGAAGGTCATTAAACCAAGTGCACACACACGCACACACACAGTCTTATTAATTATATATTGTGTTTGAGAGACACACATATAGTATCTATGTTTACATTATTTTACTCCCTTCCTTTTGTTCTGGGATTATCGAAGCGTTTTTTGTGCTGCTGCTGATTCTGAGGTAATTACTAAGTTCCAGATAAAAATAAGACAAGAGGATCCACCTACTCACTGTCACCAAGATCACAGCAGGGGGGCGGGCTGTGAGTGAGGACAGAGCCACATGAGATGTGCTGCTTTGGTCACCCTGAGTTCCCACATGCTTCCTACACTGTTAGCATCAGGAGGCTCCCCTCTCGACCCCCGCCTGAGACTTGAAAGACAGAACTGGCTCCTTCTATCTGAATATACTGAGCAGCACAGGTAGCTTCTCTACCCCTGGGTGTGTGCGCTCAGGTCAAGAGCTAATTACAAGTAACAGAGGAGGTTGCATGCTGGGAAGCACTGAATATTAATGTGTAATTAATGAAATAGAGAGGAAAAGGAAGAACAAAACTGGCTTGCTGGCCGGGAGGGTTTTTCACGTCACTGCCAAGTCGCTTTCTTCCCTACCTCCCTTCTACAACTTCTTGAGGCCGAATACAGCTGAGTGAACGAAATTGTGAAAGTATCATGACTCCCGCTCCTGCAAATGGAGGCTTTCATGGACTATCTCTGTGAGGCCCACCGAGAGGAAGCAAGGGAAACCTTCCATGAAAGTCATGTCCACGTGGTTTATTTCGGAAGTTTCCGTCACCATCAGCCCTCTGGTTAGCGGTCCTTAGAAACAGACAACCTTCTCCAGACAGATCGGAATGATCTGGATAGAACTGACCGTCCACTTCCCACAGTCAACCTCGGACCTTTCACCTCTCCTCCCACATCTAAAAGGTGCTTTTCATGTCGTCCACTTCCCTCTCCAAAAGTTAGAGGAGAAACTGTTCATGGATACCCAGACATCTTTTTGGCCTGCTATAGATTCTATGACTCAGACACCATACAGTCTCCAAGTTCTTCAGCGAAAAGCTAACTTGAATCAATGCAAAACTGGTCTCACCTGGAAACAAATCTGATTTGTTTCTCTTGCCCTACTCCCCGTGTCCTGGTGTTCTCTGGTATAAGTTTCAGAGGCATCTGATCCCCTTACCTACTTTGTCATTACTGGGTGGGCTCCTTCATATGAGTTTCTGCAGAGCTTGTTGCCTTGTCCTAAGTCCTGTTATGGGCATCTTTGCCAAAAAACAGCCCAGGGACATTTTCCTTAAGTTTGCCCTTTGGAGAACAACCTCAGGAAGAACCATTGTGCAAAAGAAATGTGATGATGCCTGTAAAGATGATTCTGAAGAAAATGCAAATGTTGGCAACCTCTAAAGAGGGAGGGTGCACTTGAACTCACATATTAAAGACAGCAGCCTCAGTCCCCTGAGCTATGACTGCAGACACAATGCAGGGAACCCTGTGTCCCCTCCTTCTCCCTTTAAATCTTATGGCCAAATAGCAAGACAAGACTCCATGGCCAAATATCCAAACATAGTTCCAGGCCTTTGTAACGATTTTCAAACCAGACTGAGCAAAAGAACACTATGACATAGATTCCTGGGTTACTTTATCATTACATTAAATTTTTTTTATTTGGCGTCTTATGAATTCCCATATTGTGAATTGTTTTATTCCACAAATAAGAGTCAACATCTTCATTTTCTTAGCTTAAGTGCTGACGCCTACAGAGTTGGATACTCGCAAAGAACAAACAGAACTTGGAGAGAGTAAGAATCAAGTCATATAACTTTTCTTAAACCCAGAAAACAAATTCAAAGAGTGGCCTCAGAATTGCTTCTCTCATTGTGAAAGACCTTCGTGGTTTTTCTTTTCATCTACTTAAAACTCAAGTCATACCAATTTTCTGAGCCATTGTTTATTTTCATTTTTTTTAACCTGCCAGTGGAATAGTTTTTATTATGTGTGTTCTGCCTACTGAGTGCCAGCCACACTCCGTATGATGTGTGCGAGCTTACTTGCTGCTCTAGATTTCTGCAATAGGAACATCTCTGACAATCTCCCTAATTTGCCTGAGTATCAAGTCAGGATAAACTTAGCTGTTGAGTAATAAAAAGTGGTATTTGAAATTTTCTGGAATACTATGAGACTAAAGGTGGAATGCATTGGAAAAGTATAATATACCCGCTTAAATGGACCAAAAATCACAGGTGACAAAAGGAGTGTCCCAGGTGACAGTGGCTTACAATAACTATCACTTTCATAACTACTCTGTGCTTGAAGTGATAGGCAGCAGACATCCTGGGCCTGTGTAATTCACACAGAGGCTCATTCTAGAGACTTAATGACAGCATGAAAATAACTTACCAACTTCAAATACATCTTTTCATATTTTAAAGACTTGTACGGCTTCCATTATAATGCCATCTATTGCTGTCGAGTCTTCTCCATTGTTACATGATGTCTCTTCCTATTGTGCTTAATTTCAGTGCCATCAGTAAATTGGCTGGCATTGAGGGTCTGGTTCAATGCTGTCCTTTCACTGGTAAACCACTCTGTAATTGGAGGAGACCATCATCCATCCCCTGGGTTCTCCGTTCTATTCACTCACATCTGACCAGTTTATACACAGTGTCACCATGAGAAAGTATAATGCTAAGCTTCTCATCGTTGAGGCTAAGGTGTCTGAGATTCTTGACTGTTCGGAGCCTCTGGGGACCTTTCCTCATGACTCGCCACCACTGTGGCATTCATTCTGAAGACCTGGAACTTTAATCTGGAAAAGAGCAAAGACATTTAAGAAGATTTTCAATGTCTGCTGCAAGATAGTGTCTTCTATACGTGGCAGGGATATCTGCAGCCTGGAAATCTCAGCAATGGGCTTGCCTAAACATGACATACACATGAGAACACCAACTGACATGCTCATGTGCATGGGAGCATTCTCAGTAGCTTTGCCTAGAGGAGTCCGAGGTGACTAATGGTTACTGAAGAGAAAAAAAATCAGTCTTCTTCAGATGTAAGTCCTGATACATTATACAATTCCAAGAGGTTGGCCCTGAACACCTATAAGCAACACAGTACATTATGTGTGTGTGTGTATGCATATACATGTGTATATATGTATGTGTATGTATATGCATATGTGTGTATGTGTGTATATATATGTGTGTGTATATGTATGTGTATGTATGTATGAATGTATGTTACAATAATAAAGATTAAAAGGCTGTGAACTTGGAAAGGAATGAGGCTTTGGGGGAAAGAATTAGCATGGGGAGAGTGCCATAATCGCAGAGTTAACTCATATGTGAAAATCTCAAAAGAAAAATAAAATTAAAAGATTTTTAAATTAAGTTCTAAATGACAGATGGGGAGTGAGAAGTAAGAGCCAGAGGAAGAGGAAGTGGAGAGAGAAAGAGAAGGAGGCGGAGCCAACTGCAGCAGCCGCCGCCCAGCTACTCTCATCCTCCTGTGATAGCACTTCCTTTTTTCTTTTTTTAAAAATTAAACTGATAAAATTTATTTTAAAATATAAACCTCAGTATTGACATTCCTTTAAATTCATCAGAATAATTTGTAACAGTTAAGTGCCTCTTAAATATACATGGTATCTTCTGACGCTAAAAGTAATATGCACTCAACCAGTTTTTAAAATCTATTTGGAACATTAAACATGACAGAAGTAGGAAAAAAAAATCTCTTATGAAGTCCTCTATGAAAGGAAATTGTGACAAGTTCCCGATTAGACAGAAACCATTCCATCTCCAAGGGAGAATATGCAGTGTAACTGTGGCTTCATAGAATGAACTAGGTAGTGTTCCTTCTGTTTCTATTTTGTGGAATAGTTTGAAGAGTATTGGTATTAGGTTTTATTCGAAGATCTGATAGAATACTGCACTAAACCCATGTGATCCTGGGCTTTTTTATGGTTGGGAGACTTTTAATGACTGTTTCTATTTTTTTAGGTTATGGAACTTTTTAGATGGTTTATCTAATCCTGATTTAACTTTGATATTTGGTATCTGTCTAGAAAATTGTCCATTTCATCCAGATTTTCCAGTTGTGTTGAGTATAGGCTTTTATAGCAGGATCTGATTTTTTTTTAATTTCCTCAGTTTCTGTTGTTATATCTCCCTTTTCATTTCTGATTTTGTTAATTTGGATACTGTCTCTGTGCTCTCTGGTTAGTCTGGCTAAGGGTTTATCTATCTTGTTGATTTTCTCAAAGAACCAGCTCCTGGTTTGTTGATTCTTTGCATATTTCTTTTTGTTTCTACTTGGTTGATTTCAGCCCTGAGTTTGATGATTTCCTTACTTCTACTCCTCTTGGATGTATTTGCTTCTTTCTCTTCCTGGGCTTTCAGGTTTGCCATTAAGCTGCTAGTGTATGCTCTGTCCAGTTTCTTTCTGAAGGCACTCAGAGCTATGTGTTTTCCTCTTAGTACTCCTTTCATTGTGTCCCATAAGTTTGGGTATATTGTGCCTTCCTTTTTATTAATTTTAAAGTCTTTATTTTTTTTATTTCTTAATTAACCAAGTTATCACTGAGTGGGGCGTTGTTCACCTTCCATGTGTATGTGGGATTTCTGTTGTTTTTGGTGCTATTGAAGATCAGCCTTAGTCCATGATGAGCCAGTACACTGCATGAAATTATTTCAGTCTTCTTGTATCTGTTGAGACCTGTTTTGTGACCAATTATATGGTCAATTTTGAAGAAGGTATCATGAGGTGCTGAGAAGAAGGTATATTCTTTTGTTTTAGGATGAAATGTTCTATAGATATCTGTTAACTCCATTTGGTCCATAACTTCTTTTAGTTTCAATGTGTCTCTGTTTAGTTTTTGTTTCTATGGTCTGTCCATTGAAGATAGTGGGGTTTTGAAGTTTCCCACTAATTGTTATTCCAATAATGTGTGTGAGCATAGGTCTGATTCTCACACTTCTGATCATCGCAGTAACATCAGGAACAATGGAAATTTCCCTTATAATTAAACATTATATTTTACATGTGCATGCTACATATATGTGTGGGTATGTATACATGTTATGTGTACATGTGTTATAATGCATATACATATCTGTATGTGGATGTGGTTTAGATGAGAATCAGACCAATTCTTACACATTATTATTGTGGGAGGTGCAACGTGTGCTTTGAGCTTGAGTAAAGTTTCTTTTATGAATGTTGGTGTTTGTGCATTTGGAGCATAGATGTTCAGAATTGAGACTTTATCTTGGTAGATTCTTCCTTTGACGAGTATGAAGTGTCCTTCCTTGTCCTTTTTGATAACTTTTGGTTGAAAGTTTATTTTTATTCAATATTAGAATGGCTACTCCAGCTTGTTTCTTGGGACTATTTGCTTGAAAATTGTTTTCCAGCCCTTTCCTCTTGTGGTAGTTTTTATCTTTGGCACTAAGGTGCATTTCCTGTATGCAGCAAAATTCTGGGTCCTGTTTACCTATCTTGTATGTTAGCCCATGTCTTTGGGGGGGGGGAAATGAGTCCTTTGATACTAAAAAATATTAAGGAATACTGATTGTTGCTTCCTGTTATTTTTTTATGTTATTTTTATGTTTGTGTGCCTATCTTCTTTTGGGTTTGTTGAAAGAAGATTACTTTCTTGCTTTTTCTAGGGTGTAGTTTCCCTCCTTGTGTTGGCATTTTCCATCTATTATCCTTTGTAGGGCTGGATTTGTGGGAAGATATTATGTAAATTTTTTGCCATGGAATATCTTGATTTCTCCATCTATGGTAATTGAGAGTTTTGCTGGGTATAATAGCCTGGGATGGTATTTGTGTTCTCTTAGGGTCTGTAATGTCCCTTAGATGTATCTTAGACATCTGCCCACGATCTTCTAGCTTTCATAGTTTCTGTTGAAAATTCTGGTATAATTCTGATAGGCCTGCCTTTCTAAGTTACTTGCCCTTTTTCCCTTACTGCTTTTAATATTCTTTCCTTGTTTTGTGCATTTGGTGTTTTGACTATTATGTGACTGGAGGAATTTCTTTTCTGGTCCAATCTATTTGGACTTCTGTAGGCTTCTTTTATATTTATGGGCATCTTTTTCTTTAGGTTAGGGAAGTTTTCTTCTATAATTTTGTTGAAGATATTTACTGGCCCATTAAGTTGGGAATCTCCACTCTTTTCTATACCTATTATTCTTAGGTTTGGTCTTCTCATTGTGTCCTGGATTTCCTGGATGTTTTGGGTTAGGAGCCTTTTGCATTTTTCATTTTCTTTTATTGTTGTGTCTAGTGTTTTCTATGGTATTTTCTGAACCTGAGATTCTCTCTTCTGTCTCTTGTATTCTGTTGGTGATGCTTGCATCTATGACTCCTGATCTCTTTCCTAGGTTTTCTATCTAGAAGGTTGTCTCCCTTTGTGATTTCTTTATTGTTTCTATTTCCATTTTTAGATCCTAGATGGTTTTATTCAATTCCTTCACCTGTCTGTCTGTGTTTTCCTGTAATTCTTTAAGGAACTTTTGTATTACCTCTTTAAGAGCTTCTAGCTGTTTACCTGTGTTCTCCTGTATTTCTTTAAGGGAGTTATTTATGTCCTTCTTAAAGTCCTCTATCATCATCATCATGAGATGTGATTTTTAAATCAGAGTCTTGCTTTTCTGGTATGTTGGGGTACCAGGGCTCACTGTGGAGGAGAACTGGATTCTGATGATGCCAAGTAGCCTTGGTTTCTGTTGCTTATGTTCTTGCCCTTGCCTCTTGCCATCTGATTATCTCTTGTGTTAGCTGGTCTTGCTATCTTTGATTGTAGTTTGTCCCTCCTGCAATCCTGTGTGTCAGTACTCCTGGGAAACCAGTTTCCTCTGGGAGGAATTTGGGTATGGAGAGTTTTGGCACAGGGTCGTGTGATAGCATTCTTATGGGACTTGAAGAGAGTTTACTAAGACTCGGATTCCACCAGACTAACAATTTGCACAATTGATTCCCCTTGTTCCTTTCCATATGTTTGTGTCTAACTTTTGGACTCATGTGCAAACATTTCCTTATTAATGTGGTAGTATGGGGGTGCGCACTACTGTACCCACTTCTAATGATTTGTGTTACCCCCTCTTTTTTCATCCCTGAAAAATACCATGCTTTAATCACCAAATATACCCATAGGAGCAAGAACTTGGGCTCCTAAAGCCATTAGGAATGATGTTAAGCTTGTGAGCACAGCTAGTGAGCTCAGCCTTGAACAAAGCTGACTCTTATTTAACAGATGCTTCTTGCAGGGTACAACTATGTCGAAAAATATGGAAAAGAAATTCTGCGTGTAGCTCCCACTGTCCTGACTATGTCAGACAAATGCAAATGCCCTTTAGCTTCAGTGTCTCCAGATTAGTGTAAAAAGCATCGTAAGGGAAGTATCCACATACTTACAGCCATGCTTCCCAGGCTAGGTTGGCAACCTGTCAAGCCCATAAGAACTAACATGGCGTACCCTATTTAATTCAAAGGGCAAAACACAAAACATAACATTTTGGTTTCAGGTATACACAAATACATTGCATACATGTGAAACCCATCATCAGAAGTTCTCCTTGTAACATCTTAATGTTGAAGTTTCAAAAATTAACATGTTCCAAGCAAACAGAGAGCCGAAGCAGGAGGATGAATAGGCCAAGTCCAGCCTGAGCTAAGGCAAGACACCTTGTCAATAAAATGCATTGACACTCGGAGTGTATTCACAAAGATTATTTGTTAAATACATGTTTTAATTTATTTCTCTCTCTGTGTGTGTGTGTGTGTGTGTGTGTGTGTGTGTGTGTGTGTGTTTGTGTGTGTATGTTCACCTGAGTGCATGTATATATACCATGTGTGTACAGGTGCCAGAGAACTCTGTCAGATCCCCTAAACTGTAGTTACAAGCTGTTGGGAATCATCTGGTTTGTTTTCTGGAAACAAATCCAAGTCCTCTGCAAAAAAAAAAAAACAAATATAAAATAGCCATCTCTCTTAACTACTGTTCCTATCAAATATATTTTTAAATAGCACACTTTGTTTAAAATATGTGCTTGAATATTTTGACACATAAATGTATAATAAAGTAAGAATTGTATAGTGCTATACTTTATAAACATAAGCATAAAGAGTGTTAGTCCAATATTTCAGTTGCAAATTGAATGCTGGATTACAGCTTTTCCTCATGAAATAAAGACATTGCGACAATGCCGCATCCATTCGTCACCCCCTGAACTGAGTGACTCAGAGACCTGGACAGTCAAAATCCCAACGTAAAGACAAAAGCATCATACTCTGATTATTACACTTTGTAGAATCCCTGCAATGAAGTGGAATCTCCAATTTAAATGAAGGACAAATGTGTTCTTGGTGAGTTTGAGTCATGTGGAACTCTCCTGTTTATAAATGACAAAAAATTACAATGTCAATAGAAACACAAAGAATACCTCTTATAAAGTCTTTGTAGACAATCTTTAGAAAAATGTTTCTCTGAGAGTATTAAGTAAACTGGCCCAGAAAACATATATTCTGTCAGGCCACTGAAGCATAAAAACAATTTAAACTGTGACAATAAATACGCTCACCTAGAAATTCCTGTAGGATTGTTTAAGGGGTTTACTCATCACTTTGGTCCACACCTTGAAGGTGAAACTCCCCAGTTGTCAGTCTGGCAACTGGGTGAAAGATTTCCTTCATACATGAATATGAATTCAAAATTATGTTATTTGCACTGGGAGGTGGTAACTCAGTTGGTAAAGTACTTTCATCTAAGCAAGAGGACCTGAGTTCCAAACCACATCATCTATGTAAAATCTGAGTGTGATGGTGTGCATTTGAAATCCCAGCACTGTGGAGGGAGAGCTGGAAGATCTTATGGACCTGCTGGCAAGCTAGGCTAGCCAAGTTGGTAAGCTCCAGGTTCACTGAGACTCAGTTACAAAGGCAGCAAGCAATTGAAGAAGATGTCCAGTGCTGGTCTCTGACCTTCACATATACATACACAGATATGCATACACACATGAATGTAAACCACATCCACATACAGATATGTATATGCATTATAACACATACACACATAACATGTATACATACACATATATATAGCATGCACACGTAAAATGTAATATTTAATTATAAGGAAAATTTCCGTTGTTCCTTACGTTACTGTGATGATCAGAACTGGAGAATCAGACCTAGGCTCACACACATTCCAAGGGCACCTTCCAAAGGTGGTTGCTTCTGAGGAGAAGCAATTAAACCATTGATATGTGATATTAGTGAAATTACACATTTACTGTGAAGTAGAACACAGAGCATGTACATTTTAAATTCAAATTTATTGGATATGACTGTACATGCTTATAATCTAAGTATTCTAGAGGCTGAGGCAAGAGGACCTCAAGTTTGAGGCCAGTTTAGGGTGCCCTAAATGAAAGCCACAATAAATCAAACAAAGACAACAATCAAAAAAAAAAAGCAGGATCTAAAGTTGAAGACGTTTTGTGATTATTGATCTCTTCAGGTAGCTGGGAACATCTGTTAAATATATTTTTCTGCCTACAGACTATTTCTGAGTAAAAACAAAAGGCTGAACATTGTTCGGGCTTTACCACACCAGGGAATTCCACACTAAACCCAGAGGATTATTTTCCTTGGTATGACAAACTTGAAAGTGCTTTTACCATCATAGAAAATTCATAAACAGAGCAAGAACATCAGAATCAGAGAAACATGAACGGGACACTGCAGTTACAGCTTCCTAGATTACATTAATTTTTTTTGGTGGCATTGAACAGCCATTGAATTTCAATCTATCCACAGAGAAAATAATTTTACTGCCTTTCTCGCGGATGAGAAGCTCATCACGAGGCTTTCAATGAAGTACTTGCCAAAAGATGTAGACTTCCTGAGGGCAAAGCTCTGATTGGCTCCAGCACCTGTGGGCCCCAGGCCCAGAGTTCGGCCCAACAGGAACTTAGACAGACATTCTTCAAGTGTGCCTCAGAGCCGGGATCCTTGTGGCTGTAGCTTTAGATCTTTAATGTAAGAATACTCTGCATAAAGTTTAGAGACGCAGTTCAGTAGTAGCATGTGTGCCTCAGGTGTCTGAGGCCCCACTATTACCCAAGCAGAAAAGATATTCTGTATAGGGTTAACAATGTTAAACCCTAGAGCTGTCCACTGAGCATATAGTGGCTATCTGCATATATCAGACCTAATAGGCTGGAATTCTACTCCTGTCCAATCAAACTCCTGGATATACGATACTTTTTTTTTATTAAATATAATCTTCATTTACATTTCAAATGCTAAAACCTTAAAACCTTTCCCGGCTTTCCCCCCTCCCTGAAAACCCCAACTCCTCCTCCCATCTCCTGCCTCCAAGCATATGCCCCTCCACCCGACCCACTCCCACCTCCCCCCACCCTCTATTTCCCTTTGTTGGGGCATCTATTGAGCCTTCACAAGACCAAGGACCTCTCCTCCCACTGATGTCCAACAAGGCATTCCTCTGCCATACTTTTGGCAGGAACCATGTGTACTCCTTGGTTGATGGTCTAATCCCTGGGAGTCCTGGGGCTTCTGGGTGGCTGACATCGTTGTTCTTCCCATGGTGCTGTAAACCCCTTCAGCTCCTCCAGTCCGCCCTCCTACTCCTCCATTGAGGACCCCACGCTCAGTCTAATGGTTGGCTGCTATCATCTGCCTCTGTATGTGTAAGGTTCTGGCAGGCCCATAACAGGCTCCTTTCCATATGAACATTAATGGTGGCATGTGTGGTTATGAGTGACAGTTTGCCTCAAAACCACAGGGCAAGAGGGCAATATCTGAATAGTTAAGAGCCATTGCTGCCCTTCCAGAGGACAGCAAGCTCAGTTTCCAGGACCCGGATCTGGTGACTCACAACTACCTCCAAGTTATGCGCCAGGTGATCTGGCGCCCTCTTCTGTACTCCAAGGGAACCTGCATACGTGAGGCATGCACATTAAAAACAAATGCTCTCAGGGCCCCATTTTGGCTAAGATTTTTAACCCTTGAAGCAGTATGAGCAGAGCATCTCTACAGGTGGGATTTTGCAAAGTGAGTGCATCAGAACGTAATACGGATGGTTTGTGGTCACTGTTTTATGAGGTCTGAGAGCACAGCATTACCCTGGAGAGCTTCCCTCCCCGGCACGTCAAAGTACTCAGTAAGCATTTGTTGGATCGATGATCCAATGAAGGAATGGAAACTACTTATAAATAATAACCGGTAGTGTACTCATACTGTTACTACTATTTTCCTGTCTTTCAAGTCGGTGCTCTGCACTACAGCATATATTCGTGGATTTATAGGTTCCAAGAGCATCATCAAAAATCATGGTCAATGTGGAAAAGAGTAATGGGGATCAAAGTTGCATGTAAATGATTTTAGCAAATTTTAACATCAGTTTCTAATAATGAGAGGATTTGAAACTTATTCAAAAAGAGCTAGAGACTAGAAAAAGATAAATGGATCTGAATTTTTTTAAGTTAAGGGAAATTATTAAACATGGTTACATTGTTACCATTGTGGTCCTGGTGGATTGGTTGTAAAGGGGATATTGCATGATAATGCTGAGGTATGTCAACCCGCAAATTCCGTGCTTGATTATATCTATTTATATCACAAAACATTAGCAAGCTCATAATGAAAGGAAATGTAGATAAATATCCTACTTCTGGAAGTGAAAATTTATAAGCATTCCCACTGTCAAGGCAAAGAGGGAGTCTCTTCAGAGATGACGGGGAAGCTCTGAGATAGCGTTCTCCCAGCTGAATTGGGCAACAATTAAGACAATTCCAAGGGATTAACAAGGAAGTAATTTCAGGTAAGAGTTCAGACGAATGACTACAAAATAAATATTCAAACTCAGCTACTGAGCAATTAAACTAAAAGCCTGTTTGTCACCTCAATAGAGAGGGGAAATTTAATAAAATCTAGAAGCAATTAGAAATTTGTATGGAGTAGAAAGGGATGCCATTCATACACAGTGTAAAAGCCTACGGTGCATGCGCACACACAAAATAAACAAAAAAAGCAAATCTCTAAAGGCAATGCCGGCAGACGCTGGGAAACATACCAGGAACAGTGAACCTGCCGCTCGCCCCAGGTATTAGAGAGATGACAAGGCTAATACTGTCAATCATACCAAGGGAGGAGGGAGCAGAGCCTCAGACACCAGCAAACTTCAGTGCTGCTCTTAAAGGGGAGAAACAAAAGCCATCATAAAAAAATAAAGCATGAAAGTTTTATGTTGAAAGATAATAGAGTTATTAGAATGCCAACTTTCTTCAGTACTAAAGAATGCACTTTCAAGCTCAGACACCGAAATCAAAACAATCAGAACAGAAAAAACGCTACTGAGTGAAAAGTAGTTCGTGGAAAATACCTAAAGCACTGACTGCATTGCTACAGAGTACTCTTTTCTAAGACAAGTCGTAGAGGAATAAAAGTAGAGAGAGATGAAATAAAAGCAAACCACGGGTGTTGGGCCATAGCTTTCAAAGTTCTCTATGTAGAAGAGGAGGGAAGGGGCACGTGTGTCATGTGTAGCCTTTGCCATTGCTACATGACATCATCTACAGAGTTCACATTGGACAACCTAGCAAAGACATGGCCAGAATTAATCTCACCATCTTGTAAGTTGGTGACTTTGTGTTGGACTGCGTGTGGCTGCAGGGTGCACACGCCTGGCTAGAGCTATGAACTTTCCTCACTTTCTAGGTTTACTGGACACGTGTAGATATTTCAAATGATTATGAGCTAGAGTTAGTTTGTTTTAAAATCATAATCTCTAAAGATAGAAAAGAAAATACATTATATTGATTCCTTTTATTTACTTATTTTGTATGTGCCGAGTCTCACTGTGTGGTTGTCTCTGTCTCCCTCACTGTGTGTGTCTCTTTCTCTGTGTCTCTTCCTCTCCCGTTCCCTGCTTCTCCCAGTTCTTTTCCCCAGTGCTGGGATTACAGATATGTAATTCTCTCTCTCTCTCTCTCTCTCTCTCTCTCTCTCTCTCTCTCTCTCTCTCTCTCTCTCTGTTTCTTGTTTCTGTCTCTCTGTGTCTCTGTTTGTTTCTCCATCTCTCTGTCTCTGTGTTACTCTCAGTCTCTCTTTCTTTTTCTGTCTCTGTCTCTCTCTGTATCTCTCTGTCTCTCTCTGTATCTCTCTGTCTCTGTCTCCTCTCTTTCTGTGTGTGTGTGTGTGTGTGTGTGTGTGTGTGTACAAACTCCTGTGCTCTAAGCAAGCACTCATGTAATATTCAGAGGACCCCCAACACACCCTATAAGAGTAGGTTTTTTTTCTTTCCCAGGGATCAAACTTGGGTTGTCAGGCTCAACAGCAAGCAATGCTGGGCTATCTCACAGGCCTAAAACAAAATTCTAACACTAGTCAGAATATAGTGATGCAATTACCATTTTCTATCTCAACAAGAAAATGTCTCCTACATTCCCTAACAGTTTCCAGATGTGAACTTAACATTTAGGAATAAATATTTAGCAGCTGGGTCTTGTATATGTACACTTTCATCTCACCACACACACACACACACACACACACACACACACACGCATCTGGCAAACATACGGCCCAACGATAAACAAAGCCAGGGGGTTGAGGGACGATGTCTTACTGTCTTTTCCTTTTCGCTTATCTAGGAAGATAAAGGAGAGTCTGGAGTGTTTCCCGGTCAAATTGAATAACCTGATCCACACACTTGCACAGATGCCAGCCTTGAGCCTTGCCAAGCCTGCTCGTCAGACTCTTCTCCAGGAATCCTGCGTCCTGAATAAAACCAGGACAATTCAGAGAGTCACAATTTTAGGGTTCAGCAAGACACCCAGCACTGTAAGTCTACCTCTGTCTGTGCCACCAGCTCCACTACACGCACTTTTTAAAGCATGATGTTTTTAACTATGCAAATCGAAAATCAGTTACAACTGAAGAAGTGCCATTAAGGAGATGTTTTAAGAAAAAAAAATCATAATAACTAGAGCGATTAGTGGAGAACCATCAGAGGGAACAGTTCCTACCCTGTGGTAGAATATAAATCAAGAGCTAATTAAAGTGTCTGCAAGAAAGGACAGCAGAAATTAGGCAATGCTGCCGGGACATAAAATTATGGTACCCCCATACATTTTATTTATATTAGTCGTGATATTGCAAATTATTGTGTCCCTCAGCTTTCATGATATTTTTTAAGAAAGTTTCCTACTTTATTTAATTTACCTAGACATTGGTTTTAGGATCAAGCTCAAGTTCTATCTTTTGATTTTTTTTTTTTGCCTGTTTATCTGCAGCTGTACCTGATCGAGGTGACATGCAGTGACAACAGGAAAAGCCTGACCAAGAAGTCCTTCGAGCAGTTTTACAGACTTCACAGCCAAATGCAGAAGCAGTTCTCCTCCTTGGCTCTCCCAGAGTAAGGCACTGTCCCCTCACCTTAATGGGCCTTCAGAGCTTGTCCTTGAGCAAAGGGAGAATGATGGGTAACAGGTTTCCCGGTTGGGAGAGATGCACCAGTGTCTAATGCAGGGATGCTCTCCCAGCAGCGCCTGAGCAAGGCGCCCTTTGTACAGAAAGCAGAACGAAGTGGCCAATTTTCTTTTCTGCTTCAAGTCGTAGATTGTTCTAGATGGGGAAAAAAAAACAGAGCCTCTTTCACTTTTCGTCACTTATTGGGGAAAATTGTTTTATTTCCTTCTTTTAAAATTTAATCCTCTCAGTTGTTTTCTATAAAAATGGGATTGAAATCGAAAGTCAGAACTAAATCAGAATGCCTGCTCTTTTGACAAGAAATAACTGAAATTTAAAAACCCATATGTAAGCACATACATATACACATACACGGGAAGAAGGAGGGGGATTGGGGAAATGATAACATCAGTCAATTTCTTCATAATTCACCCCTGCTGTTCTCAAGCCTGGGTTTTCTTAACCATTAATTTCTAAACTTGCATGGTCTAAATATTATTTATTTCATTCTAAAGGCATTACTGTAATCATTCTGTTACAATGGAAAAGATTAAACTTAACTGTAGATATGATTAGAACAGTTACTGTCGAGCTAATTTGCAATACTTGTTAGTTAAAATGAGGCAAGTTTAAATTATCAATTTCAGTGTACAAAAAATATTGTATTTTAACCTTGAAAGGGTGGGTTCCCCAGAAATTGTAATATTGGCCATTAGATAAACCAAATTTTGTTTTTTCTTTCATCTGCACTAGGATATTTGCTAAGTGAACCATCCTTTAACGCTGATAGCGGTTACTTAAGACCTGACATGTTTTGACATATGGATTTTTATTTGGCTGAGTCAGCTTCAAAGCATAAATATAAGGTGTTAATGAGTGAAGGGATGTCATGGAATATTGGAAAGGCAAGTTTGTTGAGGTCATAGACATTTTGAAACTCAAATGTTTTCAGTAGCTGGAAGACAAGACATTAGACAGCAGGTCAGGCACATGAAGAGGAAAATTCATTAATTCTGGAAACTTCTATACAAAGGCTTTGGATTTTCCAAATTAGAATCAGAAAAAAAAGTTCAAACTTCTGCTGCGAAGTTCAAAGTCTAGAGTTGTCATCATATCTAGTAATAGCCACAGAACAGTATGCATCACATAACAGTATCAATTAACCTCTGTTAAAGGCCGTCTTCTCTAACCTCTAGTAGAACTTCAGAGCATGAGTACCTCTTTCCACATGCCTCTTCTCAACTTCCTGCCTTAGTTAGGATTCTGTTCTGCACACTAGTGCTGCCTGGCAATGAAGCTAAATTGATATTCAAACCATTTCAGGAACCCACTGAGGGAGGGGCATTGGGCCTTGTGTGCCCTGAGCAGCTCCTCTGGGCTGTCACTCCCACAGGGCCTGAGACTGGAGATCATACATATGGATGAAGAAGAGGGCAAAATTGTCTCTGACTCCTGCATTTACTTCAAGAAGCCCTAGGAGACTTCTGTAAATCCGATCTGAAGGGGAAAATTTTCAGAAAGTCACAGTCAGGAAGAAAGAGATTCTAATTAGTCATTGCCTGCAATAGAGGTCTTCCAACTGGACCATTAGTATTTCTGATCCCTTCCAAGAGTACACAGGCACGGAGATTTCCTTAGGAGGCAAGACTCCCCTCCCTCGTCCCACATTTTTTTTTAATTTTTTTAATTTACATTCCAAATCACTTCCCCTTTCCCGTTTCCTCCCTCCCCGAAAGTCCCATAAGCCCCCTTCCCTCCCTCTTTTCTCCATTCAACCCCCTCTCGTTACTCTGTCCTGGCGTTGTTCCCCTACATCCAGTCTTTCCAGGACCAGGGGTCTCTCCTTCCATCTTTTTAGAAATCTATTGATATGCGGATTGTGTCTAGGGTATTCCGAGATTCTGGGTCAATATCCCCTTATCAGTGACTGCATACCATGTGTGTTCTTTTGTGATTGGGTTACCTCACTAAGGATGATATTTTCAAGATCTGACCATTTGCCTAGGAATTTCGTGAATTCATTGTTTTTAATTGCAGAGTAGTATTCCATTGTGTAGATATACCACATCTTCTGAATCCATTCCTCCGTTGAGGGACATCTGGGTTCTTTCCAGCTTCTGGCTATTATAAATAAGGCTGCTATGAACATAGTGGAGCATGTGTCCTTATTGCATGCAGGTAAAGTCTCTGGGTATATGCCCAGGAGTGGTATAGCCGGATCCTCCGGGAGTGTCATGCCCAGTTTTCTGAGGAACTGCCAGACTGCTTTCCAGAGTGGTTGTACCAGCTTGCAATTCCACCAGCAGTGGAGGAGTGTTCCTCTTTCTCCACATCCTCTCCAACAACTGCTGTCTCCTGTGTTTTTGATCTTAGCCATCCTGACTGGTGTGAGATGGAATCTCAGGGTTGTTTTGATTTGCATTTCCCTAATGACTAAGGATGATGAACATCTCTTTAGGTGCTTCTCAGCCATTAGATATTCTTCAGGTGAGAACTCTTTGTGTAGCTCTGTACTCCATTTTTTAATAGGGTTACTTGCCTCTCTGGAGTTTAACTTCTTGAGTTCTTTGTATATATTGGATATTAGCCCTCTGTCGGATGTAAGGTTGGTAAAGATCATTTCCCAGTTAGTTGTTTGCCGCTTTGTCTTTTTGACAGTGTCTTTTGCCTTGCAAAAACTTTGTAATTTAATGAGGTCCCATTTGTCTATTCTTGATCTTAGAGCATAAGCTATTGGAGTTCTGTTCAGGAAATTCTCCCCTGTGCCCATATGTTCAAGGTTCTTCCCTAGTTTCCCTTCTATTAGTTTCAGTGTGTCAAAAATCACTCAGAGAAATGCAGGAGAACGTGGGTCATCAGGAAGAAATCCTGAAAGAGGCAATGCAAAAATACCTTAAAGAAATACAGGAAAATACAAACAAACAAGTGAAGGATCTCAGCAAATCCATCCAGGAACTAAAAATGGAAGTAGAAACAACTAAGAAATCACAAAGGGAGACAACTTTGGAGATAGAAAACCTTGGGAAGAAATCAGGAGTCATAGATGCAAACATAAACAATAGAATACAAGAGATGGAAGAAAGAATCTCAGGTGCTGAAGATTCCATAGAAAGCATCGACTCAACAGTCAAAGAAAATGCAAAATGCAAAAAACGTGTAACCCAAAACATCCAGGAAATCCAGGACACAATGAGAAGACCAAACCTAAGGATTATAGGTATAGATGAGAGTGAAGATTTGCAACTTAAAGGGCCAGTAAACATCTTCAACAAAATTATGGAGGAAAACTTCCCTAACTTAAAGAGAGAGATGCCGATGAACGTACAAGATCCCACATTTTTTTGATGTGTTCCTCCTAGTCTCAGAACTGTGTTGTGTAAAATGCTAGGACGCAAAAACCATCCAGGGCTAAAAAAAAAAAAAAACAAAAACAAAATCCTGGTGTTAGTACTAAGAAAATTAATTCCCTAGTAATCAGAAAAACTACATTTTTAAATCAGCATTTAAAAACAAACAAACCGACCCCCCACACACACCAATAAAAAAAGTTAGATTTTCTTTTGCTTGATTTCCTCTGAACAAAAATGAGAAATAATACAAGGTCAGTGTCAGGTAAAATAGCATAAGGATACTTTTCAATAACTGATTTCAATGTGAAATGTGGTACATGAGTTTTGAATGGGTTATAAGCCTCATTCCTCAAGACTGTGCACGTATTTATGCTTAGAACTTTAAAACACCACCAAAAATTAATTGCTTTACTACACCAATATGGAAGTTTTACACGTAGATGTATGAATTATATTTAACACTAACTGAAACCATTTATTTGCCAAAAACATTTCCAAAACTTCCACTATATATATATGTGTGTGATAACATATTACATATATTTCATATTGATTGTATATTGGCACTAATTTCATAACTAAGTCCAGATTTTTTAAAAAAAAACTTTAATTCTTAGATTGATAAACTATTTTCATATGTTAAATGTTACTTATTTGCCAGGTAATAATTTAGATGTATAGATTTACCCATGCTCCACTTGCATGTTCTTTTTAGAAAGTAGCAGGGAACGTCCTGGTGTGAGGTCACCACTGCGTCTGTGTGTCTGCTGAAAGAGATTCACAAGCCTCCTCATTTCTCCTTCCAGGAAGCCACTTGAGCAGGTCTTTATTTGCAATAAATGGAAGAAATATAAAAAAGAAGCAACAGTAAACTGCTGAAAAAGATGCAATTAAGTGGGAAAATATTTTACTAAATGGGACTACCAACATCAGGTCATCCCACCAAACTGATCTTAAGCCCAACCCGAGATAGTCTTCAGATAGATCCCAGAGAAGCCTCCTGCTCAGACTCTTGGGGACAGTGTGGCTTTGCTTCACATTAACAAGGCCAGATGGAAGCAGATGCTACTCGATGAAATGTCTAATTTATTTCATGCAATAATGTCTGTCAAGGGCCCAGAAGAAACAACACAGTCAGAACTCTTTGAAAAACTATAAATCATTAATTTCATAAACTATGTATTAGCCCTTCATGTACAGAGAGGAAACATTTGTAGTCTGCTATAAATACAGTAATAAAGAACATATTAAATTAATTTAATGTTAAATTAAATTAGTGTTGAAATCAGTGATGGTTAAAATAGTAGAAATGGCCACAACTGTGCCTATGATATGGCCAGGATTAACCAAGTATATCCTGGTGTTTTCTTTCTTTCTTTCTTTCTTTCTTTCTTTCTTTCTTTCTTTCTTTCTTACTTACTTTTTTTTTTTTGACTGGCCATCCACTGGTGCAATGGGTGACTTTGTCACCAGCCAAAAGAGGCTGATTTCCATAATTTTCAGAGTGACACTCCTCTCTTTTAAAACAGGTTTCCTCACTGGTGGCATCTACCTTTCACAGACTCCGATCATAAGAGAATCAGAGATCTGAGTCACTACGTGGAACAGGTGCTGAGCGGATCTTATGAAGTTGCAAATGTATGTTACAGTTTGATTTTTTTTCTTCTTTCTACTTTTACTCAAAGGTCAAGTCATTATTACATTATTGTTACCAATATCAGTTTTAAATGTGTCAGCATTCTGTACTTCCTTCCCTCAATAAGCATGTATGTCTAGCATATCTGAAGTCCAGGAAATGCACTCCAAAGCCCCAGTTTCACACTGCCTAGATGTACACTAATGTATGCATAGCACTAGATGTGCACTAATGTACACATAGATGTTCTCCTTGAGCTAAATGCACCACAACATGCTCGGATGTTCTAGAGTCTCAGAGGCATGGTTTTCTTCCAGCTTTGATATAAAGAGTATGGAGTGGGAGACTGACAGTATCTGTGGTGGTTTGAATTGTTTTGGCCCCCATAGATTCACGTGTTTCAATACTTGGCCAAAGGGAGTGAGTGGCACTATTAGGCGGTGTGGCCTTATTGGAGGACATGCATCAGTGTGTAGGTGGGCTTTGGGGTCTCCTATGCTCACGCTCTGCCCCGTGTGGAATCAGAGTCTCCTCCTAACTTCCAGTGGAAGAGAATCTCCTTGGTCCCTAAGGATCAAGATATAGAACTCTGGGCTCCTCCAGCCCTAAGTCTGCCTGCGCACTGCCATGCTTCCCACCATGATGATAATGGACTGAACCTCTGAAACTGTAAGGCAGCCCCAACTAAATGTTTGCCTTTATAAGAGTTACCTTGGTCATGGTGTCTCTTCACAGCAGTGGAACCCTAACTAAGGCAGTGTCTTTCAGGCATTTGACTGGGGTGGGATTTGACAGAGTTGTTCTAGGACCTGGTCCTGAGTAGGAAGGAGCCACATAAGGAAGATCAGGGAGCAGGAAAGTCATGTTCCTCAACCAGGATCCCGTTGACATTGTGACCAAACACAACAAACAAGGTGTCTTGAAACAACAGGAATCTATTTTCTTTTATCTCTGGAACTCAGAAATTTGAATATGGGACTTCAGTATTGACAGTATTGACAGCCCTGCTTGTTCTAAATATTCCATCCTCTAGAGCAGCGGTTCTCAACATGTGGGTCACAACCCCTTTAAGGGTCCCATATCACATAGTCTGCATGCCAGATATTTGCAATATGATTCATAACAGTAGCAAAATTGCAATTATGATGTAGCAATGAGAATAATTTTATGTTTGGGGGTTACCACAATGTGAGGAACTGTGTTAAATGGCCACATTAGGGAGGTTGAGAGCCAATGATCTAAGAGATCTCTTCCTGCACTGCAATGGTCTATTGAAAACTCAGTTCCTGCCCTCACACTTCCTGTCCTTCTACCTCCACTAGAATTACTCTAGTCAGTACACTGGGCAAGCCTGGACCACACAGGACAACCTTACCATCTCAAGGTCTTCAATCATTTTATCTACAAAAGGCTCTTTTGCTGTGTAAACTAATCTTACATAAATTAGACCATGAACATCTACTGGGAGTGGGGAATACTATCCTACTGGTACTAAGGATGTGTGAGAGAGTATAAAGATTCAATTCTTTTGGATCTTAATATGGAGAAGAGAGAGAATGAGAGAGGGAAAAATGTTCCAGATACATTGATATTTTTGCTCACAAGACATGTATCTGCTGTGACAAAATATTTCCTGGGGAGATGCAACACACACGTCTACTCAGCCCAATAGGAAGCTCTAACAACAGACCAAAGTATGGGTGCCACCAAAGTCCAACTTGGTGGACTGGGTTTCACTGGGGTCACTTACAAGGAATACAGGTGAAAGGTCACTTACAGGAATATAGGTGAGAGGTCACTTACAGGAATGTGGGTGGGAGGTCACTTAGAGGAGCAGCAATTACTCTAAGACAGCTGCATCACCAAGCCCACCATGAGTGGCTGCTTCCAAAGCTGGAAGCAGGAGCACACTACCCAGCCTGCAACAAGTTGAAGAGTATCCTTACCTGGTGCCTCAGTTAGCCTAGATCTCTTCCAGACCGATTGGCTGGTTTCTACTTCTTCCAGGTGCTCATCTCTCCAGAGTCTTTCTTGCAGCTCAGCATCTCTCAGTCTGAGCGAAGTCTCAGCTTTTATTGCTTACTGAGGGAGGGAGGGAATAGTGAATCCAATCACTTTCAAGGACTTCCTGAAGCTCTTTAGAGTAGTTACCATCCTGTTTAAAGAGATTTCTGCAGGATGGAACAGTTTGATCTTTGGGGGTGAGGGTAAGGCATTACACACAGTGTCTTCTATCTGTAACAAGGCCTTCCTCTCTTTAAAAAAAAAAAGTAAAATAAACATAAGGTCAAGGGAGTGTCATTCTGATTGGAGTTCCTATGATCCAATATTGTCCTTGTAACACTTTGTATTTTCTGTTGTAATCATCATCACAAGTAACACTCAAATGAATTTTATATTATGTATAAAATGCAATATTTGCCTTTTAGTTGGAATGCTTAATTATTTAGATCTGTCATTGTGCTGTGTGTGTGTGTGTGTGTGTGTGTGTGTGTGTGTGTGTGTGTGTGTACATCCAGGTTTACTATCTTACAAATGTTTTCTTTGAGATGCACCTGATGAATTTTTTACTTTCTTCTATTGTTAAAATTCACTGTTGATAATTCATCTCTGTCCTAAGTAGCTTCAGAGTGATATACTGATTAACTCTATGGAATTACCACACAGATTAGAACATGCATCCCTAATCTTTGAAGTCCACAATGACTTTGTAATTTTTTTAATTTCCCGATGAGGAGAAACCCTAAAGCAGTCCGTTTACTCATTGGTATCTCATACACCACAATTACTTCTTTGTTTTTTGTCTGCTTTTAACAGCTTTGCCTTTCCAACCTTCTTTATCCTGTTTTCAGATGCAATGCTGCTTCTCTTACTTATACACATGCTTGAGGGCTTCCCATGTTTATCAAAATGGTGATTCACCACTATGGGCTCTCCCATCCTTTGAAGTTTAAAAATCACATGTCTAGCTCTTTCTGTCACTCTCTGCGGGATATTTGGATGACGTGACCTAACCTACTGTCTCAGTGAGACTCTAGCATTGCAATCACTCTCCAGGTGCTCGGTTCATGAATTACCTGCCCCTCACTCTGTCCACTCAGAGAACCCGTGCTACAGATGCAAGTCTATGGTCATTATCATCCCCCAAACTTTTAATGTGCCTTGATTTGCTAGGTTATTACTCTTGGTTGTTCTGGAAACCATTCAGAAAAGTTTGTAGAGATCCTGGGCTAAAAATCTGTCCTCCCTGTATATCAGTCAGATCAGGGCTTGCAAAACATCCAAGCATACATACTTACAAGCACACAAGTGCCCACACAAACACCCACCTAAACATACACACACACACACACACACACACACACACACACACACCCGAAACTGGTGTCTCCTGATGCTGAAGAATCTGTCATTCTCATTACTGTTGGGTGAATTGTCCATGACACATGGAATGTCCCTGTAATACAGATAAGCAGGCACCAGGCAGACAGAATTCTTCTGTTCTTGCACATAATTGTATAGTGGTTTATTTGGGACAATATCCTTAGGGTAAAGAATACATGGTCTCTTGGATGTTTCGCCTTTTGAAACAAGGATGGAGAACGTTTATAGAATCTTTTAAGTTAAATCACTTACCTCAAAGAGCTGGACTTTGGCCAGTGTGAGCCCATCTGAAATAATAATTAGACTAATCAGCAATCAGCAAGACTTTCTCAAGACACATGATCTCGTTACATGGCCTCCGCTGGCTTTAAGATGCGAAACTGCCTCTGTCTCTGTCTCCTTAGTGCTGGGTTTACAGGCATGTGCCACCATGTTTCCTAACAAGGCACCATTTTCTATGAGAAAAACTTGGATCTCTGACATTCAATATGCTAATGAATAAAGACACCCTCTCCTGATTGCTCTGCGAGTACGTAGGAGGAGCCAGACAGGCTTGCTGGTCAGAGGAAGCAGAACACCCGCCTTGGCCTCACCTGCAGGTACTGTCAGAGAACAACCTCCCTCATCTTCGTCTTCCTTCTCATATGGACATTACCAGTCATTTGGCTTCTAATGTATCAGGTCCCCAGGTGCCCTTGTTTGTGACTGATTCTCAGATGAGGTTAGAGTGTTGTGTTGCCCTGTTATGGGAAAGCTGGTAGACTCGCCTGTGAATGCTATTCTGAATCAAAGGATAAGTGCCCAAATGCTAAAGAGTTCAACTTAAGTCCAAGCAAGTTAGGGGGTGTGGCTTTCAAGTCACTACTAAAGGCCAGACAGTCATTATTAAATAGAGGTCACAGAATGTTACTCTGGGCAGAGAGAACGGTAGGAAGCAAGCAGGAAGGCCCCAATTTTTTTTATCCTACCGAGAAAGGTAAGAATCTAATGGTTCTATTATTATATTCTCCTCAGTTCTTCCCTGACATCTAGAGAGATTCTAGCTCATCAATGTTTGCTAAATATTTTAAATCTATAAATGAACAACATTCCCATTATCAATATAGCAGCCTATATGATCTCTGTTGTCCTTCAAAACCTAAAAGATTGACACACTAATTACATTGGAGAGTGTTTAACAATGACCTTTAAACTTCTTTTCTTGATTACTGGCCAGTTGTTTTCTAATCAACTCATGCTTCCGAAATAGGTCATTTGTTTCTATACATTGTATGTGCAAACTTCCATATGTATAGGGGATGACATTCTAAAATTCGCAGAAAACAACAACAACAAAAAAAAAAGCTCAGAAACCCTTGGAGCTGACTGATGGAAATCCTGAAAGACAATAATAATGTCAGCAGGAGGAAGAAGCAAAACATAATATAACTGAGAAAATGTAAAACAGTATGAAATGGAGACAGTAGGAAAGCAAGCATTTTCAACATAAGACACCATGCAGGGCCTAGGAGGATGGCTCAACTGCTAAGAGTGGGCCCTGCTCTCTCAGGAACTCAAGTTCAGTTCCCAGGAGCTACAGCAGGAGCCCACAGTCTTCTGAAAGTCCAACTCCAAGGAGCCAACACCTTCTGCTGGATTCCATAAGTACCTGCCCTCACGCACATATATCCACACACAGGAACGCACGTGTACACATAAGTTTAATAACTGTTAAAGAGAGAATACTCACAGATTCAGTTTTCTTGTCTGTATTTTTTCTTTTCTTTTCTTTTCTTTTTTTTTTTGTTTTGTTTTAACGGTATATTTTGATTTCTGGCTCAGTAAACGGATAGCAGGAAATGAATGGCAAAACCTTCTGCCCTCTTAGAACAAGGCTGTGTATTTCTTTACATTGGTGTCCATGTGGTTTTTGCATCTCAAAGGACAGAGTAGAATACTGAGATCTTTATGCCCTCTATTGACTCACACTCGAAGAAGCTCGCGTCCGTGTGCTTGGGCTTCAGGCCAGGGAGGCGAGTAGGGAAGGAATGGTGGGAAGATTCTCACCTTTGTGTGCAACGCCACAGCTCACCCCAGAGCTGACTGGATAGAAAAGGTGTCTTGATGAATTCAAAATACTCAGTGTCTACAAAGGCTGAATCTGATTTCAGCAGCTAAAGGCAGGTGTAAAGACACTTCTGACTTCTGCCTGTGGTGCGATGGGGCAAGTATTGAGATCTGTCTGTATTCAACAGTAAGATGGTAATCGAACACTCAGATTGTGTAAAAACTTCCATGATGAGTTAATATGCAGAAGCACGGCAGAGGGCTATCATGAGAGATTGCAAGGGAGCTGGACCCGATCGGGATGGTAAGCCCGCAAAGTGAGTTCAGCACAGGACGGCTTAATAAACACTGGTGTACTTCACTCTCATGCACCCATGGGACACATCAAGCAGAGACCTGCAGCGTCCGTTTTGGTTACATTTACAGAGGTGGATACATTAAGCCACTGCTATGAGGTCCCGAGGACAGGTGCGTCTGCTTTGCAGTGCATTGCTCTGAATCTTTACTGGTTAGCACTGAGAGACAGGAAAGCTCTACAAATGTTAGATACCACACACCAACTAGAGGATGTGCCGATGCCTACCCCTGGAGTTCTGAGGAGGAGACTTCCATCTTGTGCTTCACGATAGGTGATCACCAGAGGAAGCTAAAGTCGTAGCTGTTCTCCCAAAGTAACAGGTAACAAGTATGACTCCAGCAACTTAGTTGATTTCCAGGGCGTATTGGGGATGAGCAGGGCTTTACCTGTGCTCAGTGTGAGTGTGTGCTCTCCCACTGGTAGACATGTCCATCCTCAATGAGTGTTTAGAGGATGGTACCTTTTTATAAGATCTATAGCACAGCTCTTTTCTTAGTTGTCCATTCTCTACTACACAAATTGACCAAGGATTGTTAGATTAATGTGCCCAAAAGCACCAACGTAATACACATGCTTTATAAACAGCATCATAGCGGAGACTTTCTAGACCTTCTGACTTAACAAAACATAAGTGTATATTTGTATGTATGTATGCAGATCTAGGTTGAACCCAGGGACTTGTACCTGCTAGACAAGCACTCTGCTACTAAGCTGCATGCCCACCCCAACAAGTGTGTTGTCGTTGTTGCTGCTGTTTTGACTATTGCTGTTGTTGTTGTTGCTGATATTATGTACTTTTAGAGGTGTGGTCCAACCACTGTTTCAGAATAAGGGAGAGATTTTTTTTTTAAAGTGTCTTTAGGAATCTCATTCTCAGAAATGCTTACCTCATAGTAAAAGTAATCTGGAGTGTCTGTGTGTGTGTGTGTGTGTGTGTGTGTGTGTGTGTCTAACCCAAGTAATTCATATGTCCAGACATGTTTGAGAAACTCTACCACAGAAAGTAAAAAGCTGAATCTGACATGGATGGCACCACAAACATATGACTGCCCTTGTCCACACTGTATGGTGTTGCATGCTGATGGCTTCATAAAGATCTTGGTAAATTCGTACATTTTGCATACTTGGAACTTGAGTGACACTCCAGGGACTATCCTGTGATGGAGCCATAATGATGCCATCAAGTACTGAACAGCGAGATCTGGGGAGATGGTTCAGTTTCTATAGTGCTTACTGACCAATCAAGGAACCCGGGTTCAGATCCCCAGCACCCACATAAAGTCAGGATTGGGGTGCGTGTGCAACGTCAGTGATAAAGGCTTGTCCTGTGTGAGTCTTGAGGCACCTCTAATGGAATCTGTGGGCTCCATGTTCAGTGAGAGAGCCTGTCCCACAGACACACACAAACACACACACAGACACACACACACACACATATATACATACACAAACACACACACATACACACACAAACACATACACACATATACACACACATATACACACATACACACACACAAACACACACACAGACACACATGTACACACACATATACATACACATACACACACAAACACACACACATACACACACAAACACACACAGACACACACACAAACACACACACAGACACACACATACACACACATATACACACATACACACACAAACACACACACAGACACACACACATACACACACAAACATACACAGACACACACACACATACAGACACACACACATACACACACAAACGCACACACACACACACACACACACTAGCTGAATGCCATTGCTAGCCAGTCTGGCCTCAATGTCAGGTTCTCTAAGCTACACATCATAGGCAATCGCTAAAGATCTTTATATGTTTGTAGAAACTCCCAATAATCTCTTTTTTTCTATTGTTATGGCAAAAACAATTAACAAAAGCTACGTAAGTGAAGAGGGGCTTATTTGGGTCCCAGCTTGAGGGAGAAGTTCACCGTGGTGGAATGCAGTTCTAGCTCTAAGTAGGGAAAGGCAGCAGGAGCCTGAGGCGGCTGGTCACACTGCATCCACAGTCCCGGAGAGTCATGGATCTCACGCGCAGCTCTCTTTATCCCTTTGCTCAGTCTGGGGCCTCAGCCTATGGGACAGTGCCACACACAGTTGGCATTCATCTTCCCACCGGAGTCAAATCTCTCCGAAATCATCCTCAAAGACAAGCACAGAGGTGTGTCTTCTAAGTGATCCCAAGACCCATCAAGTGGGCAACCAAGATTAACCACCACAGTCACGGGGGCAGGGAGACCACCGGAGAGTAGCCAGCGATAGTGTGGGTTGATTTTTAATAATTGATTGGATCCCTTTCCTCATGGGAATGAAGAAAGCTACTACTGAGATATAAAGATTAAGATTTATAAAAATATGTATATAATGTATAAAATCACTTATTTTTATATTATTTTAAGTGGCATAAGCAGGTTAGAGGAAATTTCTGGGATCACGATTCTTCCTCCTCTGTAATACAACAAGAGATGTGAAGGGGTGGGCACTGTTCTGAGGGTTTTTGGGCAGAACAGTCTTTATCTTTGATCCCAGCACAAGCCTTCCAGAAACGCTGTTTTTCACAGTTGCCTGTCATGTGGCAGCACAGGAAAATTAAAGATAATCATATTATGCATGCATACTAAAATATGTGCTCAGTTTTAGTTATATGCTAAATTACCGCTCTTTCAAAATACATTGTATCACTATGCATAACTATTTTTACTTGCCAATTGCATACACATATATAATACATTCTGATCTTTTCCTGACCTTCTTATCCCATTCTCTTCCACTAAAAGATTTCTCATTCCCTGTAAGTCTGTCTCCTACTTTTTAGCCACTGATTTTAATTGCTGGTCCTTACGTGAACAGGGCGATGGATTATTTATCAGAAGTGAGCAACTCACTCATCATTTGCTACACTCCTAAAGAAACTGCCAGCCCTGGAACTTTAAAAAAACATTCTTTTGATCACCTACTTTTTGTAACATTCTAGAGTCAGAGGTTTGGTTTGTTTCTGGAGTAATCTGGATATGTAAAAATATGGTGAGATATACTAAATAAGCTTATAATATAGTGGTTATATAGATGTGAGCATAAATAATACATGACCTAAAACAGAAAGGCTTTGGGAGAGAAGAGAGAACCTGCAACTTGAATATAATCACAAACTCACTTATTATTATGGATCCTTGCCTGTGAGCTGTGCTGCTTTGGATTGGAGGACATTTTGAGGTCAAGAATCAATTATGTCAGAAGAGCACTTGCTCTCTGGGGGAGGGGTATTGAAACATATTGAAGCAGTCTACATAATGGGACAGATACCTAAATATATCTAAGCTCTATCTACCTACTTACCTGTCTGTGTGTCTGTCTGCCTATCATCTATCTCTTGGAAAGATAGAGTTTGTTGATAAATGAAGTAGGCACTAAATGGAAAGCACTACTCATCACTTCTAAAATGATTGGGGTTGTGTTTAGGCATCCTGGTAAAATCCCTGCCTGGCTTTTGTTGCCTCGCCCTCGCTCACATCCCCGAATTGTGATTCCTTTCAGTGTTTATAGTTCCACACAAGCACTGCACTGGTGCTAGCTAGAATTCTTTCATTCTTTTGGCTTCTTTAAATTTTGCTCTGTTTTGATGGAATTGTGTTGTGAATGAAGAAAAAATCTTTAGAAAGAGTAACGTGAACCTTGTGATTTAAAAAAAAAAAATTACAGCCAGGGACTGGAAAACCTCACCAAATGCATGTCCCCTTCAGAGTTCAGTCGAGATTCACAAACGGACTGTGCCTGCAGCGGCATCTCGCAGCCAGCCCTGTGCACTGGGACCATTCCCAATTCTTAGGACTGTTGCTCATTTCTGGATGTCCCTGCAAACAGGGAATGATATCACTTAATGGTTAGGCAATATTCTTTCTTTCTTTTTTTTTAAGCATAAACCCAATGTCAAAATAAAGCCAAGTGGATAAATTCTGTCTTAATAGCGAACATATGTTTCCTGCTCCTCATTGCTAAACCCAGATGTTAATGGCATGTTTGTCATCACGCTGCTCTCTTCTTGTTTGGCGCTAGCTGAGCTTACATTGCAGGCAGGATAAATGTCATGTGTGCACCATCAGTAAAACTGAGATGATTCTTCAGTCTGATGAGGCACTGATGACATCCGAGTGCCAAATGACAAAAAATTCCTCAGACATTCAGAGTTCTTCATGGTGTAACTGCAACACGAACACAGTGGGATGAGCAAGGCGAGAAACTGGACCTGCTGACATGTTACTTTATGAAAAATGCAATAAAACACAATTACTGCTCAGCTTTGACTTAGAAGTCTTGTGGGAATTACTATTATTTTTTTTAGTTTCTGTGTTTTTTAACAGCACTCCACCGCATTTGAGAGAAATAGATTTAGATTATTGTTTCAAGTCACTAAATCTTGCAGTCAGTGCTAGAAGTTGGCTGGCCAGCTAATAAATGGGAACACTTCATTTTCTTTTGTAAAGAAAGAGAAAAATGGATCTCCCTTTTATGGTCCATTCATTCTGGCCTGTGCATGTATTTTAACTCTATTCAGCCTTTGATAATATGGTATAGGAAAAACACTTAGGTTCTGAATTGATCAGCTCTCTCTAAAAAACAGTCAATCATTTTAAATTACATACCAGTTAATGTAATTGGTAAACGTATTATGAATGAGGATTCTGAGTTTAACAAAACATAGTCTGATGGAGATTTTAATTTAATATTGACCCATTGGATTACATGTTTGTTTTTCATTGTCCTCATTTTTCATTTAAAAGCATAATGGGAATTAAAATTTCCCATTAGTTATATTAGAATCTAGCAAAGGGAGCATATAAATATACATATTTATTTGTATATATGTATATAAACATATATATATGGAGAGAGAGAGAGAGAGAGAGAGAGAGAGAGAGAGAGAGAACATTTCATATCACCCCATGACATTTAGCTCAACAACTGATAACTTTAGATAGCCCAAGACAAATCACAGCCATTTTTTATTTGTTCACCAGATACATCAGAAGAATGTCCTACATGTTTGAATGTCCATACATTAATGTTTAAAAGCTATCAAAGCAGGATGTGAACCAGACACTAAGATATCTTTCTTGTCACACAAGTTCAAATTGGCTGAGTATGTTAGGAAAGAGAATATCAGACGTGTCACTGGGAGGGAGTGGGAGGCCAAAGTCTGAATCTAAGCACACTACTTTTGAGTTGTCTATGAGACTTTCAAAAAATACTAAGCAGAGGTTTAGATACATTAAGGAAGAATGTTTGGCTAAAAATATACATATTGGAATCGTCCCCGAATAACTCATTATCAAAACTATACACTGGAAGAAATTAAATAATCCTAAGTACACTGAGAAATGGAATTTAAAAGAGAGATAGTTGGAAAAGCAGACCAGGCAGGCCCACCAGTTTTAAAGTTTGGGGAGATAAGGTCAACTCAGCAAAGAAAGCTGAAAGAGGTCAATCAGTTGAACCCCAGAGAAGGGAGTGCCAGGAATCCAACAAGGGAGGAGAAAGCAAATGAGGGAATGACTATCTGCTCAAATTTAGAGAGTCAACAATCAAAAACTAGCATGGGTTTGTGATAGTGGAAGAATTTTGATCACTGGTCAAAACCAGAACAAGAGTGACTGACTGACTGCAACACAAGACAAAATCACTAAAGGTGAAGGAAGCAAAAATAAATACGATGTTGAATGATGATTTTATGAATATTTAAAAATGTGTTATGATCTGTATGAGTATTCAAATGTGTGATATAACAATAGTACTATGAAGAAAACAAAAACATATAAGACTAAATGTCTTTTAAAAACTGACATACAGTGCATCACAGATCTACAGAGAAGTGCAACCCCAGGGGCACAGAACATCAATCTATAGATATTGTGTCCAAGGCATAACACCTCACAAAAGAATAGATATTACGAGAGCAAAGAGAAGTGAGGGTACCTACCTCTCATGCAGGACCAGAGCTTAAAGAGGATGGGAGAGAAACCAACCATTGTCTCTGGACCTTCCAGAGGGGCAGAATGGAGTGCGCAGAGGAAAAGCCGGTTGAGTTTCTGAAGTATTGGCTAACTTCATGCTTCAGTAATTACTTCTGCACATTCATTTTCCTTCAGCCTACATGCCTGTCATCATTCCAAACAGAAATGATTATGATAAATTCTCGTGAAAATTCACAGAAGGTAATACTAACTTTAGACTTAGCCAAATGACTAGAATGTTCTAGAATCCCTGAAAAGCTTTTTCTGGCCATGTGCCCTCTGTATGGAATCTGCTCTTTGATGGGACATGTCACAGCCACAAAAGTGAGCCTTGGTTTACTGACAAAATGATTCCATTTAGCCACTAGTACTCTCTATTTCTAGAAAGGAGAAGTTAAATTCAGAACTTTTGCCTCAGAAAGTGTTTCCCAATAAGAACTTACAGAAGAACAACCTCCTTTTACTTTTTATTTGATTTTCTGGGGATCCTGTTTTTTTATGCTGGAGCTCCAGGGCCTTGCTCCTGGTAGGCAAGCCCTGGTGCATCGAGTTACATCCCAGCCCACATAACAAAAGAATATACAAGATATTTTATGATAAGTAATCATTGATTGTTAGTTAAACTCTCCAGTCATTGAATAACCAAAATTAAGCCACATATTTTCCAAGTACTTTGTAGTGTGCACATATAGGTTGATTGAATTTATTATCCCATGGATAATAAACTTCTATATTAAGCAAAATATCTTTCCTGTCAGTTTCTGAAATGCCACCACTAGTTAATTATTGCCCTATGTTTGTACTGCCGTGTCATTGGACTCTTTTTAATTCTGGGTCTGGCTGGGATCTAAACACTAATACTTTATTGTAGCAAACTAGATAATATACAGACCACCAAGTTCCATTTGGATTTCTGATAAATAGCAAATGATTTTAGTAAAGATGTCATAAATGTTGCATGAACAAAATGGGGGAGCCATGCTGTGTGTGGAGGCATCACAGCCCCCGGAAACCTGCTATTTTCAGAGTTGGGTATTGTGTAGGCACCCAAGTAAATGCAGCCATATTGCCTGTAGAGCAACAACAGGGAAGATGGAAACACAGGTGTGGGTATCAGTGGAAGCAACTGCCTCACAAACACTCCTGTATGTTTCCAAATTATAAGCAGGATGCAGAGTCATACAGAAGTTTAATTATTATTTTGATAGTTAGTAATATCATCATTATTTGGGACAGTGTCTCACTATGTAGCCCATGTTGGCCTTGAACTCATGATCTTCCTGACTCAGGGTGCTGAGATTGCCCTACCTGTTTTATTTACTTTTTTTTTCTTTTTAGCTTCTTTTTTCGGTGACACTGAACTGTGATTTTTTTTTCAGAAGAAAAAAATAACTTGCTACAATAAAGAATTAGTGTTTAGTATCCCAGCCAGATCCAGAATTAAAATAGTTCAAGGACAAAGCAGTATAAACTCAGGGGAATAGTTAACTAGTGGTAACATTTCAGAAACTAACAGGAAAGGCATCTTGCTTAATATAGAACTTTAGTATCCATTGGATAATAAATTCAAACTTTTGCCAAAAAAAAAAATAGTAAAAATAACTGACTAGTCGGCAAAGATTTAGAAAGGTGGTATTTCTTCAACCAGTCTGTTCAGTGGGAGGTTTGATTTTAAACAGTCAAATTAAAAAACAAAGAAAAATGACTTGTCACCTACTTGGCACTGAACTGATTGGTTTCCTTAGGTAGGGGATCCTGTTCAACAACCTTACGACAGACCAAAATGTAGAGACAGAATTTGACAATTGGCTAATTTGTAATGTATATAAACTGTTAATAGGACTATTTACACTGGCCAACACAATCTGCACTGGAAGACAGATCTTGGCTTGTTCTGCAGCACATGATTTGAACAGTACTGTGCATGAGTGCTTGGTTCCCAGTCTCTGCTCTTGGTAGCTCTGGGGCTCACCAGAAAGGAGTGAGGGACCATCTTGGGCCAATGGTAGACAAGTTAGAGAAGAAGAAGAAAGGAATGCATAGAAAAAGTAAGAGGATGTAGAAACCAGGGAATCTTCGATGAGATAAATACATTCCACACAGATTCTCATAAAGAAAGCTGCATATGTAGCAGAGGATGGCCTTGTCAGACATCAGTGAGAGGAGAGGCCCTTGGTTCTGTGAAGGCTCCATGCCCCAGTGTAGGAGAATGCCAGAACAGGAAAGCAGGAGTGGGTGGGTTGGTGAGCAGGGGGAGGAGGGATGGGATAGGGGGTTTTCGGAGGGGAAACCAGGAAAGGGGATAACATTTGAAATGTAAATAAAGAAAATGTCTAATTAAAAAAAAGAAACAGCTGGAAACACTAAAGAGGAGAGAGAACAATGAACAATGTCCCCATCAGGAACAATTCCCTTCTTTTAAAAGGGCAAGACAGAACCACCATCGGGATTTCAGATTGTTAAATATGTGTTTTGGAAGATCTGGTGGCACCTTTGCAGAAATACTGTGGAGAATGGTTAGCAAGATGAGATGTAGAACCATCTGCTATAGCCCAGATGGAAACGGAAGGTTCTGGAACTGGGAAAGTAGCAGTCTCACAGAAGGAAGACATCTACTTTGAGGCTGATGCGGCAGTAGCTGTCAAGGCTGGTGAAAGTCTCTCAGGAACAGGCTTCTCTTTCATTCTGTGACACTAAGTTCCAGCGCTGACTCCTCATCTGACCGTGACTCTGCCCCTGCTTCAGAGAAACTTACGTGGGAAACCCTTAAAATGTGGTGCTGTGATCACGGAACTTTGCACTGTATGTTATTCATGAGGCAAGAAAAACAGAGAGAGAAATAAATGCTTGGTTTGAGCCTGGCATCAGGAGTAGAACAACAGAGTGACTCACACTTCTTGGTGCACATCTTTGGATAGTCCAAAGGAACGTGGATACAGAGTTGAGACTGAAGAGACAAATCTCGAAGAAAGACTTTGATATCTGAGTCAATAAAAGTATCAAATAAGTCACCCTAAAACACTGTATTGAGTTTCAATGAACTTAAAGTGAAAACCTTAAATTATAAACAAATGGAAAATGAGTAAAGAAACAAGAAACAGCAAGACATGGGAGAGAAATGGAGAGAGTCTGGTATTAGCAGGCACCAGAAAAGCAAATGACAAATCCTGTCACTGAAGGCAAAACATCTGCTAGATTTTGAAAAGATTTCTTTTGAATATAGAGATTATTAGAAGTAAAGAGGAGAGTATATTTTAGAGGCAAGTTAGGCAAAACCTGCAGGTGACTGACCATAACATACGTAGAAACTGAAGAGGACCCAGTAAGTCCTCACTTTGGCTTAATGTGTGAGGGAGAACATTAGTCACGGGTGTTCTATATGCATGAGTATACATTGTATTGCTTTCTGGTTGATGATATTTAACACAGATGAAAAGGAAAAGAAGGTGAAGAGATAAAGAATAGATTGGGTTCCAATATGGAGGATAAGAAATAGAGGAAGGCAATTGACAAGGGGTTCAGCACTGTATGCTTCTCTAGAGCTGCTGTAAAAAAAAAATCACACCACTGGGGTATAAACAGCAGAAACATATTGTCTGAACATTCTGTCAGTTGGGGTCTAAAACTAATATGTCGGTGGCTGTGGTTCCTTCTCATAACCAGATTCACCCAGGGTCTGTTTGCAGTTTTCTCATTGTAATATCCAAACTATCCCTTTTTATGAGAGTACCAGTAATATCAGAGTAGTGAATTCCATCCTAGATGCTGTACTTACTCTTCTATTGCTGTGAAGAGACACCATGATCAAGGCAACTTATAAAAGAAAATGTTTACTGGGTCTCATGGTTACAAAGACTTAAGTCCATGATCATCATGACAGGGGGCCTGGCATGATGCTGGAGCAATAGCTGAGAGGTCACATCTGATCCACAAGCAAGAGGCAGAGGGAGAGCTAACTAGGAATGGAGTGGGCTTTTGAAAGCTTAAAACCCACTTCCTGTGCCAAACTTCCACCAACAAAGGCCCCACCCCCGAATCCTTCCCAAACAGTTCCATCAACAGGGGACCAAGTATCCAAATACGCAAGCTATGAGGGCTATGCTCAATCAGTCCATAACACTATATAACTAATTGTATCCCAAATGACACCATTTCCCAATCAGATCTCTTTCTGATTGGTTCTGAGACTTACCAGGTCAGTGTGTGCTCTGCAGAAGTGACATAATTCAGCCTGCAATATGAAAAGCAGCCATTTCTTCTATTGTAACAAGAAAGAAGGACTGAAATTTTTCTGTTCATAGAATTTATGGCAGTTTTAATAGTGGAGATAAGGTTATCAGCAGAGATGTCAGATTTTGAAGTAAGAGTTAAAAGTTTCCTGATGGAGGTTTGAAAGACCATTGGACAGAAAGAGAGAAGGCTGACCTGGGTGGCCTTGACAGGCACTACCACATTGGCATACATGTAGATGATGTCCTCAATAATTCGGTGTGTCCTTTCCACAATCATGGAATGTCTTCATAGGAGAAAATGCTTTGACTATGTGATAGTTTACAACAAAATAAATTCCAGTTTCACTAAGGAAAAGTTATTCGCAGATTAACCAGGCATGCATACCTGTGGAGTTCAAGTTAAATGGCAATTTATTTGTGATGATCCCTATTTTTATTACTAAAATGCACATGACTAGAATTCATTCCCTTTAATGTTATTTCTCCCCTAGACTGTCCTAAAGACAGACATGACCTTATGCGTCTACCTGTTTCTTAATATGCACCAGTGCTCCTCAATGCTGAGAAATTTAATCCGCAGCCAACATCATCCGAGTTGAACCTTGAGTAATGGTTTCTCACAAAGCAAGCAACTATGTCATTTGGAAAGCAATTTTTCTCAAGAAGCTTTATCTAAAGCTTTATATTTTCCAGGACAGGGAAATGTGAGATTTGTGGATAATTACACAATTGCAGAACATAAACATTTATGATGACCTCCAGTGACACAACAACCTTGAATCTCTTGAAGAAATATAATTGATCTCAAGCCACATAAAAGACTAGCTTAATTCATGGTAGAACAATATCGGCAATATGGTTGCAAATAATTTTTTTCTGTTTATGCAATTGATAACAGGTACTCATTAAAAATCATATGATAATAGCAATGTTCTCATGCAAGAGTGAATAGGATTAATAGGTAAATATAAGAAATGAAGAAATATTATATTATTGTATTTTATCTTTTATTTTTCAGAGTGATTGTGTACTTAGCTTTTTTCTCTCTGAACATATACAACCAACACTTGAAGACTCTCCATTTGTGGACCCAGGCAAGTGAATCCATCACAATTACCATGTGCAGCGACTGTGTGTATAATTGTAGGGAAGATCAACTGTTAATGTCTCCAGTTCCAAATGATAATGTATTTTTAATGCTAAGACCTTACTGTTTTCTCCCTAGCCATTTCTAAAGAGTTTGAAATCCCCTGAGAATATAGTCTTCAAGTTAAGATAAGCTATGATGTGTTTGTCCATTTACAATAGTGACAGGGCTATAGTCCACACTATTCCCTATTTTAATTAGTTGTGCTTTAAATTTAAATTGCATTTCAAAAACAGACTCTTTGTTTTCTCTGGCATAGGAATCTTGCAGTTTTACCACTACCTTACAAAGCAATAAAATAATAATAATAATAATAATAATTAATGATAATAATAATAATAATAATAATGGAGTTTCACTCTTACGTTTTAAAGTCCATGACACTCTACTCTATGGACAAAGCCTTATATTGGTGTCACTATCCTGTTCTCTTCCAAATGTGTCCTGTGCAAGTTCTTCTTTTTTTTTTTTTATTTTCTAAGTTTTTTATTCACATTCCAAATCATTTCCCCTTTCCTGTTTCCTCCCTCCCCGAAAGTCCCATAAGCCCCCTTCCCTCCCTCTGTTCCCCATTCAACCCCCTCTTGCTTCTCTGTCCTGGCGTTCCCCTACATCCAGTCTTTCCAGGACCAGGGCTCTCTCCTTCCATCTTCTTGGAAATCTATTGATATGTGAATTGAGTCTTGGGTATTCCAAGATTCTGGGTTAATATCCCCTTATCAGTGACTGCATACCATGTGTGTTCTTTTGTGATTGGGTTACCTCACCAAGGATGATATTTTCCAGTTCTGACCATTTGCCTAGGAATTTCGTGAATTCATTATGTTTAATTGCAGAGTAATATTCCATTGTGTAAATATACCACATCTTCTGAATCCATTCCTCTGTTGAGGGACATCTGGGTTCTTTCCAGCTTCTGGCTATTATAAATAAGGCTGCTATGAACATAGTGGAGCATGTGTCCTTATTGCATGCAGGGGAAGCCTCTGGGTATATGCCCAGGAGTGGTATACCCAGATCCTCCAGGTCTGTGCAAGTTCTAATGAACATTCAATCATTTCCCTATATTTACACAGGCTCCTTTGAAAGTTCTATGAGTTTCAAGCATTTATAATATATTTCACATCAAGGAGTGGCAATCCAATAACATATTAGTTTTATATAAACATTAATTTGTTAGTTTTATTTGTGTGTGTATTTGTTGGCCAGCAGGTACATATGTGCAGCACAAGTGTGCAGGTGAACTGAAGTCACGGGTGACTGTAAGTCCCTTGATGTGGGAATGGGAACTGCATCTGGGTTCTCCGCAAAAATAAAGGGTACCCTTAGCCACTGAGCCATCTTCAGCCCTACCCATGCTGGTTTTAATCTCCATATTTATAAATGTATAACTTTCCGGCCATCATCAATCCTTCTAACTCTCAGTCTTCATTTTATCCATGTTAGCCTCCTGACTCTTAAGGTTATATCCACGTGCTCGTTATATCTGGCATCCTACGTACTTAACACTTAGAGAGTTTTCTGAATGTTCTATTATAGGGCACAAGTATTTATTAAAGTGTGTAACTGTGCTTGCACATAGCCAACCTCTATTGCTACAGGAAGAGTAACGTTAAGTCAAGGACTCCCTTCCCAACCTGCATTGCTCATTGTTAGAATTCCTGAGATAGTGTATAAGGATTTCCAGAGAGAGAGGGGGAGAGAAACTGAGAATGTAAAAAGAAAAAAGGAAAACTATCAATTTTAATTGCCTGAGGAGATGTTACTATCAGTAATAGCACAAACTTTAATGATGCAGGCCCAGAAAAAAAATAAAATATCAAGTTGTTCAATCCTAGAGATGCTGCCAGAATGGGGCTGTGCGGGTCTCTCTGTCACTGAAGCCCCTCAAGAAAAATTGCTACCTTACATTTCAAGAAATTAAACCTCGGATTATTGTCAACTTTGCATTCTATGCATTAGATTATTCCTGAAAGATATTTTGAAATGCATATGCACCCAAAATTATGGTGGTTATGATAAAAACTAGAGCAGTGCTTCAAGGACGTCTCCAATTTTAAAATTTCATATGTCAATACTCAAGAATTATTTCAACATTTATGAGTAACCACAGATTTGATTCATGCCATGTCGCAGCTAGAGGCTGCCTACTAAAAACAGCTTATTATCTTAAAACAATGGGACACATTTTCAAAGCAGGATATGCAAATCGTTGTAATAAGCAGGGATTCACCAGAAGCTGTGCCTCATTTTGTTCTTCCAATCATCTCATCCTTCTGGATTTTTAATCTTTTGTCACAGAATAGCTGCTGACTGTTAGCAAGAAGCCTGTTTCCTGAAGCCCTGTGCTCACCCACGAGTTTAAAATTTTAGCTTATGTTGTCAAATGATTAGAGGACAAAGTTATTCAAATGTGTTCAGATAGTGCTTTGCATAGAAACAACCCTGAATGGAAACCCTGGACTTTGGCACCTTCTACCGGAGTGCTGATCTTGAATGCCTATGTGTCTAGATGTGTGCCTCAAGAATCACACAAGGACGCTGCCTGTGCTGGATAGTCGCTTATCACCTTGACACACATGAAAGGGAGCCTCGACTGAGGAATTCCCTCCATCAGATTGGTGTGTGAGCATGTCTGGAGAACATTTTCTTATTGATGAAAGAAGGCCCAGTCCGTGTATGCATTACCGTTCCTTGACAGGTGGGCCTGAGCTATGTAAGAACGTTAGTTGACTAAGCAGCAAGAAGCATGCCAACAATCAGCATTCCTACATGGATTCTTCTTCATTTCATGTACTGAATGTCTGCCTTGATTTTGTTTGATGATAGGCTTTAACCTGCAAGTCAAATGAACCCTTTCCTCCTCAAGTTGCTTTTGTTTATGATATTTATCCACAGCAACAGAAAGCAAACTGGAACATGTCACCCTAAATCTGGGAAATGATATCAGTCCTTGGGTTTCAGTGTCTCATGAAACAGGATTTTGTGCAACAACGTAAGACTTTATCTTTTGTCATATGCCAGTCTACTCTCCTCTACTAAAATATTCCTTGGCTCCTGGTTGTCCTTCAAGTCACTAACTTCACTGATGACTCTAGAGTATGTGTTTATTACAGACAAGACCTCTTTGATTGGATAAACTGTGTGTATATTGTGCACCGTGGCATTCCAAGATGAACCACCAAGTCTGGTTTGCTGTACAAATGCTTCCCAAATAATTACTGAATAAGAATTGACGGTGACAACCACTGATAAATGATGATAATCTCTATAAAGGTAGACTGTTATTTTTATAAAGGGAAAAGGAGAAAAGTTCAGAATTGTGTTGTCTTCTCACAGTCCTGATATCATGAAAAAAGTCCCTGTACAGGAGAGCTCTCAAACACTAGAATTTTTTAAAGAATCATGTGAGAATTGTCTTCCACAAATTATTATGTTAAACGATATTGACTTTATAATACAATCTAAAAATCTTTATGGATTTTATTTTAATTCTCCCCATATTAACTCTGTGGTGACATAAGTTTCTGTATGCTACAAAGATTAATATAGCTTGTACGGTTTTACATTCCTATAATAAAGTGTCATCGTCAACACAATTTTCTGAACAGAACACCAATGGCTTATGCTCTAAGATCCAGAATCAACAAATGGGACCTCATAAAATTGCAAAGCTTCTATAAGGCAAAGGACACTGTCAGTAGGTCAAAATGGCAACCAACAGATTGGGAAAAGATCTTAGAGCCAATAGAGGGCTAATATCCAATATATACAAAGAACTCAAGAAGTTAGACTCCAGAGAACCAAACAACCCTATTAAAAATGGGGAACATAGCTAAACAGAGAATTCTCAACTGAGGAAACTCGAATGGCCGGTAAGCTCCTAAAGAAATGTTCAACATCCTTAGTCATCAGGGAAATGCAAATCAAAACAACCCCAAGATTCCACCACACACCAGTCAGAATGACTAAGTTTTTGAAACTCAGATGATAACAGATGCTGGTGAGGATGTGGAGAAAGAAGAATATTCCTCCATTGCTGGTGGGATTGCAAGCTGGTACAACCACTCTGGAAATCAGTCTGGCGTTTCCTCAGAAAATTGAACATAATACTTCCTGAGGACCCAGCTATACCACTCCTGGGCATATACCCAGAAGATGCTCCAACATGTAATAAGGACACATGCTCCACTATGTCCATAGCAGCCATATTTATAATAGCCAAAAGCTGGAAAGACCCCAGATGTCCCTCAACAGAGGAATGGATACAGAAAATGTGATACATTTACACAATGGAGCACCACTCAGCTATTAAAAACAATGACTTCATGAAATTCACAGGCAAATGGATGGAACTTGGAAAATATCATCCTGAGTGAGGTAACCCAGTAACAAAAGAACACAGATGGTATGTACTCTCTGATAAGTGGATATTAGCCCAAAAGTTCAGAATATCCAAGATGCAATTCACAGACCATATAAAACTCAAGAGGAAGGAAGACCAAAGTGTGGATACTTCCGTGCTTCTTAGAAGGGAGAACAAAATGCTCACAGGAGGAAATATGAAGACAAAGTGTGGAGCAGAGACTGAAGGAAAGGCCATCCAGAGACTGCCCCACCAGGGGATCCATTCCACATACAGTTGCCAAACCCGGATGCTATTGAGTATTCCAGGAAGTGCTTGCTGACAAGAGCCTGATAAGGCTGTCTCCTGAGAGGCTCTGCCAGAGCCTGACAAATGCAGAGGAGGATGCTTGCAGCCAAACATTAGACTGAGTATGGGGGTTCCTGATTGAGGAGCTGGAGAAGGGAATGAAGGAGCTGAAGGGGTTTGCAGCCCCATGGGGCCAGCAACAGTGTCAACCAGCCAGATCTCCCTGGAGCTCCTGGGGAATGGATCACCAACCAAAGAATTTACATGTTGGAACCCATGGCGCTGGCCGCATATGTGGCAGAGGATGGCCTTGTTGGACATCAGTGGGACGAGAAGCCCTTGGGCCTGAGGAGGTTTGATGCCCCAGTGAAGGGGAATGCCAGGGTGGGAAGTCAGGAGTGGGTAGGTGGGTGGGGGAGCACCCTCATAGAGGCAAGGGGAGGAGGGATGGCATAAGGGTGTTCCAAAGGGGACTTGGAAAGGGGATAACATTTTAAATATAAATAAAGAAAATATCCAACAAAAGAAATAAAAAGAGAAATTGTTTATTTAAGCTCATGATCTCAGAGATTTTAGTCTAAGTACATTTAGTCAGACTGTGGTCAGAGCACAGACATGATGAAGCAAAGCTACTCGCGTGACAGAATAGGACAGAGATAGAAAGAAAGGGAGTGGGGTTGTTCTAATATCCTTCTCAAGGGAAAGCCCTTGGGAGCAGAGCTTTCTCCCAGAAGTTTCACCTTCTCCAGGCTCTGCCACCTCCCACATTGCCATAGGCTGAGGACCAAGCCTTCAAAACATAGAGCTTTGAGGAGCACATTCAATACATAGCACCTTCCATACGAAATCAAACTGTCACACAAGCAATTCACCCATGCCCAGCCACACGGTTCTCACATGTGAAAGACGGATATGTGACAAAGTGTAGAAAAAATGAAATAAGTAATGAAGTACAACCTTGGACAATAATTTCCAGTTCCAAAAAGATGATGTCACCATCACTTTTAGAGTGATATTTGTAATTGCAAACCATTGTAAACACAAGCTCTGAGCCATGACCTCAAGTCAATGCCTCCACTTTATGATGTGTATTTGAAAGAGAACTTGAAGTCATGTGATGCACAAGTCAGGTACTCACTAGTTAATGGTCATTAACCACTTGGTAAAATAACCAGATCTAAAATAAAGAAGTTGAATTGTGGATTATAGGTTTTCAATTAAAGTTTTAATGATATCATTTGATGGGGAAAACTTGAATTGCCATGTTCTGAAGATAAATGTATATAAGAATGCATTATATATTTTAAAATAGAAAACATCTGATCATACTGTAACATACTGTTACTAGGTGTATGTAGGCTGGCACTAGGGAAATATTGGGGAAAGATCTGGCAGTGAATACAACTGGGTGGCCAATAAAAATCCTACGAGAGATGTGCCTTTGATTCTCTTAAGAAACAAATACTGTCAAAAGACATAAAAATCTAATGCTATTAAGCTAGGGTCAATCATGAAACAAAACCAACAATGTTCTTAAGTATCACAAACATACAAAGTGAAAACAGCTTGCTTAGTAAGATCTTCCTTTTGAAACTCACAAAAGCAACCAGATAGAAAACAAAACATAAAACCATAGCTATATTCACTGTAAAAAAAACACCTAAAACAAGTTTATTTTATAAGGTTGAAATTTTAAATATTGCCATAGGTATGTTAGGCAAATACAAAGAAAATGGAACCAGAAGTCAAAATGTTGGTGAGGAAAAGTAGAGGTAAGTCCTAAACTTAGGCCTTACTTCAATTACAATGAAATAAATAATGGAACCTCCACCTAGACTGTGAAATTATGAATAAAGATATGAGACGTTATAACTCTTCATTAAATATTGTAATATTACATATTACACATATGAAGCAGAGAGAGTGAGACTCACAAGAGAAATGCACAGAAGCACACCAATTAAAGAAGATTCTAGCACACAACTTCCAATCTGTGACAACTTGGTGACATAAGAAGAGTGTGTTCATAGGAAATTGCAGTAAAATGAATTAGGCAAATGGCTGGATCCACGTCACTTTCTTCATACTGAAAACAGAGACGAGATTTTTCTTTCTTTGTGCCTATCAGACCACAAAAAAGTTTAAAAAAATTCCGGAAAGCAGACATACTGCTGACAGCATCATTTAATCATGATATAGTAAAGATTGATGGATCATTTCAAAAAGCTAGAAGAAATTTAAAAACAAAATTTGGAAATTTAAAAACAAAATATATTTTAATAACGTTTGGGTCAAAAGAAATGGTAGCCCCAGATTTCCAAAACTTCACAGAACAGTATTCATCTTCTCAACAACCCGCAGATGCTGCATCAGCAATGCTGGTCTGATAGACAGCCCAGCTGACCAGAAACCATGGAATCACAATTCGGAACATAACACAAACGGCCCCAGCAGAGACTTGACAGCCTCTCAAGTATTTAAAATCAGACAGTGACGCCACTGCTTAAACAGTTAAAGATGGAGACAAGAGGAGAATTATTCATACTAGTCTTCTGAAACAAACTGTTCATACCAGAGTTTCAAGGAATATAAGGGCCAAAAATAAAAAAATCAGAGACAAATATCACTCGTGATAATCCATCAGCGCTCTAAAGGAATATAATCTACTATGGCCAGAAAAACAAAACAAAACAAAATATCCTCACTTGGTTAACCTTGTGGACCTAAAGGGCATTTGATAAAATTAAATTTTCTTTTAAAACACTGAAAAAGTAAAAAGAAATAGCCTTTGCATGAGAAACTCTAACAACAGATATGAGAGAAAAATGTTGGAAAACATTCCCACTAAATTACTGATCATCACTCCCTAGTACTATGCTGTGTAGAAAGTGGATGGCGAGACAGGGCTCTCCTTCACCTCTCAGCCCTGTCCTCAAGATGTCCTCAGCAAGGATTTCCACAGTCACCCGTGGAAATCACAACCTGCCAGGATTTCGGGATTTCGGAAGCACCAGTTCTTTTATCTCCCCATGTCACTTACATTCGCCATAATTTAAACTTTACCTGTGCCCTTTATGATTATTTCTCACATGCTGGGACTCCAAATACTTAGGACAGTGGTGTTTTCAGAACAGGTCCAAAAGTACTTATTAAACAAAAAATGAAATAGAAAAGGACATTAAATGACATAGACTCTGCCCACAAGACAAAACCAAGATTATTTGTAAGTACTATCACTGTATATCTAGGAAAACAAACACCAACTAAAAGATACCACAAATAGAATTCAGTGAAAACACCAGCTACAAACTGATGGATACCTGTATCTATTAGAGTATAGATATTCTTGAGATATATTTATAAAATATGTCAGATATAATGACTATTTACAATATTTGAGTCAAAATAGTCCTATCAATAGCATTCACACAGAGAAGTTTAAAATGGATTTAAGAGGAAATGGGTAAGACCGAACAAAAGCCACAACGTGGAACTGAGGAATCTAAAGAAGAAATGGAAAAGGTAAATAGAAATAATGAAGTCAGAGATGACCAAGAAAACCCTGAACAACCTTTTATAAAGACTGAAGCGCACTGCACTGGGCTCGGGGAAAAGTCAGAGCAGCGAACAACCGTGCATGGGAACAAACGCTTCAGCAAGGCCAAGAGAAAATGCAGGGATGAAGTATTGCTCATTCATCCCAAAGATTTGTTCAGTTAGCATGTAATCATCCTCTAGAGACTGAGGAGAAAATTAAGACTGTGAAAGGTAAGTACACAAAATACAAGTAGCTCTTGACCAATGAGAGGAGGCTCAGCCGCAGCCTCATTCATAAGAGAATTACAAATTAAATAACATGGATGTCACGGCTTGCGCTCTCTGTCTCTCTCTCTGTCTCTCTCTCTCTGTGTCTCTGTCTCTGTCTCTCTCTCTCACTCTCTCTCTCACTCTCTCTCTCACTCTCTCTCTCACTCTCTCTCTCCCTCTCTCCCTCCCTCTCTCCTTCCCTCTCCCTCCCTCCTTTGCTCCCTCTCTCCCTCTCCTCTCCTCTTCTCTCTCTCCCCCTCTCTCTCCCTCTCCCTCTCTCTCCCTCTCCCTCTCTCTGTCTCTCTCTGTCTCTGTCTCTCTCTCTCCCTCCCTTTCCCCCTCCCTCTTCCCCTCCCCCTCCCCCCCTCTCTCTTTCTGTGTGTTTCTCTCCCTCTCTCCCTTCCTTCCTCCTTCACCCCCCTTTCTCTCTCATCAGATTGGCAAATAATCAGCAATTTAATTAGCATCTTAGTTGCAAATCAGCAGGCCTCTCATACACTGCTGGCAATAATACAAATTGGTACAAGCACCATGGAATTGTTTGGCAATGCTTGTCAAAATCACGCAAGAAAATAACACTGCGACCTGCAAACTCTGCTATTGAGGTTTTGTTCTGATATTCACAAACTGGCACGGCAACAAGCCTTCAAGGCTGTCCCCTCCCTGAGAAGTGGTTAACAAATGGCTTACAACATTGGGAACCTATCTGTCCATCATGTAGAACTGGTTAGATAAATCCCAATACCTCCATATAATGGAAGCTGTACTTTAAAAAATAATTTTTGCAATATTGATGTAAAAATGTTTACAAGTACCTTGTGCAGAATAGTAATATGCCACTATTATATCTGCCTTTGTCAGGGATAGAAAAGGAGAATGACCTATCTATCTTTGGTTTTATGGAGCAATTTGCAAAGGATGTCTGTCTCTCTAGGAAGATACAAAGACAACTAGTAGAACAGATTAGAATAGAATAGAAGTAGATGAGTTTCAGACATAAGAAGAATTTTTTACTTCATACTTTAAAAACCATTTGTCACTTTTAATCACAAGACTATATTGTCTTTTGAAGAAAACTGCAAAATGATATTTTTATGAAAATGGAAAGTAGTGTATCTGCTAGTGAAAGGGTTCAGGATAGCCACACTTGGGCTCAATGACACCAACCAGTCCTGACGTTGTCCCAGGGAACCCAGCAAGCATTGCCAATCCCCAGAGTGACCAGGAAATTCCAGCCTGTCTTTCTCCATGTCAAGCTGCTCTCAAGTTTTCCTCCTCTAGCTCTCCATTTAAACACTTTCATTTATGTTGTGACTCTTGTTTTACCATATACAGTCTGATGTTATAAGTATGGCCCCAGAGATCATTTAATCCTGCACCGTGTTTTCTGTCCAGTCATTTTTAAGTAGTAATTTAGTATTCTTTGACATTTTCATACATGCATCCAGTGTGTATTAATCGTATCTACCATCCACGTTCCCCTTTACCTCTTCCCAGTTCCATATCCTTATCTTGTATAACCACTGGGCCAATTAGGAGTCCTCGTGTGTGTATGAGTGTGGAGCAATCACTGAGAGCATGAGCGAACAACCAGAGGCCACACCTCCAAAATAAGTGACTGTCCTCTGCCAGTTGACAGTAGTCGCTCAGTTAGGAATGGGACCTCGGGACTCTCTCGTCCAACCATGCCGGAATTTTAACTGGATCCATATAGAGCTTGTTCTGACCAACTCAGTTGCAGTGAGCGCCTGCGATGCCTCATTTTTGGGGGATGTGCCTGAGTTTGGGGGAAGTGCCTCAGTTTTCACATGTGTAAACAGGAGAAGCTGGCCTTGTAAGTTTGCTGTTGAAGGTTTACTGAAACGCCTCCCACCGGCTGCCACTTTCTCATCTTTTTAAGTCTCTCTGATACTAACCAATTGGCTGTTAAGAATTCCTAGTGACCCAGATTTGTCTGGGGTTCTGACCTCCCAAACGCCATGATGGGATATCTGGTTAGCGGTCTCTCGGTAGAGCTCTAGCCAGAGGGTGTCACCATTGTCAGTCAGTGTATGGCGCTCTGTGCCTTTACCGTTCACTCTGTCAGGAATGTATGGTAATTCTCTACCCTTGAGTTTAAACTTCTCTCATTAAATACATTGGTTTTCTATTTAATAATTCCTTCCCCCTCTTAATTCAAATATAATACTCATTGCATGTTAAAAATTCATCAGTATTTAGCACCTTCATACCTAGTATTCACTAATATGTTTTATTATGAAACGTAATTTGCTTCAGTGAGAATCAACTTATAGTGTCTCTCAGTCACTATAATGGGGACATGTAAGTGATTTTTAATGTATTTATGTAACAGATGTCCCCTTGGTTCAAAGAAGTCCTCTTTTAATTACCAAGTAATCCATATTATTTACTAAGAACTCAATGAATTGATAATAAAATTGGTATCGCATACATGTGATGAATAACCCGCTATAACCATGAACGAGGCACACAGAAAGGACACACCTTGCTGGTGCAACCTTAATGTACTTGAACAAATCAGAGAGTTCAGAATAACTACCATAAAATAAAACAGACAAGAAACATCCCACGGTGAATACTGACTGACTTTGTTTTTCAATAACTCTCTCTTTTTTTTAATTTTCTTCAGCATCTGTACATTAAGAGACTATCAAGGGAGTCATTATATCCACAATAAACTATGTTTAATCCTTGGGCCAAAAAAAAAAAAAAGCAGAAAATTTGAGTTAAAACAAAAACTGAAATCTTTATTTTATTGACATAATGTTGTGGCTCAAGGTAAAACTGACATTGCTCTGTTATTGAATAAATACCTAGTGTATATGCATATAACGAATAGCAGATCATGTCCTTTAGAGACATCGATGAAGTAAATCCTGAGATAGAGCTAAATTGACTAGTCAGTGTGTAGAGTAATTTGCAGTCAGTGTAAGTATAAACATGGCTTGTGCTGGGAATATTCAAGGAAACAAGCGACCCTCAGGAAGATTTCACTTTTGCTTGGGCTCTGGAAAAAGATAATAGTTCTACAGACAAAAAATGGTGGTCAACTCATCTTAAGGGAAGCAAATAAAATGAAAATTGTCTAAAAGACAAGGCAATGTTTTAAGGACTAAACATGCCAGTTACAATAAAAATAATAGTGGAGAATAAAATAAATGAAAAAAATAAAACAATACGAAACAGTTTTGGTGTTCACACGCCTCAGGTCCAGTGAAATAGGAAAGGCCCTTGTCACCAAGCATGATGCCCCCAGATCAATCCCTGGAACCCACATGGAGGAAGGAGAGAATCACTTCCCAGAATTGTCCTCTGACCTCCACCCAGGCACCTTGGCATGCACCAACCCACCGATAAAATAAATAAAAATGAAAATTTAAAGTATAAAAAGGTACTTTTAGCCAAAGAATAGTTTTATAAACATAGCTGTAAAAATCAGTAATCACTAGAAACAAACAGATTTCAAGTCTAGGGGAGGGTTAGAGAGTGAGTCAACAGACCAGGTTACAGATTTGGATAGGATTTGGATAGGATTGGCTATTATTAAACTGGAGGGATGTCACAGAAGTTATGAACACTTCCTGTCCTCCAAAGGACCTGAGCTTAGTTCCCAGCATCCCTGTCTGTGGTCAATTCAGGTCAAGGATATTAGTACCCTTTTCTGGAAATTATGGACACCGGCACACACACATACACACACACACACACACACAAACACACACACACTTAAAAATAAAATATATCTTAAAGACCACTCTCAGTCTCTCTAACCTCCACTACGTTAAACTAATTATCATAGTTAATGAGAAAATGACAACTAAAAGTTACATGGAGGTTTTAACTTTAAAAAAGCAGTTTGATGGTGTTGATCAAAACTGAACATAGACTATCAAGAAAAGAGTTAGATCAAGCAGGCAAGACACAAATCCCACCTCCAACTAAGCCCAGCAACCTGAACTGTGAACATTTCAACATTGTCTGAAGAATGTTCCTTTCCTCCTCGTCTGCTGGTCCGGTTTAATCTTTGAAAGAGTCATGGAAAATAAAAATAAAAAAAAAAAAGAAAGAGTCATGGATTCCATCCTGGGCTCATTCTGACTTAACTAACCTTCACTGTTTTTCTCAGGTGAGAATTCTCCAGACAAGAACCCCAAGGTGCAGTTACTGATGACGTATGAGAACTCGAAGCTCACCATCCTAGTGAAACACTTGAAAAACATTGTAAGTTCCTTCCATGTACCTTCAGCCACTTGCCTCCTTTGGGCCATGAGTATCAACATTAGCAGGAGCAATGGGTCCAACAGCCAAGTGTAGATGTGCACCAGGCAGCCAACTACAGCGTTTTTGTCCTGGTGTGAACATGGCCTTTAAGGTAGAGGCTATAGAATATCTCATGAGAAAGTCATCAAATGAAGTTTCAGGAAAACCTATGGACAGTCTCTGAGAATGCAGGACTGGCCGGGGAAGAGAAAGGAACCAGTTTCCAAGAATTTCCATGACTCCCGCGGTTGAGCTCAGAGGAGGACCCACACTCTTGCTAATGCCATTGTTTAGATTTCTCCTCAAAAACTGGGACTTTGTTGTTACAGGAGTTTGTTGGACACACTTGAAATGGCTTTTCATACTTTCTCTTTTTTCCAACATCACATCTTTATTTCTTTAAATAGCCCCCGATTTTTTTTCTATTCAATGACATTAAATTATCCTGAATATTCCTCTCTCTCTCTCTCTCTCTCTCTCTCTCTCTCTCTCTCTCTCTCTCTCTCTCTGGTGTGTGTGTGTGTGTGTGTGTGTGTGTGTGTGTGTGTTCTAAAATATATGTGTACAGTCACATTTGGAGGTTTAAAGGTCAAGCCTTTCCTCTATCATTCTCCACCTTACATTTTTGAGACAGTCTCTTGTTGAATCTGGAACTCACTGGCTAGGCTAGCCAGAGACCACCAGATAGTTATCCTCAGGCCCCCCGCCTACTCCCTCCCTCCCTAGCACCAGGGTTACAGATGCAGCTGCTGTATCCAGATTTTACTTGGGTGCTTGGAACCTGCATTCAGTTTCAAATGCTTGAGCATCAGGCACTTTACCCACTGAGCCATCTTCGCAGACCTTCTCTGGTCGTTCTTGATGTCATGCCCTTGTTTTGATGTCTGTACATTGAGGGAGTAGATAGTTATTCCAGTCTTTGCAGACTGCCGTTCCAGGGAACCCATCCTGCAATACAGCAACCCTGTCTAGAAATCCTGGGCAGGTTGTCCATTGTGTTGAACAGAAGCAAAGCAGGGAACAGTGGCAGGCCCACAAAGGAAGCCCACACAGAGTATGGGACAGTGACCGGCCACAAAGGAAGCCCACATAGCTCCTTTACAGGAAGTTTTGTTTAAATGAAAGGATCTGAAGGCTATAATCCAGCTTCCAGGAGAGAGGGAACAAATTAGACAGAAAAAAAGACAGTGCATGGAGATTTAAATGCTATGGGACCTTAAAGGCAAAGAGAAGCTTTCCTCTAAGGCTCTTCCGAAGAGCTTCATTAAAAATGAAAATCAGAGCGATAAAGAGAAATAGAGATCTCTGTCAAGACAAGGGATGGCAATTGTTTGGGAGGCCAGGGAGCTTCCAGTATCACAGGGTAAGTGACAAATTATCTGAGCGTAGGCATCATCAAATGAAAAAGGAAATTGAACATCACCAGCTCCTCCAGATGTCCCCAAATCTGCCAAACAGGCCCTCCACGTGACGTCACTACCAAAATTACTGCACAGGGTATGCAAAATCCTGCTCAGTGTTGACTGTTTTCCTCATGCACATAAGACTTTCAGAGTGCGTTTGGAAGGATCTAAAGGAGCAGTCTTCCCCGCATGACATGTGTCTGGTACAAACTACATTTAATAAATATTTATTCAGCGAACAAAATAATTGGCCTAAATTGCAGGGGATACATCATTAGAAAACAGTATTAGCCAGAAAGCCATGGATGCTTCTTGCTAAATTTGTAGTGCTCACAGTTGGAAATTTTTGAGATATCAGGGCACATATTTTAAAGTTTTTATAGATGTTTCATGTATTAAAAAAAATTACCTGAAAATGAATCGCCATCAATAGAGGCCTTGTCTAGCGTACACAGAGCCCTGGGTTTAATCCCCAACCATACCTAAACTAGGTGTGGTGACCCACAAATGAAATCCTGGCACTTTGGAGATAGAGACAGGAGGATCAGAAGTCTAAGGTCATCCTCAGTTATGTAGCACATTTGGGGTGAGCCTGATATATGGACAAACTCTGTCTCAAAATGAAACAATTATCTTCCATTGCTTTGAATAAGAAAACTGTTGTAAATCAGAGTATCAGTTACTCAAGAAATGTTTACGTTGGGAAATGAAGATTCAGTCAGTATTATATATGACTACATGTGTGTTCATGGATCTTGATCATCTATATCCCCATGTGACAAAAAGAATAGTAAGAAATATTGTTAACTCAAACAAGTTTATATAAATTTGTTACACACTCTTTAGTCTTGAAAACAGTCCCCTTAGAGACGACATATCTGTTTCAGTAATGTCATTACTCAAAACAATTTAAACAAAGCCTATTGAAATTGCTTTCAGATCTGGCATATAAATCTCACAGTAAGCTGGGTGATATTTTTCAGTGGTCATGCCTAATTTTTTGATCAAAAACAATATTAATTAAGTTGGCCACCCATTCCATCCAACTGATGAATTCCTAAATTACTTTTGACAGTTTTCCAAAAGTGTGTGTTACACTCAGAAAGTTTAGCCTACCAGTGAGGTCGTTCAAAGACAATGTGGTGACAGAAGGAGAATGAGGCGTGGGGAAGAGCAGGGACTAGAGATGGAGATAAAATCAGCGAGGCAGGGCCAGCAGCCATGGAGCCCCTCCCACTGAAGGGTAGCAGGAGGTGGTGTGGTGTCAGCTCCCTAAGAATATCATCACTAAGACTGTTTCAATGCTCTCTCTGTTCACTTCCTAGCTTGTCTTTTTTTTTTCCTTGTTTGTTTTGCTTTGTTTGCTCTGGTTTGAGACAGGATCTCTATATATTCTAGGCTGGCCTGGAACTCCATACGTGCCCTCAAGATACCGGCAATCCTCCTGCCTCAGCCTCCAGAGTGATAAGTTTACACAGCAACTCATCACTGCGATATTTAGTTCCAGTCTTCCCGGTCTACTAACACTGAGAAAAGTCAGGACTCCAAACTTCAGTTCTAGCTCCCCTCTCCTTTTCCACCTCTAGCTTCATAGCTTCGCATCTTCCTTGTCATTTGCTCTCCTCTTTACGACTCCAGCTCTACTCTCCCCAAATCCAGAGCCATGTATGCAGCTGGTAGACGGCTTCTCGAACCCCATCAGAGTCTCAAACTCAACATGCTCCAAATCCAGCTTCTGATGGCTGTACCCTAAACACTCCCACATCTTTCCCATCGTCGTCTCACCGTCTGCCTTCAAATGACGCCGGCTGAAGCCCTTTGTCATTCAACCCCACTTCGCTTACAAGGTACATTTATCCTATCTGAAAATCCTGTTGGGAAAATAAACCCACAGGCCCACCATTTCCCATCTGCAATGCTTCAAGTGGCCATCAGCCCCAACCTGAAGCGCTGCTGTGGCTTCATCAGGTTCTTCGCTGCTGCTTTTTGTCTCCACTGAACCGTGCAGCCAAAATAGTGCTTTGGGGAGAAAATTCAGTTCCTATAATTTCTTTCTTCGTAGTCTTTTGAAGTCTCATCTCACTCACAGTGAAGTCAAGATACCTAATGGTATATGAACTTGTACACCGCTCATTCCCCTGAGAAGTTCAACCGCAAGTCTGCCTGAAACTCTCCCAATCCCTGTAGCCTAGCCTCAGTGTCTGCTTTCTGTTCCTGGAGTGTGAAGGCAAGCGCTGCCCTAGGACCTTTGTATCCACTGATGGCTCAGCTGTGCATGTCTGGCATGTCCTTGTCATCTCTTCAGTGAGAACTTTCTGTACTCCAATCCTCTTTTGTTGCCACTTCAAAGTTTTCAAATAGTTCATTAACAGAAAAAAAAAATAGCAGATCATTTGTCCTTTGGACAAACGAGGACTAAGATTCTTATCAGCTTTTGGAATCAGTCAGAAAAGTTCTTTGCATTTTCCAAACATTCTTACTTTCTCTCTCTCTCTCTCTCTCTCTCTCTCTCTCTCTCTGTGTGTGTGTGTGTGTGTGTGTGTGTGTGTGTGTGTAGGGGGATGTGTCCATGTGTGTTTGTGTGTGGTTGTGTGTGTGTCCAAAAGCTGGTATTACAGGAGGTAGCAGATTACTCAGTATGGGTGCTGAGAACCAAACCCAGGTCTTATGCATGAGCAATATGCGTTCTTAACTGCTGAGCCATCTCTGCTGTTGTAAGAGTGTTGTTAAATTATTATTTCTCCTGCTTATCTAAAAAAGAGAGATTGCGTGTGAATACAGAGGACATAAAAAATCTATAAATCCTTAAATTATTTTCTTTGCTCATTTCCAGTTCTAGCTAACTGTTATTTAGTTATAAAGGCTTTAGTGTTTTCGAATACCAAAGTAATCAGACTCCAGAAGTTGTGCTTGATTTTATATTAATATTAAAATGAATTATGCCTGAAGTCCCAGGCTTGATGAGAAGAATTGTTTATCTTATATTAAATCTTTGAAGCTTTGTTCTAGAAACTCCCTTCCTCCTATAAGGCTCAAACAAAATGCTTTAAAAAAATCCTTTCCCTTTCAAAGAAGCACATTATTACTGTAGTGATCACAGCTGACAAATGACTGCAGCGATACAGCAGCCTAACCAAGATATCTAACAGTATTTCAGGTTGTATGACAAAGAAACAGCTAACATTTAAATTTGAAATACTTTGTAACACTCTAAGGTCTATCCAGGTACCCCATTTGAGGTCCCACTGTTTCTGCAGTGTTCAGTGCATGTATCCTCCTGAACTCACACAATCCATTAGCCTGTCATTTCTTCTCTTTCTTCTCCCTGTGATACAATGTAAATATTCTCAGGCCTTCAAAGTTACTGGGACAGAGAAGCCAGCGGTTCTGAATCTCATCACCTTGCCTCAATGAGGTAGTGTTCTAACACACAGGTGTTGCCTTGTTAGGCAATCATTTCACAGGACACAAGAGAGGCGGGCAGACTTGCTTATGAAACAAAGAAAAGACGAAACAGACAAACCTCAAAACCAAGTCCATGTGTTTCACGGTTCTCTAAACGTGTTCTGTTTTGTTCATGGGCTTATTTGGCCATTCGTAAAGTGTCTATTCCATTCATTTGCTAGTTTTATTGTCCGAATTATGCATTTTGTTTTGTTGTAGTCTTCATATATTTTGGATATAAAGTCCCTGTCAAATGAGCAGTTGGTCAAGATTCCTTCCTATTCCACAGGCTAGCTTTCCACTCTATTGTGTCTTTTGCTGAGCTAAGCCTTTTTTAAACTAGTCAGAAAATCACTGCTTGAATTCTTGAAGTCTTCCTCCTGAATTCACCCAGCAGTTCAACAGAATTTTCAGTATTTCACTGGGCCTTTTACATAGTTTGATCTATTTTTTTGTTTGAGATAGCAAACATTAGTCTCATTTCAATTTTCTTTAATTTAATTTGTGTGGGTCTTTTGTCCACACAAACGGTGTCCACAGAGGCCAGAAGAGTATGACAAATCCCTTAGAGCTGGAGGTACAGACTACTGTAAGCCACCATGTAGGTGCTGGGAATCAAACCCAGGTCTAGTGCTCTTAACCACTGAGCCATCTCTCTAGCCCCTAGTTTTAGTCTTTTTTACACGTGAATACTATATTCCCTGCACTGCTTGTTAAAAGAGACTGTCTTTTTGTCTATACTTTTTAAAGATTTTTAAAACTTGTTTTAAATTATGTGGCATGTGTATGTGCACATTCGTACACATCCTTGCGCACATGCACCCATACATGTGCATGCACTTGAGTTCACATGCATGCAGGAGCCAGAAAGAGGGTGTCAGATTCCATGGAGCTAGAGTTAGAGGCCGTTGTAAACCTCCTGACATGGGTGCTGGGGACTGAAGAGGATAATCCGGAAGATAAACAAGCCCTTTTAATTGCTGAGCCATTTCTTCAGCACACAGATTTTCCCTATATTTCTAAATAGTTTTATTAAGAGTCAAATAACAGTAGCTGTGTGGGTTTCTTTCTGGGCCATCTATTCTGTTGTTCTACACGTCTGATATGGTTTGAACAACTGTCACGCTGGGCTGTGTTACCATGACTCTGTAGTAGGGATACCTCCAGTATTGCTCTTTCTGCTTAGAGTTGTTTTGATAGTTCTTGGTCTTTGTACTTGCATATACATGTTGTGGCTTGGGGATAGAGGGGATTTGCAAAGCATGTCATTGGAATTTTGATGGAAATTCCATTGAATCCGTAGCACACTTGATAGTACAGTCATTTCCCTAATGTTGATTCCGTAGGCACATGATTATAGGAAGGTTGTCTGATCATCTAGAGTCTTTCAATGCCTGTCTTTGCAACCTATGGACTTTCATCTTAGAAATTCTTAATATTTTCTGTTAAGTTTATACTTACATGCTATATTTTTTTGTTGCATTCTGTGAATAGAATGGTTTTTGTTGACTTCCTTTTTAGTGAGTTTCTGTATAGAAAACCTACTAATTTCGTATGTGGATTTTATACCCATCGACTTTGATGAATGTATTTCTAATCTTTAATGCTGTCCAATTATTTTTTCAAAGAAATCAATCGTACACTTTCTATAAACTTGCTAGCATCAATATTTTTAATACCAACTGCTTTAATTTCTGTTTTTTTTTATTCTTGTTTCCAGGTGTCTATGAGACTTTGGTGCCCATATGTTCTAAAATATTTGCCAGCATTGCTCTTTCTAAATATATTTTGTCTCTTATAGATTTAAGGCAGATAAGGCTACAGCCTCTGCCTTTAAATGTAATTTTTTTTCCAATATTCAGCCTTGACTCTTAAAACTAATCTCCTAGTTTAATATCTTGTGACTTCAAAGATAATACAAGTTTCCCCCTAAATTTAAATCTCCATTTTTATCTTTCTCTCCATTTGCACATTTCTCACTGTCTGATGGGCACCTATACTCTGATATCTTTCCATCTCAAAAATTCCAAATTGCTCCTCTGCCTCCCATGAAGGCTGTCCCTAAACCTGGCATTACTTACTACCACATAATAAGTACCACCTTATTGAGTCTCTGTACTACCTCCGCCTAACATCTGATTAAAATTTTATTATAACTTATTTTCTATATTTCAACTCAGTTTTATTCTTCTATACAACTATCAACAAATCCATTCAATTTTCTTTTATGTCTATTATTATCAAAATGATACACAATACTTTCAATTCATCTATGAGTTATTTGATTGACGGCTAAGATATTCTTTGTTTTACTCTCTCAGACAGGCCAACCTTTGGACACTGCACATGACACTGTAATCTACACAGTTCATATTCAAGAACTGCAGAATCAACTTACAAAAAAAAACCCAAGACTCCTCTTATAATGTTTTAGGTAATTTTATGATTTTGTGTCGGCTCACATACGTAGCTTTCCTAGGGCACTGCAGCCCACAGGACACCAACTCTAGATTCCAACATGAGTAACAAAAGCTAGAGAGAAGAACGAACAGAAAAATGTTACCAGATTTCTACAGAAGTGAAGACGGTAGACTTTCAATAGTTAGTACCAACTATAAATTCTTTAAAGTGTTCTTGAAGGCATTTTATTTATCACTGGGTTTTGGGTGTCCAAACATATATTTAATAATTAAACTCAGAGTGTTTGAAGAACATCCCCTTTTATCCAGTACTTTAAAGAATCTTCACTGCAGAAAATATAAAAATGTTGTGTGGGAACTCATCCAGACTCTTGAGTTAAACTCGAATCCAAGACCGACGTGTCCTCATTTTGACCTAGTGCCTCAGCCCCCTTCATCCCATCTCCTCAGACTATTGAGTGCTGCAGTCTTCCTCAGACCCTGTGCTGTGTTTCCCTCAGGAGAGACTGTTCCTACGTAAGCAGTCTAGAGCCCTGCTTCCTGTCTCTGTCCATCAGAATTCTGTCCACTTACAAACACCCCCAAGCCACCTAGAAACATGCATCCCTCAGCAAGCAGTTAACTGGAACTCTGGAAACGAGCAGTCAGGGCCTCCCTCCCTCCTGATGTGCATGACTGATGTGCAGGAGAATGGAATTTCCACATGGAACTCTAGAAGGATTCTCTTCTGCACTCTGTGCCTATGTTTACTTTGACTACAATGAAAAGCTTTTAACCAGTACAATGTGTCAAGAATTCTCAGGCCTTTATGGATATACTTCTCCTAAAGAAAGTTTTGTACCTGTAGACACAAAAATATGTTTAAGTTCAGCAAGTTTAATTTTTTTTTGCCCAAGATCTCACAATTAAGGATGTAAATTTAAAGACTTCGAAACTCTGAGCTCTTAATATTTAATCTAGATTTTTTTGTGAGCAGTGTTTGATCATCCTACTAACGCACATTTATCTTGAAGTTTAAGCAATAGAAGTTGTCTGAATTAAGTGATACGGAGAAACTATAAGATTGAAACAAAGCTCAATCGTCTATGGGTGAAATATGAATCTAAACAAAGGCATCTTTGAATTTCCAAGAGGACAAAGGAGAAATCAGAGTGAAACTGTATTTGAAAACATAATCAGGTCTCTGTCTCTTTTACCTGCTCATGGGACCCTTTTCCTCATAAATGGGTTACCTTGATATGAAAGCTTATGCCTAGTCTTATCGAGTCTTTCTATGCTGTGTTGGGTTGAAATCACTAGCCTTCTATTTTCTGATGAGAAAAGAAGGAGCAGTGGCTCTGCAAGAGAGGGGATATGGGGGCACTGAGACCAGAGCAAGGAGGCTCGTCCATGTCTTGTATGAGAGAAAAATTAAAAAAAAAGAAAGAAAGAAAGAAAAGAAAAGAAAAAAATATAATCATCCAAAATTTCCAAACTTTAGCAAAATAACCTAAAAATTATACAAATTCAAAAACCTCAGTGAGTAACCGACAAGAAAAAGTCAAAGACAATCACACCATTAAATGCTGAAATCAAACACGGAAGGACTGGGGAAGCTTCAGTCATGAGAGGAAGGGGACACAAGGTGAAAGAGGGAGTGATGTAGGATGAAGCCAGCAGGAAAACACGGAAGCTGGAGGGTAGCACAGGAGCTTGCAAATGTCCAAAGAGGAATCCTCAGTTTGGGCTTTTATGAGCAAAAAGAATGTCTTCAGAGACAGTGGAAAAAGAAGTGTGAAGAAGAATGGGGCGGAGGTGGGACAAGCAGGCAGATTCTACAAACAAACTGAGCTACGTGTTCATGTCTTCCATTCCAAGTCTTCTAAGTTGAGAACTAAGGAAGCAGCTTGGGGTGGTTTGTCTTTTCTAACACAGAGGGCTGGGGCTGTAATTTTCCTCTAAGCATCCATGCCTTTAGCTGCAGCACCCAAGTGTTGACGTGTTGACTTCCCTTGTCCTTCAGTTTAAAATTACTATAGTTCCTTTCCTGATTCGATCTTTGTGAATCATTCGGATAGATCCTATTTCGTTACCAAGTATTTGGGAAATGGCCGGAAATGGGGCTGTCTTTAATACCTACTTTAATTCCTAATTCCTAATTTTATGTGGTCCTAAGACAACATAAAAATCAGAGGAAACTAAGAGAAAAAAAACACAGCTCATAAAGTAAAATTTGCTTAGTGATGGTGCTTGTTTCTAAGGACATCATAAACTAAGGGTGTTATAAACAACAAAGTAGGGCCTGGGAGGTTGGCAGATTGTGCACTTAGCTTGTACCAATGCTCAGCCTCATGCCACAGCAAAACAAAAACAATACAGGGTGGGGTGCTCTTCAAATCCCAGCACTGGGAAAGGAGAAATGAGAGAATGAGAAGGTAGTTTGAGGACATCTTCCACATGACGTGAACCTCTTTAGATCGTCTGAGCATTGTTCGTCTGAGAACACGATGCAGCTGCAAAGCTCCAAGTGTGACGGAAAAGAATGTGTACTGCCCCTGCTTGGGGAGGAGTTTGGTGAATGTCAGTAGGGTCATGCTGGTTAATTATTACATTTCTCAAGTCTTAGATAGTCTCAGTGATTTTGTGTATATTAGTTCTGAGAATTATTAAGACACGGGTGTTAGAACTTCCAAACATAATCACTGCTAACACACCCAGAGAGCTTCATGAACAGTTGGATTATGTCCTCTAGATTGCTCCCATTCATCACTGCTCCCTAATAGTACTCTCTGCTCTCATCATCCTGGGCCAGATAGTGATACAGATAACTCAGTTTGCTCCAGATTGATTCTTTGTATCTTGTTTTGTTTCATTGTATTGTTTCGTTGTTTTGTGGTCAGCATCTCTCTGTAGCCTGAGCTGACTGGTATGTGGGTACACCGGGTGTGGGCACGTGTAAAGGCTAGGGGTTGGCATTTGGTGCCGTCCTCCATTGCTCTCTACCTTTCCTGGGACAGAGTCTCGCTGAACTTGGGGCTTACTCTTTCAGCAAAATTGGCTGGCCAGCAAACCCCCTGATTCACTTGTCTCTAACCTCGGGAGTCCTGGGCTTGCACCTGGAATCCACTATGCCCTGATTTTTAGGTAGGTGATGAGGATGTGAACTCAGCTCCTCGTGCTTGGGCAGTCAGTGTTGCCCACTGAGCCACCTCCTCAGTGCCCAGTCTATCGTCTTTAACTTTAGTAGACACAGTTTATTGTTTCACACCTCCTAACTGAGTACTACTTATTCATTCCAATGTGTTTGTTCCACAGTTGGGCTATTGACACAGGCACATTACATACTGATGTATTTATTTGAAATATGAAAAGAAATAAACACATGGAACAGGACTTGTGAGCTTCTGGGGCATATAGGTAGACAACCTTCCGAGCGTCTTAAAGTATTCATTTGCCCTTTACAGTCCAGCTTCTCCCTACAGCAAGTGCAGAGCAGTACACATTTGATCTTCCAATTCTTTATTGTTTTGAAGCGCTTCTCAGTTCTACATCGCATCCTCATATCTGGCTTGTGCACTGTCCTTCAGACGTAGCGAGTCAAGAGCCCAAAAATGTGGATTCACCTAGAGTAATTCAACAAATTTGAAACAAGAGTTTAATCACCAGCTAACCCATAAACAGCTCATCAACATTTTCTCCTGGGTATATTCTAAACTATACATGGAGTTTAAAACATCACTTCTCACGTATTAAAACCAAGGAGCAGTAAGATAAGACCTTGACAAATTTCGCAGGGTGCTTCAGTGACAGAAGTCCAGGGCTCTGATTAGAATTCTGGGTTTTCAGAAGCAATTGGATTTATATGTACTAAGTCAGGAAGGGTGTTTAATCTACCAGAGTTCAACTTCTGTGAGCTGTTAAAGATGTTGGGTTATAGATAAAATAGTTTTAAATTGCAGTTGTTGTCCCCAGCAATCAGTTGCAGGAATCCCCTGAAGACGCTAGCTCCCTTATATTAAATGATATAATTCTGCAGATAATCCACACAGGAATATTATATACATAAACCATCTCTAGATTGCTTATAATGCCTACTATGGTATAAATATTATAGAAATCACTGTTATATTACATTATGTAATATCATGAGTAAAATAACATGTATTTTCAGCATAGACATGGTTTAAAAGTTATTTTTGATCTGTAATTGGTTGTATCCAAACTGCAACCACAGCTCTCTTTCTTCTTCCCTCCCTCCCTTACACTCCCCCCCCCAACCCTGAGTGTCGGTTGGGAGGTGTGTTAGGGGTGGGATGCACGAGCACTCATAAATGAACACACAGTTACAAGCCCAGCACAGCAAGTACTGCTCTTGCAGAAGACCAGAGATTTTTTCCCAGAAGCCACATTGGATGACTCATCGCTGCCTGGAACTCCAGCTGCAGGGATCCTCTGGCCACCACATGCATGTGTCCATATGCTGGTGCACGTGCACGCACACACACACACACACACACACACACACACACCACATATACACAGACACACATACCACACATACACATGCACACACACACACATACACACACACACACCACATATACACAGACACACATACCACACATACACATGCACACACACACACACACCACACATATACACAGGCACACATACCACACATACACATGCACACACACACACACCACATATACACAGACACACATACCACACATACACATGCACACACACACATATACACAGACACACATACCACACATACACACACACACACGCCACACATAAACACATACACACCACACATACACATGCACACACATACACCACACATACACACACATATACATGCACATGCATACACACACACACCCCATACACATATCATATACAGACACATGCACTACATACACCACACACACACATACACACACAACACACAGCACATATACTATACACACACACACCACATACACCACACACACATATCATATACACACACACATGCACCACATATACCACACATATACATACACATACACAACACACACACATACCATACATACACCACACACACACACATACACAATTTTTAAATGATAATAAATTAATATTTTTAAAAGAGAAACAACAAAATATGTTGATGCCTTGACTTAGGATTTTTTGTTCTTTTTTTTTTGTGTGTGAACCCAGCAAACTATTAAATACATGATACTGATAACTAGATTCTTTTTCAACTATTTTTAAAAATAAGTCTTGAAAATCACCTACCAGTCGGAGTCCCTGAAAGGTTTAAATTAGTGTGAAATGAAGCAAGAGACAATCCTGATTTAGTTCATGGAGTTCTGAATTCATTGCATTCGTATTGACCAACACGCACAGATTAGAAAAATGATTATAGTATTTAAGTTAAGAAGGAAAGAAAGAAGAGTTCCAGACACCTCCTTATACTGAGGCTGTTATTTGTTTCCCTCTATCCAGTCCAATGACTGATTTGGACACACACTTAGATAGGTAAGAAGATGATTTTATCGAATTCTCTTGCTTCTGACATCCATCTCAGACTTTGAAAACCCTATCGTATTTTAATTATGGTCAGTTGATTTTCACTGAAGCTTGTATTATCCAATAATTAGAGGCATTTAAGTTAAAACTTATGGAAAATTCTCATAAATTATTCATTGGAAAGATAGTAATGGATTAAACACAATTAAGCTTTGGATTAATATAAGGAAGGCTCCAAGGTGTCTGATGACTTTAGACCATTTGCATCCTCCTCAGTCTTCCAATTAAACTCCGTCTAGAAGCACTCTGAATTATTTTATTTTCTTCACAAAGACTCAAATAGGGCTGTGGTTAGACATAGGTTCTATATAAAAACCTCCAGTAAAGTAAACAGTACTAATTTGTGCATTGTTTTAAGAAAATTGTCCAGGGCCAGAAAGATGGCTCGTTGAATAAAGACACTTGATGCTAAGACCAAACACCTGAGTTTGATCCCCAGGACCCATATGGTAGAAAGAGAGAACTGACTACTTCAGATTGTCCTCTGACTCCCACATGTGTACTGTGGCATTCAGGGATATATACATACATACATACATACATACATACATACATACATACACACACACATACATGTGAAAAGATTTAAAGTAAATGCTTCGATCATAGTAAACATTATGGGGAGGCTGAGGAACACCTATTGCATATTCTGCAATGTTCAGTGTTATTATTTATTTTATAAACAACTTAAATTGTGGAGATTTTCCCTTGTTATTTTATCTTCTTTTTGTCAGAATGCCTTTCCATTCTCTCTTTTGATTAGTAACTTTTTGTAGACTTTCACTTCCTTTGCTTAAGAACAACAGATAGCGTGGCATGGGAAGCCATTTGAAATGCTACGTGCAACCTAGAGCAAGAAGTAAAGGCAAAAAAAAATTAGTGCATTCAATTATTCATGCAAGTAAAATGAGATCAGCCAGAAGTCAATATCATGAATGAAGAATTACAAAGTAACTCATTAAATTCAACCAAACGGCTCAGTCCTACATCCCATTCCTGAGTTAAGGAAGCAATCATCTCACTAGCAAATTCCAAGGACATCTGAAACCTTTCATTCTATTCTTTTAAACTAGTGGCACACTTAAAAATTATTTATGAAGGGTATACAGGGATGAGCACAGGCGTGTGATGGTGCCTTTGCCCATGTATGCCTGTGTGGAGGTCAGAGGTCAACATCAGATGTTTCTTCTCCAACCTTAGTTTTTGAAACAGTTTCTTATTGAACCTGGAGCTCATTAACTAGCTACCTGGCCAGCCAATCCCCACCATCTTCCAGGCTCCATCTCCTAGCACCGAGAGCATAAGCAAGTGTCATCATGCCGGGCTTATTAGATAGGGTTTAGGTATCTAAACTCAGGTCCAATACTTGCCAATAAGCAGTTTACCATCTTCTCAGCCTCCTAAGATTAGTTTTTAAATGATTCATCAGCTGTTGCTAAAATTCTCTCAGTACCTACTTCTATTAAATTTGGGAAATATACAATATTTTCAAGTACGATAGTGAAACATTGGGTTTATTTATTTATTTTTAATTTTGTTGCTATTATAAGGCAGGGTCTCCTGAAGTTTGAACTAATTTCAATTTCAAGATCCTCTTGCCTCTAACTCCCCAGTGCAGGAGTTATAGGTATGTACCACCACACCCAACTCATAGAAGTTCTACTAGAAAGAATATATATATATATATATATATATATATATATATATATATATATATATATATATATATTTGACAAAATAGTAGCAGACATGTTTGAGACATGGATTTCATTTATGGAGAATAGTTAGTTTTATTGAGTCCTTCCTCTGTCTCCAACTTAGGATCTTTATGAGGCTCTGCCCAATTAAATGTAAGCACTCCAATCAACATTACAAGAATAAAGGAGCAAGTTTATTTCTTTCTGATTCATCCTTCTACTCCACATATTGGAGAAACAATTGGAAGGATTTGTAGAGTAAGCGAGAGTATGAGAAAGTCCCACAGCATACTGTTCACTCACAGCGAGCCATTTATATGACCATGACTTTGCTTCTAATGCTATGATAAACACTGTGGCCAAAATCAACTTGGAAGGAGAGAATTATTTCAGTTTGCAGTTGATAGCCTCTCTCAGAGAGAAGCAAGGGATGCATGGCAAAACCCAGTCTCAAAAAGAAAGAAAGAAATTAAGAAAGGAAGGAAGGAAGGTAGGAAGGAAGAAAAAGAAAAGAAAAGGAAAGGAAAAGAAAAGATAAAGAGAGCACATGAAGGACTATGGCTTACTGACCCACTCTACATAGTATGCTCGGTTTGCTTTGTTATGTGGCCCAGGACCACATGCCTAGGGTTAGTACTACCCACAGTGGCCTGGGCCCACCCACATCGACCATTAATGGTGACAATGTCCCCACTTGTCTACAGGCTCGATAAGCAAACAAAGCAAACTGCAATGGACACAGCTCTAAAAAGACAATGACTCTTGAGACCTTTGAGCAGGTCCTCAGGAGGGATCTGAGAAGGTGTTCGTAGCACGGACGTAATAGCTCTGTGCATGCTGTCCCCCTGAAGATCCTGCAGCAGGACAGGATACAGGCCTCAGTTGGTGCATGTCTCTCTGAGTAACTTTTCTGAAAAAGGGTCTGACTAAGTTGCTGGTTTTGAATCACTTGTAGCTTTGGCGTTCATGTTTATAGGCCCAAAGCCATGATCTGTATGTACAGCCTACATGTATATTAGGCTACACCATCTATTTGTATGCAAGTACCCACTGTGAAGATCTTCACTCACTGCTAGGAGCACCTAATGGTGCATCTTTCGGAAGACCCATGGCTGTCTTTGATGCTATTGACTTCCTAGCAATGTTATGTGGAATACTGGGTGGGTGGGAGGGGGGGTGGGGAGGAGACATGTCTATTTAGAAATAAAGGTAAATAGAAGCCGAATTTTAAGTAAAAACTCCAAGCATTTCATTTGAGAATGGAAGAATCTACTGATGAAGTTTGGTTACATGTGCTCATTAACTTTTCTATTGATGTGATAAATGCTTGGCATAACAACTTGTTTATTAAGGCCCAGGGTTCGATGGCAGTTCAGTTCACAGTCAACTGGTTCCTCTGTGTCTGGACTGTGAGGAGACAGAGCTTCCTGGTCAGGAAAGCACTGAGAATCAAAGTTCATCATCAGAGGGAGAGAGTGAGATGTAACACAGGCATACCCCCAAGTGATCCTCTTCCTCCAACTAGGCCCCAACCATAGAACTTTCGAGAATCTTCCAAAGTCGTACCATCAGTTCGTGACCAAGCCTTTCACTCATGAGCCTTATGAGAGGACACCCTAGGATTCTGTGAATAACCAATAGGAGAAAGCACAAAGGAATGGGGAGCTGGGTAGAATGGGAGGGCTTCCGGTGAAGAAGTTCTGAGCCACCACCCCCCAAGATGACGATATACACAGGATAGGTTTCTGTTGTTGTTGTGTTTCTTTTATGATGAGTTTCAAATGCAATCTGAGAATACATAGAATTCGGAGCTAGAATGAGCCTAAGTGGAGATAGCTTCACATTACCTTCTGAGCACTTTCTGAAAATATCAGCCAAGGTTCTAAGTCATGTCACTTTATCGCGACACAACTGTGAATAAAGACAATCTCTCCATTGCTGGAGGGAGGTCTGGCCTTTCTCCAGGCCTCTGTCAAGTCTTAGTGAAGGTCGAAAGACAATCAGAGTTAAAAAAAAATCAAAAACAAACAAACAAACAAAAAACCCTAAGGTAAAGAGTTAGGCAAGTAGAGGTTGTATAGTGATTTTTAAAGCACACATTAATCTGCATGAATATAAGGGCAAAGAGCACACTGAGAAGGTTTGATGGCAGGACAGCTGGTGGCACCTTAATAAATTATCCGAGATCCTGAAAGAAGAGGAGGTGACACCAGGATGAAGGGGAAGAATTGATGCTAGTAAGACAGCTACACAGGGAGGAAAACTTCTCTACAAGACCCAAGCAACCAATGTCTGCACTTAAAGCTGTTACCGGCCAAGGGAAGCCTGCTGCTCACATTTAAAATGTACTCCTGGCTCACACTGGAACCTGTGCTCTTTCTGAAAACTCCCGATAGTCAAGGATCTTCTCAAGGACACTAACTTGGAGAGAGAAACCCAAAGCTTGAGTGTGGCACTTAATGATGGAGGCTTCTGCACGAAAGGCTTCTGCTGTTCGGTCACTTGAGTTTCTTCTTCAAGCAGAAGGGGAGCCCGGGACATTTTCAGAAGGGAGGTGCTGTAGCCAGATCAGTTTGGGGGGTGTTATTAAATATGCTGCTGATATACAAAATGAAGGAAAGAAAGAAGGAAAGAGATTTAAAAGCCATTAAAAGGGCAGGGCAAACGCCTCAGCCAATATAGTGCCTGCTTTACATCTAAGCTTGTGGAGTTACATTTGATCCCCAAGCATGGTGGCACACACCAGTGTTCCCAGCTTGCTGGCCAGCTAGCCAAACCAAGATGATGAGTTACAGGATCAGTTCCAATTCTGTCTCAAGAAGTAAAGTAGCAAACCACAAAGAAAGACACCCAATGCCCTCCCCTGGCCTCCTCTACCCAATTACACCTAGGCCCGCTCACCCCCTCTCCAACACACACACATATGCACACACACACACACACACACACACACACACACACGTGTGTGTGTGTGTGTGTGTGTGTGTGTGTGTGTGCGCGCGTGCGCATGCGCGTACCAAAAAAGAAAAATATTTCAATAATGTATAATCTCTTTGATATATTAGAACTTAAATACTTGAAATTGATAGCATGATCTAGGGCAGTTTTAACTTCAAACCCAGTGGAGTAACAACTATGCCTTAATGTCTTAAAGTGGAAGCATTTTCTTCCCTAGAAAAAGATCTTTAGTCCAACAGAGCATAAAGTCTGGGGACAGGAAGGAAAAACATTATAAGCAGGTCACCAGTATCATGGTGAGTGGTCCCACTCCTTTTTCACCCTTGACCATGGGAACCATGAACCTGGTGGGGGAGAGACACAGTTCTATATATTGGATGGTACATAGTAGGTATACAGCCTGCTAGAGATGCTTTCCCAACTCTACAAGACATTGTCACCTAGATGAAGCTGTAACTGAGTCTTCAGAAGGCCATCCAACCATTCTATAAATGATACACATCTCCAGCTGTTCAAGAGGATAATAAGTGATCCGATTGTTACACATCTATTGCTATTGAGTCCCTTAATCAGGAGTACTGTTGTATAGGAAGTATGGTGCTGGACACAAACCCATATCAGCCTATCATCACCCCATTATGAAGGGGACATTGCTGCTCCATAGTAGAAGTGGGCCAAGGCAACCAACCTGCTATGAGTTTGGTGCCATCTTCAGCATTCCATAGCTTTCTTTCTTCTTAGCAGATTGCTCACACCCCCTGGGCATAGCTTGGTATTGTGTGAGGCTTTTCCTAGGCAAACACAACATACAAGTCTACCCATCCCAGACATCCCAAAGTAGCGATTGCACAAACATCCAACTTGGTGTACTGGTGAGTTTTTATTGGGGTTCCTTGCAAGAATGGGATGGTACAAATGCAGCTGTAGCCCTGAAAATCTCCACCACTTGGGTAAAGAGCCACGCTGGAGTTCTCTGTGTCTTGTCCACTAAGCTGGCTGGAGTCTCCTTTCCTAGTTGTTTACTGCTTTTACAACCCTGGGGAGGGGCCCTCAAGAATCTTGTGGGTTCCAGATTTCCCACACATGTGTAGTTTATATCCTGGGTCTTGGGATCCTGGCTGCCTCCTTCCTTGATAGAATGTTGTAGTTCTGAGAAAGTTGCTAAACAACACTTGGTCTGATTAGTGATGAGAATCTGTGTTGCTGAGTCCTTAAAACCTCTCACCACATCCACCATGTTCAATTTCTTCGTGGACCCATTGGGGAGTAGCAAGGGTAGTCAGTATAAATGGATTAGGCTGTTCCTATGCGCTTGGTTATTTTTATCCTACTCTGGTGATGACACATTCTCTGATGAAAATTTGCCCAAACCACAGATACATTCATTGCTTCCGCCCCCCCCCCCGCCACTTTGAAGAATCCTTTCCACATACCTCTCTCCCAGATCCCCCTATCACCAATTTTGTGATTATGTTCTTTCCACGTTCCTGACTATGCATCCAAGCCATTGGTTTCAGCCCATGAGCTGCTGAATAAACACATCTGGCCATTTCTCCTTCCAAGCAAAATATACATGCAGGTGCTTCCGCTTGAAATTCTGCCCACTGGGAGAGGTTCCCTTCAACACTGGTCTTCAGAGTCGTCCCAGAGCTAGCCTACAAGGCTGGTGCTGTAATCATCCAGATAGTGCTTCCCTGTTGAGTACAGCTTTACCTGTAGACCAGGACTTGGTCTTCGCCTCCTTTGTTAACCAACCATATGAAATTTTGGGGTAGAGATGAGACTCAGTGGCTGAGCACATTTTGTGCATAGAGGCCTTAGTGGCAATCCACAACACCAATAAAAATTCATCAGGAACTTTCTGACTGCAGGAGGTGAGGTCTGGGTGGGCACAAAAGGCAGGGTAGCAGAAATTGAGGACCTTGAACATTTGGGTCAATTTATATAACTTCCCAGGCCACCAAGAATGTGTAAACAGCATTGTATTTTAGAGCATTAAATAGTATTTATTGAAAATGTTAATACATTGCAGTAAATAATAAATAAAAATAATAAGCCTGCAATTCCTCATATTTTATTTTTAAGCTATCATCTTTCAGTTTAAATCACAATAATATTTCTCATGAGTTCTTAAGTCCATTTCACCAAGATCACAGTGATAGGATCCATTTACTTCCAGTCACTTTGATTTTGGAAATGGTGAACTGACTCTCCAAAAAATGGTAAATTAATAAATAAAAATACCCAACAATAGACTTGAAGGAAAGGTAGACCACCCCAAACAACCGGCAGCTGCTGGCCACATCATCCCAAAAAGGATCGATAGCCTTAAAAATAGTCTCAGTGCACTGATTGCAATCCTGGGTGTTACAGGAACTACAAACAAAAGGCTGGGAGTTGGAGAAGATGGAGACAGGTGGGTCAGAGAACCTCTGTTCAGCATTACTGTCATACAGGCAGCCCCTCAGCAGATACCCCACTCCACTAAAACTTTATCTAACAATTTGCAGGTAACTCACATCCTACATCGACTGTAGCCATTTAAACTGTATGCCAGGTGTACGTCTGATTGTGATGTCACCACAGGAGCTTTCGGACCATTAAAGGCTCCAACTCACTGTCTATGTTAATATATGTTAAATGTGATTTTTTTTCAAAGATTCTTAAGTACTGTACATTTTCCCAAGATATTTAATTCCTGTCTTCGTTTGTGACTAACATTCATCTCTTGATGGTATCTGTCAAAAATGCAAATTAAGATTTCACTCTAAAAAATAAACTGTAATCGATGGACTTTTGAACTCTGTTCTCTCACGTAACAATTTCAGATAGAATATCTCTTTGACACTGTGGTTGGAGTTATTTTTGAGCAGCCAAGTATTTCTTCTAATTCTTCTTTTTTCTTTTCCTTTCCTTCCCTTTCCTTTCTTTCCTTCTTTCTTTTTCTTTTTCTGATGAACTAAAGAAGCTTTTATAACTCCAGATCCTATCTCTGGTCTGGCCACTTCGTACCCAGATATTTTGTTTTCTTTGATAGTGGCACCATTAATATGTATAACCACTTTCCATTGCAGCATCTCCCAGATGGCTCTGCGCCCAGTGCACATGTTGAAATTTATCTTCTACCACATCCCAGTGAAGTTCGTAGGAAGAAAACAAAGTGTGTTCCAAAATGCACTGACCCAACTTACAATGAAATTGTAAGTATACATTATCGCCTGTCCAGGTAGTTTGTATTTTTCTTACCAGATTTTTTTTTCTATTCTTTTTTTCCCCTTTGTTCAGTTTCACAACCAAATATGGAGAATTTTCAGTATTGGAAGCATTGTTCCATAAAGGAATGATGTTGCCCAAAATAGTACTAGCATGCTGAACACTGTTCTAGACGCTATGGGAACCGGAAAATACAGACTATCAAAGCTCTGACAGGCCAATCCCCCAGCAGGCATGGAAGGGTTGCTTTGCATACTAACACTTTCCCTGACTCTATTGTATTTTCTCTACCATGTTCATCTTACTTTCTTTAATCTTATTCTCGAACACTTGAGTTTTTCTCACCTAACCATTTTGTCACAAGTCATTGTGTGAAGAACAGCAAGTCTCCTAAATGCTATTTTGGAAAGAAAAAAAAAAACCACTAATCAGAGCTACTGCATTTTCTGCAAATAGCTCTCCTAAGAGGTTTAAAGATCTAGTCTTCTGGTTTCTCTCCAAAGCAACCTCTGCCTTTGTAGTCTCCCACCTCCTTCACATCCTGACTCATTTTTTTTTGGCCTGTTTATTCTTGCTGTGTCATCTAGCAGAGGACTACAAGAAATCTACAAGAAACAAAGGCATCTCCCCATGTTGTTTCAGCTGTGTATTTGTTGGGACAGGGTCCTACTGAGCATCCCCCAGGCTTCACACTAGGAGGGATCCTCCTGGCTCAGCCTCCCTGGTGTGGTGGGAGCAAAGCTGGTTGACTCCTATCTCAGCTTTTTCCAGCAAGCTTTCTTCCCCTCACTACCAGCCCAGGCTCATTAATCAAATCACACAAGCTGCTCTCACTTCTGCTTCCCTTCCCCCTTGGATACTTGACAGTGCAGATTCTCACCTTTCCTGGTAGGGCCTCACTCAAGTGGTATCAGCAGACTCTTTTTTTTTTTTTTTTTTTTTTTTTTTTTTTTTAATTTAATTTTATTTTATTTTTTTAATTTACATTCCAAATCACTTCCCCTTTCCCGTTTCCTCCCTCCCCGAAAGTCCCATAAGCCCCCTTCCCTCCCTCTTTTCTCCGTTCAACCCCCTCTCATTACTCTGTCCTGGCGTTCCCCTACATCCAGTCTTTCCAGGACCAGGGGTCTCTCCTTCCATCTTTTTAGAAATCTATTGATATGCTGATTGTGTCTAGGGTATTCTGAGATTCTGGGTCAATATCCCCTTATCAGTGACTTCATACCATGTGTGATCTTTTGTGATTGGGTTACCTCACTAAGGATGATATTTTCAAGTTCTGACCATTTGCCTAGGAATTTCGTGAATTCATTGTTTTTAATTGCAGAGTAGTATTCCATTGTGTAAATATACCACATCTTCTGAATCCATTCCTCCGTTGAGGGACATCTGGGTTCTTTCCAGCTTCTGGCTATTATAAATAAGGCTGCTATGAATATAGTGGAGCATGTGTCCTTATTGCATGCAGGTAAAGTCTCTGGGTATATGCCCAGGAGTGGTATAGCCGGATCCTCCGGAAGTGTCATGCCCAGTTTTCTGAGGAGCCGCCAGACTGCTTTCCAGAGTGGTTGTACCAGCCTGCAATTCCACCAGCAGTGGAGGAGTGTTCCTCTTTCTCCACATCCTCGCCAACAACTGCTGTCTCCTGTGTTTTTGATCTTAGCCATCCTGACTGGTGTGAGATGGAATCTCAGGGTTGTTTTGATTTGCATTTCCCTAATGACTAAGGATGATGAACATCTCTTTAGGTGCTTCTCAGCCATTAGATATTCTTCAGGTGAGAACTCTTTGTGTAGCTCTGTACCCCATTTTTTAATAGGGTTACTTGCCTCTCTGGAGTTTAACTTCTTGAGTTCTTTGTATATCTTGGATATTAGCCCTCTGTCGGATGTAAGGTTGGTAAAGATCATTTCCCAGTTAGTTGGTTGCCGCTTTGTCTTTTTGACGGTGTCTTTTGCCTTGCAAAAACTTTGTAATTTAATGAGGTCCCATTTGTCTATTCTTGATCTTAGAGCATAAGCTATTGGAGTTCTGTTCAGGAAATTCTCCCCTGTGCCCATATGTTCAAGGTTCTTCCCTAGTTTCCCTTCTATTAGTTTCAGTGTGTCTGGTTTTATGTGGAGATCTTTGATCCACTTAGAATTGAGCTTAGTGCAAGGAGATAAGGATGGGTCAATTTGCATTCTTCTGCATGTTGACCTCCAGCTGAGCCAGCACCATTTGTTGAAAAGGCTATCTTTTTTCCACTGGATGGTTTTAGCTCCTTTGTCAAAGATCAAGTGACCATAGGAGTGTGGATTCATTTCTGGGTCTTCAATTCTGTTCCATTGATCTACATGTCTGTTACTGTACCAATACCATGCAGTTTTTAACACTATTGCTCTGTAGTACAGCTTGAGGTCCGGGATACTGATTCCCCCAGAGGTTCTTTTACTCTTGAGAATAGTTTTAGCTATTCTGGGTTTTCTGTTATTCCAGATGAATTTTTGAATTGCTCTTTCTAACTCTATGAAGAATTGAGTTGGGATTTTGATGGGGATTGCATTGAATCTGTGTATTACTTTTGGTAAGATGCTCATTTTTACTATATTAATCCTGCCAATCCATGAGCATGGCAGATTTTTCCATCTTCCGAGGTCTTCTTCAATTTCTTTCTTCAGAGACTTGAAGTTCTTGTCATACAGATCTTTCACTTGTTTGGTTAGCGTCACGCCAAGATACTTAATATGGTTTGTGGCTATCGTAAAGGGTATTATTTCTCTTACTTCTTTCTCAGCCTGCTTATCCTTTGAGTATAGGAAGGCTTCTGACTTGCTTGAGTTGATTTTATATCCGGCCACTTTGCTGAAGTCGTTTATCAGCTGTAGGAGTTCTCTGGTGGAGTTCTTTGGGTCGCTTATGTATACTATCATATCGTCTGCAAATAGTGATAGTTTGACTTCTTCCTTTCCAATTTGTATCCCTTTGACCTCTTTTTCTTGTCTAATTGCTCTAGCTAGAACTTCAAGTACTATATTGAAAAGATATGGAGAGAGAGGGCAGCCTTGTCTAGTCCCTGATTTTAGTGGGATTGCTTCAAGTTTCTCTCCGTTTAGATTGATGCTGGCTACTGGTTTGCTGTAAATTGCTTTTACTATGTTTAGATATGGGCCTTGAATTCCTGATCTTTCCAAGACCTTTAGCATGAAAGGATGCTGAATTTTGTCAAATGCTTTCTCAGCATCTAATGAGATGACCATGTGGTTTTTTTCTTTGAGATTGTTTATGTAGTGGATTACATTGATGGATTTCCTTATATTGAACCATCCCTGCATCCCTGGGATGAAGCCTACTTGATCGTGGTGAATGATCGTTTTGACTCTTAACTGCTAAATGCAATGAGCCTTTAGCTCTTTCCCTGCTGCGGGTGCGAACTGACAGCCAGCCACCCTGATCCTCTGAAACCTTCTTTTGTGCCTCTTAAGTTCCACCTTTTCTTAATGCGTTCCCTTTTCCTCAAACCGGACGTTTCGTTTTCATTCAGATTCCGATGGCTCTCAAGGTCTTTCCCCCAGTGTAATAAATAGCTAATGTCGCTTTAGTTACCTAACTGAGAACCAACATTAGGAAGCTGACATTGGTCTGGTCCAAGTAGCTCACTCTGAATTTACCAACTCCCAGAGCCCCCTTTTGTGTATGTTTAGCTCTGAACATTGGAGGCACCTGCTTGATCCCCTGTCACGATACAGAACAGAACCATCCCCTGGTTGGCAAGGATAACCCTACTGTAGCCAAAACTGTCTGCCTTTAAATGGTACTGGAACTCTATCCCTATACATTTCTCATTTTTAATGTTACATAAATGGAATTGCATGCTTTATAATATTTGAAAATGCCTTTTGTCTCAGTTACTCTTTCTCATGGCTGTGACAAAACATCTAGAAAGGACAACTCAAAACGGGATTTGTTTAGGCTCACAGTTTGAGGGCCCAGCCCATCATGGTGGGGCAGGTGTGGCAGCAGGAACTCCAGACAGATGCCCATGGTGCTGCCCACATTAGGGGCATCTTCTCACCTCAAGAAACCTAAACCCCTTGACAGGCATGTTAGATGTTTGTTTCCATGGTGATTCTGAATCCCATCGAGTTGGAGACCAGGATTCACCATCAGTCCTTTGTAGGCACTGCAGTCTTATTTACTCCCCTAAAACGTTGCCTATGGTCCTGATGACTCTTCAGACACACTTCTCACTCTGCCCTTCTCTGCTGCTATGACCCGTGAGTCCTGGCACCTCCCGAGTTGTGCATCTTTGTAACCTTTAGACCTAGAGCAAATTTCCTGACAATAAGGGGAATGTCTGCTCTCCCTGGATATCGTTAACACTTAGTGACTTCTAAAAGCTATCTAAATATTTCAGGTAGTTTTATAAGTGACACTATATATGTGTATGTGTATAAAACATACATAAATCATTAATATGTATATGTGCATGCCTCGAGAGGATTCTTTGTATTTGTAGAGGTATTTCGATGTCTTATTACTCATTATAATGTCCATTCATAGCTAGAGATACACAGCCAACAATATGGAACCTGTTCTTTCCTTGCACACAAGCCATCCAACCTCACCATCAAGGAACTTTGTAGAGATGTTGCATCAAAAGATAAGGGGTGGGCTGATGGGATGGGATGGCTCTGTAGTCAAGAGCACTGGCTGCTCTTGCAGAGGACCCAGGTTTATGTACTTGCACCTACATGGCAGCTCACAGTTGTCTGAAACTCTAGCTCCAAGGGATATGACACCTTTCTTGTCCTCCTTGAGCAATGCACACACGTGATGCATACACGCATGTTCAGACCTACGCATACACATAAAATAGGTTATTTAAATAAATGGATTAGGTAGATGATGCCTATGGAACAATATCTGTATTGGTTTTTTGGATGTCACATAAGTAAGAGAGAGAGAGAGAGAGAATCTATAGCTGTTACAATAGAAAGGAAGAAAGAAAGATAGGAAGGAAAGAAGGAAGGAAGGAAGGAGCTTTTAGTCCCTATACGGAAGTTAAGTGTTCATAATATAAGGAAACAATAAATGTCACTAGCAGTCAGTATTATTTTAATAAGTTGAAAATTAATTCATCAAAAGCTTAATGGATTATAAAATCAGCAGTAAGTATGCAGGCATGAAGCTTATTTTATAATTCTTGGTATGGACATAAATTTTCTGACAGCTTTGAAATAATCCTAGGTCTTCTGAAATCCACGGACCTAGTAATTCAAAATCACTACAATCCCTTCTTAGATGAACCCTTCTTGAAGAACAGATGCACATTGTCCATATTTTGTACACATTTTAGAAGACCAACAAATAATAAAGTCCATACTTGCACATTCCCAGTATGCATGGAATCCAAAGCAGGAGTGTGAGCATCAGAGAGTAGATTGAGACTGACCAGAGATGCGGGGGTGGGGTGGGGGAGGGACAGGGAGGCCAGTTGAAATCAGAGAACAATAAGACAGAAATCCGGCACAAAATTCTGAGTTTTCCCCTATCACGTTCTGTGTCTTTATCAATAGAGCAATGCTTATAAAAAGATTGTAGAGAGATCATCATGTGTATTGTACGGATGCCTCACCTGTCAGTTAAAAAGCCTATGGCCTATGGCTTAGGCAGGAAATAGAGGTGGGACATCCGGAGGAGAAAGAATTCTGGGAGTCAAGGAGGCAGGAAGAAGAGCCCAAAAAGAGGTGAGGAGAACGACGAATGGTACCTGAGCACAGGCAACCAGCCACATGGCAAAATGTAGGTCAAAATAAATCGGTTGTCTTTAGTTATGATCTAGTCAGGGTAGAGCCCAGCTATGTTGCTAAGGTATCTGTAAATATATTTTGAGTCTAAGTCTTATTTCTGGGAACATGGGGCTGGGAGGCAGAACCAGGGCCTAACTTCAAGAAACCCGTGTCCCACACTAGGCACCATTTTGTTGTTGGAAAATTTAATCCCAACCCAGAGCTTCTACCCTGCCTTTAACTATTTAGTTCCTGGTAAAACACACATATAATCTTTATATTTATAATAACAGTTAATCAGCAAAAGGCTGGGCAGATAACTATGCTCTATTTTATTATGTCTATTTCCGAGCCAATAATTCCATTATATGATTTCCCATTTTTTTGTCTGGGCTGCTCTTAACTCCAATTAGACAAGCCACATGGCCATTATTTTACGACTCACCTAACCCATGGCAGCTCCCTCCTCCCTTCAGCTTCTTTCCCCTTCGTGGTTCTTCTCTAATGCCAGGGAAGTCCTGGAGTCCTAAATCCTGCCTGTGTCTCTTCTGCCCAAGTACTGGCTGACAGCATCTTTATTCACCAATCAGAAATAACTTGGGGGTCAAGTCACATAGTGTCATTTGCATCTACACACAGACTCTCTCATCTGTGGGGCAGCCAGGTTTTGGGGGTCTGCACTTAGCATTACAATCAAAGTAACAGATCAAACCTCAACAGAAGATGCATAGAATGTACACTTGACTTTATATCTGACTTAGTCTTCTCTTGCCGTCAGCAGTGATATAGGATCCTATTCCTGCACTCAGCCCCTGCGTTATTTCTGTGGGTCTTGAAGGGCACTCTAATAAGAGACCTGTTGCTCATTACAGAGCTCAGAGTCTTATCACATGGCATCCATGAATATTAAGTAGCTCTGTTCTTCTACTTCCTCTGAAGCATGCTCATTGCAGTAGCCTCTCACTATAGTGGGATTTCTCAAACTGCCAAGGTCTTGCAGCATCCTGTGAGGTGAGAGAGAAAGGCCTAGTTCCTATCCATGTCTAAATCTCTGAGACATACAAAGAGGATAAGATGTTGCATATCAACACCTTACCAAAATTTTCACTAAAATAGTTCTTCCCTTTTTTATTCACATGTCTCTCTGAGGGAGGGGTAGTTCAAGGACTCTGTCCAGTGGAAGAGACTCCACCCTTCTATTGCCAAAGATTTGGTCCAGGGTCCAGCTTGTCTATTTGACACTTTCCAGTGTGCATCTCAGCAGGGTTTACCAGCAGTCTCTCAGAATTCTGCTGGCATACAAAAATCCCAGGGTGCACCTTGGTCAGGAGCAAAATGTTCAGGGCATCGTCCTTCAGCTTTGAGAAACAGCTGTGATTTTTGAGCCCTCACACCACTGTTCTTTGTGCTCAGCTACCTCTAACATCTGGTTTAAAATATTGTCAAAGAATTCATAACAAAGGAAGAATTTCTACCTTGTAACAGAATTACATTGTTATAGTCGATGTGTTCCTGCACTATCCTTTTCTTGGGTATTATTCTAAAAGAAACACCAGAAAGGGCAGGCATGGAACATGATTTACCTGCCTAAATCTCTCCTGCTGAGTTCTTCCTGGGTGATGAGGATACAAGGACTGTGTTTTAGGTCCAGTTAGCAAGCCAGAGACACTTGCTCAACAATTCTCCTCTCTCTCTCTCTCTCTCTCTCTCTCTCTCTCTCTCTCTCTCTCTCTCTCTCTCTCTCTCTGTGTGTGTGTGTGTGTGTGTGTGTGTGCATACAGATCTGTATGTGTTTATACTGGAAACCTGAGGTCATCATCAGGTTTGTTGTTTGGTATGTTCACGAGTTGTGGTGGTTGTTGTTGTTTTGTTTTGTTTTGTTTGAGACATGGTCTCACACTATGTAGTATAGGCTACCCTCAGATTTACAGAGATCCTTCAGCCTCCTATCTCTGTCTCTGTCTCTGTGTCTCTGTCTCCTGCCTCTGCCTCCGCCTCCGCCTCCGCCTCTGCCTCTGCCTCCACCTCTCATCTCTGCCTCCTCCTCCTGCCTCCCTCTGCCTCCTGCTTCCAAGTCTTGGCATTAAAGATATGCACCACTACTCCTAGCCTTTTTCACATGGGATCAAACTCAGGCCCTTGTCCTTTACTGCCGTCTCCCAAGCCCAAACTCTTCTGGTGTTCACAGGATGATAAAGCTTACTCAGTCATGTGCTACAAGCTTCAGAGGACTGGTCCAGTGTAAGACAGTGTTTCCCTAACATTCTGTCACCTGCAACATTGTAGCCATCTTCACAAGAGGACAGAGGTCACCAGATAACAATGTTTCAGGATATGTCTTCCCATTAAATGCCTATATATGTACATGGTATCTAGGCCCAGAGGGTACACAAGTTATCCAAGCTCAGAACTAACTGACCTCAAAGCCCAAGTCCACCCCAGACACTGTCTCTCCTTCCAATTCTCTGTTCTCACGCATGCTGAGCTGGCTCTCACCCCACCCTTGATATTCTTCCCACTGACAGATTCACTGATCTCCTGTTTATTACTCTCCCACCGCAATCATGAAAATGTACTTTAGCCTTATTTATTAGCCCCTTGTGTCAAATAATGTCCAGTGAATGCCTGTATATGGGTTAATGGATACTCATTACACTCAAAGTTTTCTATTTGAGGTGCCAATTCCAAGCCCACAAATTCTATATTTGTCAGGTTGACTGAAGATTTGCCTCATGCTTATTAGTAAAAATGTATGAATATGTCTGGAGGTTCCTTAGAAAACTGGGCATGACACTCCCGGAGAATCCTGCTATACCACTCCTGGGCATATACCCAGAGGCTTCCCCTGCATGCAATAAGGACACATGCTCCACTATGTTCATAGTAGCCAGAAGCTGGAAAGAACCCAGATGTCCCTCAACGGAGGAATGGATTCAGAAGATGTGGTATATTTACACAATGGAATACTACTCTGCAATTAAAAACAATGAATTCACGAAATTTCTAGGCAAATGGTCAGAACTAGAAAATATCATCCTTAGTGAGGTAACCCAATCACAAAAGAACACACATGGTATGCAGTCACTGATAAGGGGATATTAACCCAGAAACTCAGAATACCCAAGACGCAATTCACATATCAATAGATTTCCAAGAAGATGGAAGTAGAGAGCCCTGGTCCTGGAAAGACTAGATGTAGGGGAATACCAGGACAGAAAAGTGAGAGGGGGTTGAATGGGGAACAGAGGGAGGGAAGGGAGCTTATGGGACTTTCGGGGAGGGAGGAAACAGGAAAGGGGAAATCATTTGGAATGTAAATAAAAAAATATAGAAAATAATAAAAAAAAGTATGAATACACTATAAAACTTAATTAAGAGAAATAATCCTTATTCTATTTCTATAAAGACATACTATGTCATTTGATGAAAATATCACAAAGAATACATTCACCTATGTTCTTCTCCAGTATGACCCAACAACTACTTGCTGCATGGTAACACAGTTTTTAAAAAAATATCACTATAGGTGCACAGAACAATTAAGAGCTATATATACCACCAATATTGTAACTTTGGTCACTCAAATTATTCAAGAACAGGTTAAAAATCTATCAAGTAACATTGCTTTGTAAGTCCTGATGTTTACATTTGGCACAGGAAAATAATAAATTCCAAAGTGACTTCCTGAGACTTCCTACTTTCTGGGTACTTGAGGGAATCCCTTTGGTCAGGAAGAGATTCCTCAGCCAAGTGCAAAAGAATAAAAAAAAAAAATAAAAAAAATCCCCCTATTTGTATTGGAATTTGATTTATGAGTGTTGAATATTTAGCATAAATCTTTCATTATTCTCTCATTAATTCTTTTCCACTGTCCTATACGCTAGCATTCTTGTTCGCAACCACAAAGGCTCACAGTCGAAGACAGATTCGTGTGAATGTGATTATAAGTGATTGCTGTGTTTTGTTGAAAATCTTCCTTTTGGAATTGATTTGTATTATTCACAAGAGTTCCTGAGCCAGACCTTTCCAGGGTCCACGTCTTGAAGGTGAATTGATTTGTATAATTCACAAGAGTTCCCGAGCCAGACCTTTCCAGGGTCCACGTCTTGAAAGTGAGTCACTTTACTCTTTCCCTGTATCATTTCAAAAGCTCTGTCATGTGTCTTCTCTGTGGGACAGGCAAGGAATTCACTGTGGAAAACTTTATAGGAAAGGGTCAGAGAAGGCAGAAGGTTGAAGGTGGCCACTGTGGAGGAAGAAGAGGAAGCTTACTCTGAGGTCCTTTACTATCCCCTGAACCCCAGACCTGGCTTGGGATACTTTAAATAGGCAATCCTAGAAAATCAACAGTAATTTTCTTCCTGCAGCTGAAGTAAGACTCTGCAGGAGGAAGTGGCTGGTTAGAGCAGACTAGATAACATCGCAGACCATGTCCCTGGATTAAGTTAGCATTTTAACTTGCTGATTAATTTTTGTCTACGGCAGAGAACCAAATGTCATTGATAACTCATATTTCTTCAGTGCTGGGGAAGTACTCATGGGCACACATTCCCAGCAAAGAGTTTCCTTCAGGGGCTTCAACCCCAGTCCTCACTGCTGGCGTCAGAGGGTGATAAATAGATGCAGACAGTGTGCAACTGCTCAGAAACCCCATCCTTACTCACAGAGGAGGCTACCCAGCTGTCTGAGGACTTTCCTTTCAAGCTGCCTCCTATTTTGCATATACTGAGAACCCTTCATTCTCCCTTGTAATGTGGCTGTAAATAGCAAATATGTATCACTGTGTGAAACTCCGGCTTCTAAATGTGTTCTAACACGTTTCCCTGGCAACCATGTCAACTTTCCATGCATGCCTCCCTTTCACTTCTTGTAACCAACATCTTCATCCATCCCCCACTGTCAATGTCTCTCACCCTCAACAGGCCTGTCATTGTCATGACTATAGTGCCCTGAATGTTAGAAGCCAAAGTTGAACAAGACCTCGCTGGGAAAAAAATATATGCACATACATACATATATATATATATATATATATATATATATTACAATATATATATTACAAGTCAGATCTTAAAAAAGAAAAACAAGCAATTGCATATATAAGACCAAAGAACATCCCAATGTTGAAAAGGTAGAGTTTTTTCCTTCTTTTTTTTATTTGTTTGTATTATATGTTTAATTGGATAAACAAGTTTTAATGATTGAAAGTCATGCAGTTTTAAGTAAAAGAAGTGATCACAAACTGATACCATTGACTGTGCAAGGAAGTATTACCTTCCCAGTTTAAGGAGCACTGGACTGTCATTCCTCACAGACTTGCAACACAAGGATGCGGAACCCAAGCTCCTGTGACAGTCAGGAGGTTCAAGGATGGTTAGAAGCAGACTGTTGAACTAATCCTAGTGAATATTTGATCGGATCACTGAATTTGGAGTGGGAAATTTTAATGGAATCAGGAACACTAAGACTCTTGAAGAAATGGTCATTGAACTCTGTTATATCAGTAGCGCCTTGGGTCTTCAGGGTTAATGCTGGAAATAAAATATTTTGACGTGAACCTCTCCCCTCAAAGGTATAAGCTGTTAGCATCATTTTAAAAATTTAAATCAGTACTGAAAAGAAAGATGCATCCAAGCATACCTGATTTACATGTTCCTTCTCTCTCCATTTTCAGGTGGTATATGATGAAGTCTCAGGGCTCCAGGGCCACGTTTTAATGCTTATTGTGAAGAGCAAAACTATATTTGTGGGAGCAGTTAACATCAAACTCTGCAATGTTCCCCTCAATGAAGAAAAGTGGTACCCATTAGGAAACAGTATCATCTGACTAATGCCACAAGCATATGCATTATCGATTAAGTACTTGTGTGTTTTTAGTGTCTACTTCCTCTATCACATATGCAAGGCATCTTTCTTCTGGAAGATAGCTTAGAACAGTGGTTCTCAGTCTTCCTAATGCTCTGACCCTTTAATACAGCTCCTGGTGGTTGTAGTGACCCAAACTGTAAATTTATTGTAGTTGCTACTTCATAACTGTAATTTTGATACTGCTATTAATTGCAATGTAAATATCTGATATTCAGGATATCTACTATGTCACCCATGTGATAAAAGGGTCATTTGACTCCCCTAAAGGGTCATGACCTACAGGGTTGAGAACCATAGGCTTAGAATGTGAAAGTTATGGAAGAACCAGATCAAAATCAGGCTTTTGTAGCTATTTCTTCCCTGCCTTCTCCTTATTTTCTTATCATATTTTCTCCTTGGAATATTCATCATTTAAAATTCCATATGCAAAGTAATGAAAGAATGATTAATTTTAGTATGCATTTTGAATGAAACATAAGATCACATCTTGTCCTAATTGCTTGTTGAGGTCAAAAATTATGCTTTCAAGGTGTTTTCTCAAACTAGGAGAAGCTCATGAAAGAATCGAAAGGCTAAGAATATCTGCACTAGATTTCAAGCTTAAATATGTGTACAAACCACATGTCTAGTCATGAGTGGATTTACTGAGAGAGCTGGTGATCTCCAACCATGTGCTATAATTTTTCTATTAAAAATAAACCTAAAATTTTCTCTTATGTAGATTTTTTTCTTTAAAAATTTCATACATATATATAATACCTTTCATTACTCTAGTTTCTCTCTTTTTTAGCTGCCCCCACACCCATCAACAACCAGTCTTCTCTAAAAATCCTGTATTCCTGTGGGGAGTTTTGTTTTTAAGATGGGCATCTTACTATATATCCTGGCTGACCTAGAACTCGCTATGTAGACCAAGCTGGGCCCAAACTCACAGTAGCCCTCCTGCCTCTGTTTCCCTACTGCTGAGGTTCAAGATCATTGGACCTGGTCTGTAATCTTTAAGTTCAGGTCTTAGAATTTGATATTGATTAATTCATTGTCATTGTGTCTTCCAGCCTCTGTCATGTTCACACCTTAAATCTTATTAATCCCCAAACCCGGAATGTCAGACTTTTAAGTTCACTGTTTAAAACTGCTCTTCACTTGCTAAATACTATCACTGCACTTGGACCCACCCTTTGTGCTCACCGAGACCTGAATAGATGATCTTCCAGATTGTTGCCTGCAGAGTAGGCAAACCCAGAATAGTATGTCTTCGAGATAATCAAACCACAGGTTTTAAAAATAAAACATCTGCCATGTACATTGTTGTTGGTTTTTGTTTCTCTAATCTTGATTTGCTTCATGTTAAAAAAGGAATTCAGATTGTTTTGTTTGGTCGTTTATATAACCATAAATACATGAAAACCTGTGCATTTAGTCACTGAAAACTACATTAGTGACTTATACAAGCCATCAGGGTCTCATTAAAATGTATGATGACTCCATCCCAGAAAGCCATTAACATTGTGAGCAACTGTTCTGTTCATTTTTACACTGTTCCCTGTCCGGTCTTATAGACAATGGTGACACACCATCTCCTCACAGTGTCCCCATCCTGGTTTATAGACAATAGTGATACATTGTCTCTTCTGCTGAAACCTCCTCGGCTTCTTTTCTCTTGACCCACGTTCTCCCTGGCAACTTTGTTTCCTGCTTCGAATCTTTCAAAGGAAACATCAACACTCTTCTACTGTTGCTGGGCCTGCTACAAGAGCAGCTTCTGTGGTTCATCACCTTACCAGAGAAGAATGACAGGTGCTTCTCCCAAATCAGTCCCCAGCTGTGCATTGAACATGGTCCCTTACCCGCATCTCTCGAACACTTTGTTCCTCTTTACAACAAAACTTTTTCAAATGCTTGTCTCTACCTTCAACAAAGCAGCTCTTTGTCCCACCACTTCAAAGAAAACCTCCATGTAGCAAACTAAACCCAACTGTCTGTTTCCCTCCCCAGTTTGATCTCTCCATCTGTACCTATATACTCAGTAACTGTCACCCACATACTCTCTTCCAGACACATCCTCTGTGTTTTCCTTTTATAATCTTGCCACATTGTTCTCATTCTCCAGTTCAAGAGCCTTCTGACTCTGTCCCACCCTAGTGCTGCAGTGACCAAGGCTCCCTTCATCCCCGGTAACGGTCTCATTCATTCTCAAAGTTTTAAATGTCATCTTGATGCTACTTGTCCCCAGCTTTATATCTCCACCCCACAACCCCTCCCAAATTCCAGGAGTAATACCCAATCGCTTGTTTACCATCCCTTGAGTATCTAATAAAGACCTCAAATTTGGTCTCAAACTCTCTCTCTCTCTCTCTCTCTCTCTCTCTCTCTCTCTCTCTCTCTCTCTCTCTCTCTCTCTCTCTCATGCTTGCATGAGTGCTACCCAATTAAGAAAACCCATTAGACCTGTTTTCAAACTACATCCCAAGTACAGTCACTTAACAAACTTTCCTATCATCATCTTTAGCTTGTGTTACCGCAGATGCCTTCTTAGTAGCTTCATGGTTTCTGGGAACCCCAGCCTCCTTCCATTCTTTGTTCAACACCATGACCTCTGAGATGTTGATGTCATTCTGCTCTAAACTCTGCAGGAGCCTCTAATCTCAGAGCAAAATCCCTAGCCTTTAAAATAGCCTGAAAGGTCTATTGCTGACTTCTCAACAGCTATCTGTCTCTGATGTTAACGTTTCTTGTGTCCCTCAGAGCTCTAGCCATGACCTCCTTTCTGTCTGCTGGATACTCCAGGCATGCTTCATCCTTGAAATCTTTGATCATCCAACCCCTTCTCCAAAAAAAGGTTCTTTGGACTCCTATGTCCACTTTTCTGACTCCCACGCATCCTTCAGATTGTGAACAAATGTCTCTGTCTCTGCCAAAGCCATCCCATGACACCACGGTGACATGGCAAATTGCTCTCCTCAGACACACAACAGATCCTTCCTACCCTACCTTTTCTCCTATACGTTTGTCTTCCCTGGATGTGTGAGTATTCACTTTTTATTTTACGTATTATTGATATTTGCTTCCCCAAGCAAGTAATACGCCCTAAGCCAACACACGTTTTTCTCATTAACAGCACCTCCTCAGACAAAGCAAAGGGGAGATCTTCCCCTGGTGACTTCCCTGTGAAGAACTCTATTTCCCCTAGACGTGACTATGGTCCATGCCTAGAGTCCCTTGCCAGACTAGCCTTGGTACAAAGACCTGCTAATTTCCTCTCTAGGTCTTGAAGACTTCCTGTCTGGATCTATTCATCTCAAGTCTGACTGTATCATCAGTGAGAGAATGACAGGGCACAGGGATGACCAAGGGAAGGTAGGATGTGACTTGAGTTTGCCTGTTGAGTGACCATAAGACCACCCATGGTGAGGAGGGAGCCAGGGAAAGGAAGAAAAACAGAGCATATGAAGGACTCTGGACACAACCAGCTCTTCCATCGCATCAGAATCCACAAAGGATTCTAGCAAGTCAGAACTCTCAAACCTGTCCTTCCGGGTCTAGATGGAAATATATTTCTTGTAAGAGGAGAAAAATGCATTGCGTTTCACATTGCATTACCATCTGCCTAAATGAATATAAAAGAAAATGGGATTTATACTGACCACACAATTAGGGCTATCTGATAAGACTTGGCTAGTGTTCACACACACACACACACACACACACACACACACACACACACACACACAGTTCAAAGTGGGCATTTTTATCTGTCTCACCCAGAACTCTCAAAGTGCTGAAGTGAAGAGAAGCATCCCAGAGTATTTCAGAGTGTCATATTCTACTGACTGAGGTAGCCAAGCAGCCCACTTGCCCAAAATATTTAAGTGTACTAATTATGTCCGACAACAGAGTAGATGAAAAGCCTGGGAGTGAACACTTTAAAGAGTTATGGCCTTGGGCCAGACCAGCTGCCCAAAGGTTCCCAGAACTCACTTGGTGGCTACAACCACCTATGACTCTCTCTCCAGGGAATAAACACTTCTGGCTTCCTCAGCACCTGTACTTACCCATCCATGTTCCTCACACAGACACACATATGTAAACAGCATTTGAAAAAGAATAGGCGCCTAGAAAATTTCCAACTAGGTCTTAGGAATCTAGAAAAATACACAAATGCCCAATTTAACTTCACAGTAAGAAAAGTCTTGGGGTTACGAGAAGCACCCATCAATGGCTGCCTTCCAGGCTACGCAAAGTTGACTTATAAAGGTAAGGTGGAGAGCTTCCAGATGAGGATAGAAGGCATGTTCTACCATGCACAGAGAGTCGATAAACACTGAAAGGGATTTATTTATGTATTTAGGCTCTAGGACTTTAAAGAAAGCTGTCAAATTATAGTTGACCTCTAAGCGAGCATACAGAGCTATCAGACACAACAGTGAACAAACACTTTAAAACAAGTTCAGAAGGGTACAAAACAACTATGCTAATACTACAACATCAAACCCCAGAGCAACCTGGAGTCAAGAAGATGTGAAGGTTATGGTTGGTTCTTTATAAAATAGAGATTCTTCTGAAAAGAAGAAAGAGAGGAAAGGAAGGAAAGAATGTTGAAAAACGAAGAAAGAGAAATGAAGGAGGGGGAGGAAGTGGGGGCGGGAGTGACAAAGGGAATGGTAGCATATGCAATCCCAGCATCAGGAAACAGAATGTTGTGTATTTGAAGCCAAGCTGAGATGAAGAGTACAACTTTGTATCAAGGATGAAATGAAGTGAGATGAAACCGAAAGTCATAAAAAGAAGGAAAATAAGGCCTTTAATTATACATCAAGTTTCACCTACAAATGCCCTCTCTGGCATGGCTTTGGTAGGGGTGAGATAACATGGCTTCTACACCTGGGACAGGGTCAACAGGGTGTGGACCTCCACGAGTGTCAATGGCTGCTGTGGATGTAAGGCTTGTTTGTATAATACTGTACATATTTTTACATTCCTCCTTCAAGAAATGTCCTCTCTGTGAACATTAATGACTCCATGAAAATCAGAGTCAGCAGGAGTCTGGGAGGAGAAGGTGTGGATAATGTAAAGGCTGGGACCTTTGGGACAGTCCTTAAGGATATGGAAAAGAACTCTAAAAACATGAGTTTGAAAATATATAATTTCTCAACTCTACAAAAAATAAGGATGTAATATGTATTATATGAGGGGCTCCATGAATCTAAAGGAGCAAAGGCAGCTGCATTAATAAGCCAGCTTGTCAGGAAGATACAAAGGCAGGCAGATTCCTGAGTTCAAATTTGACCTGGGACAGAGCAAGGTTAAGCCTAGGCAGTGTGGTACAAATGGTAATTTCAGGGCAGGATCCCACCCAGCTAGCTTATTACCTATCCTTAACAGAGGCAGGAAGATCTCTGAATTCTTTTGCAATGTTAAGAAAAGCGTACTTGCTGACTCCTAGGAATAAAAGGTCTGGGGTTATGAGATGCTGATTCATGGGATAACCAAAAGAGGACTTGGAGAAAATAACTGCATTGGTATGTAAAATAAAAGACTGGGCTTATGAGCTGCAAGAGGTGAGTCATCCAGAGAAATACTTTAGAATTTCAATGTATCACAGCAAAAATCCAAAGCCAAAACAAAAAACAGAAACAACAGAAAACAAAAACCAAAACAAATAAAAAACAGTTGACTAAACATAAAAGAAGACAGCAGCACAGAAAGCAAAGAACATAAGAATCAATATAGCAAACAGAAAAAAAGTACAAAATAATCAAAGTTCTTCCTTATCAACAAATAATTCAACGTAAATGTTTGAAACTCTCTCCAATCAAAAGATGCAGATTAGAAACTTCCTCAGCAGAACAACCATGGGTAAAAAGGTCTACTGAACATCAACCTCCATAGAAAAGACTTGAATCTTTCCCTTAAGATTAGAAACAAGGGCCAGTAGAGGGCTCCGCTGGGAAAGGAACTGTCCCTCAAACCTGACAGCCTGCGCTCAATCCTGGAACTCTCATTATGGAGAAAAAAAATGAGTTGCACAAGTTGTCCCTTCTCTCCCTCCTTCTCCCTCTCCAACTCCCTTTCCAACATACACACATACACACACACACACACACACAAATGAATTTGAAAAAGAAAATAAAATTTAAAAGACCAGGGGAAGGGGTAAGAACACACTATTCAGCACAGTACCAAGTGTTGTTGTCAAAGCAATTAAGAAAGAAAAGAAGATGCATTCAAATAGAACAAGGTGATCAAAGGTGATGTATCTTACATGCAGAAATTCCTTAAGGTTCCAAAGGAAAAACATAGACCAACAAAACAGTATGAAATAAAACATTAAAGTTGGTTGTATGCCTGCTTTTTAAAAGAACAAAAATGGAAACTTGCACTTTCTAATTCTTAAGCTTACTACAAACCTACGATAATCAAAAACTTTGGCAGCAACATAAAGACAAGCAGCTAACTGATGGAATAGAATCAATAACCCAGAAATAAATCCCATCATTTATTGTCCGCTGATTTTTGATGAGCTTGTCAATTCTGTTCAGTGGTCAAGGCAGTCTTTTCTGCAAACAATGCTGAAATTACTGAACATTTACATGTAAAGAATTAAGAAATATCTAATACCATACACAAAATTAACTTTAAATGTCTGAGAGATCCAAACATAAAATTGTAAACTATAAACTCAAAAGAACACAGTGGGCCAAAGCTTCATGAGATTGGATCTTTGTTGCTGTGGAAACAATATGCAGTTTTACAAAATGAGGAAAGAGTGAGGAAAGGACTTAACTAGGTTGAGTAGATAGCTCAGGCATCTTGCTTCACAAACGTGAACATCTAAGTTCATCCAAAACTTACGTGAAATGATAAGTGTGGAGTATGGGTCCATACTCCTGACGATGATGAGATGGGAGAGAGGGGTAAGCATATCCCTGGAACCTCATCCATGCTGATCTTTGGGGACAATGAGAGACCCTGTCTCAAAAAAATTGTCGGAAGGCTCTTAAGACACAACTCCCAGTTATTCTCTGCCTTCTTCACAGCTCACACTTATATGCCAGAAAGTAACAAATATTTAAAGTCAACTTGCTATATGATCCTACAATTCCACTCTGTCTTAAACATTCCCTTTAAGTTTTTCTGAATCTTAACTTTACATTTCTGTAAAGCAGAAACTCAAAGAAAACTAAGCGTGTCTGTGTGCATCATTGTCCATAGATGAAATGTTGTAGCTATGTAAATATCAATCATCAAATGAATGCATTGCCAAAGTACAGTGTATATATGCAAGATATGACTCTACATAGAGATGAACTCTGTGTGTCTGTGTGTGTGTGTGTGTGTGTGTGTGTGTGTGTGTGTGTGCATACACACACATGCCATGGTGCACAATGGAGGTCAGAGGACAAATTGCAGGAGTCACTTCTCTCATCCTTACAGCCCTAGTGATAAAACTCAGATCATCAGGTTGGGTAGCAAACACCTTTACTTGCTAAGCCATCTTACCAGCTCCACCCACATAGATAAAATGTTGAAAACATTGTGCTAAGTGAAATAAACCAATCTTGAAAATCCAGCCTGGTTATACTTATTTGGGAGAGAAACAAACAGAAAAAAAAAACAGAATAATAGTTGCTAGGAAACACTGAATTTGGGGGTAAGATGCTGTTTATGGGTATTTGATTTCAGTTTTCAGAACCTAAGAAGTTACAGGATAGATGGAGGAAGACTACACATAATGAACATGTTTAATACCACTGAGCTATTCACTTAAAATAAGTATAAGGATACACTATGTATATTTTACAAAAGCAATAAAACAGGAGGGATCATAAAGAGTTTATGCTTAAAATACTTTTGCCTGCATTGAAAAGTGTTGATAAAACCATAATTCTGAGAGTATGTCAACAAACACAGTATATGAAGTTGTTTTTTTGTGACAATAAAAACAGAAAGGGGATATGAAGTTGCATGGGACCACAGCTATCTTAATCCTTGATATCGCATTGATAATAGTTTGAACTAGATTATTATACTCTAAGATGTTAATTAGGATGTACAGGCATAGCATTAAGAAAATAACTATGCTAGGAGAAACAGGAATAAAAACATTATTTAATATGTCTAACAAAAAAGAATGATGTCACAGAGGCCCCAGGGAACCAAAAGGATGGCATCATCAGAAATAAAAGGGAAATTGGGTAGGGTTAAGAACTTGGGTCCCTGTAATTACATTAAATGTAAATGGATTAAACTCTCCAATTAAAGGCAGAGTTGGAGTAATGCATTTAGTAAAGCAAGATTTAATTATAAACCATCTACAAGAGACTCTGTATCCAATGATGTAAATAGGTTAAAAGGAGAAAAAACTAAATTTATACAAACAGTAACCAAAAGAGATGAGTAGCTTTGTAATATTTGAAATAAAGGAAATAATACTGAAGTTGAGAAAATTGCTACAAGAGACAAGAAATAATTTTACATAACTTACATATACATAATTACATAATTTATATGAAACTAAAATGTCATAAGCCATGTCTAAGTTAATTATATATAATATGCATGTTATTATATGACATAATGTATGTGGATAAATCTGTAAATAATAATGAATACACAAAGCAAAAATGAACAAATTGAAGGAAGAAATGAACATCTCATCAATATTTAAAGATTTTGATGTCTCACTGCAAGTAACAAGTAGGATCATATAGATAATCTGAACCTATGGATATATAAAACACTTCATCCAACAATCAAAGTAGAATACAATATATTCTCAAATCCACAGGGACCATGTCCCAGGATACAAAATTGATTATGTCACAAGTAATATTCTAAACTGTATTATGTTGAAGTCTATGTATCTTATTTCATTTTTCTGTAAATACAGAACTATCATAAAAAGGGAAAGTTAATTTAAAGAAATACTCCCCATGAGGCAGGTATCTCACTCACAGTTCCTAAACAATAGAAGATAAAAACTGCAGTTTCAGTACATAGCCAAAGTGCTTGCTTTTTATACTGGTTTAGGTTCTGTCATCAGAAAAAAAATCTATCCATTATGCATGACAGGACCAGGAATTCCTAGGGAAAAATGACCTCCGGTTAAGAATAAAAAAATAAAAGACATTGTCTTTATTTTAGTTTTTGTACTCATTTTTAATTGTGAGTGTATATGCATGATTGTGTGTGAAGCAGATGCATATAGGTACCCACAGAAGCCAGGAGAGAGCTCCAGATGCCCTAGATCTGGAGTTATTGGTGATAGTGAGCTTCCTGGAGTGGATGCTAGAAATTAAACTCAGGTCCTCTGCAAGAACAGTAAGTCCTCTTAACTGCTGAGACATCTTTCCAGCTCCTGGGAGCTATTTTCATACATCGAAGAGATAAATACTCATGACAAAGGCTGCCCCATTACAAAGTTGTAAACATTAAACAAAGACAGGAATCAATCCCATTTTTACCACATAGTTATTAATCAGTTTGTGATGACTGTACACCACCTTAGTTTCATGTACAGGGAAACCTCTCTCCAAGGAATGGTGATTGTGAACCATGAGTCTTCAGCTCCTAGAGGCTGACAGGCCCTTGTCAGAGCTGAAACCCAAGTAAGCCCTTAATCCACTCTTGGTCCCACATCCTGACTTGAGATGCTTGGTGGGAACTTTCTGCCCTATGACTTAGGAATATAATTTTATTAAAATAAACTACAGTTTAGGGCGCAGGTCATTTTTAAAGTTTTAAAGATAATTTTGCCTTTTAATTTACCCTTTCTTAGTGAGCTGCCTTGTTTACCAATGCCTATGAAGTATATTTAACATATCTAATTTAGTATGATATGCGACATAAAACTGCACTGTAAGCAATGCAGTAATTTCTTCCTAACTTTGTGTTTTAATTTCTTCCCTTCAATATCTTTGCTGATAATTTTCTTATTATTGAAAATGTAAATTAGATTTTTTTATAGTCATCTAAATCTGACCTCTACCTTTTTTATTCCACTACTGCCACAAATAGATGACATACCATGCCCTACTAAATGGCTTTTGGTTTATTTTGGTCATTGAAGTTCAGTGAAAGTGGTATAATGTTGTGCCCTTCCCCCAACCTTGAGCAGGCTACATAGACCTTAAGTGTTTACCACAGTTGGACCTTAACCACCCAGATGGAGTCAATTTCCTACAGGAGTAGACTGCCCACTGAGCTTGCTTTGCAACAGAATCCAGTTGAAACAAAGGATGGGTCTGTGGGTTTTCCCCATATAAATGCAGAGCTGAAAATTAAACTTTGAGACTTGATCAGAAACTTTTGTCTTGGCTTCATCCTTCTCTGGCACCTGTCCTTTTTCATTTCCAGCTTCCCTTTCAGGTAATCCAGTTCATCCACAGCTGCTGGACAGCTACATAATGTGATTCCTCTCACACACTTTTGGAATACCTCCACCAGCCTTTGAAGAAGTCCAGAAGGAAAGATCATCACCCCATCTCTATCAGCCTCCAGAGCTATGGATCTCATAGCATGAGCAAAGCCATTTTGAAACACTCAGCCCCAGTCAACTCTAAAACAGAGATTCCCTACGTCATTTCCTGCAATGGCAGAAATGTTCTGTGTCTCCCGTATCCAATAGGACAGCCATTGACACAAAATGTTAAGCACTGGAAATTGTGCCAACAGTTTTTACATTTCAATATTATTCAATTCTAATGGACTTAAATATAACAATAAATAGAAAAAATCCCATCTTGGTGACTGTAGTAAAGGTTAATGCCAAGTAATCTGGCCAAATTACAAGCTCATAAACAGATAAATGACTGTCTCAAGAAACTATTTGGAGCGGTGGTATTTTTATGATCATTATAGAATTCTAGGTACATCAAAGTTACAAAAATCAACATAAATCGGTATACCCTGCCTTTATCATTCTCCCTATTTTGTATATTTATCTGCAGGAGCTCCCAACAGACATCTTGGTTGCATGGGGTGAGAGACTGCTATGGAGACAAAGCTGCACAGATAGAGTTGAGGGCAGAGGAGAAGAAGCAAGGTCCTGCTCAGTTATTTGAACCACCATTCAAGTCTGCTTTGAAGCCAAACTGTTCTGTTTAATAATAAAGGTCAATAAGCCTTGTTGTTCACTTAAGCCAATTTAAGACACATTGAATTCTTTAACAGAAATAATGTGTAACCCATATCCCATCTCTAATGCTTTTTAAACATCCTTTTGGCAATCAGAGTTCACTGAAATTGTGTGGAACTGCCTTTGAAGTATCACACTGGGGTCTCCCAACTGAAGAGTGCTGTTTTGACTTATTCATGTGGAAGCTATATTCCTTTTACAGTCAGGTGTTTAAGAAAAAAAAATGTATTCCTGATGCTATAGAGACTCTGATGTAGATTGCAAAGTGATATTGCCAAAGCATTAGGACAAAAGCCTCAGCTTTAAGAGTGTCAGCGGGGCCATGCAAACCAATAATGGCCATCAAAGGACAAACAGTGTGTAAAGGAAGGGCGGAGACTTGATCAGAAGGGTTATTCTGAGAACAACAACTACAGAGGTTCAGAAATCCCAAAGCCATCTTCTAAGGCTAACAAGAACTTTATAATAATCTTTACAGAGAGAAAAATAAATGTAGGGGACTGGGTTGTGAATAGCTGACCAACCAGATGGTGTGAACCAGCTAATGGTCTGGTGGATCATTATTTCCAGTCTGGCTCTACAAAAGATCCTGGGGATATCAAAATCACCACCATCGCGTAAAGGAAACAATTGGCTTCCTTGAGATGATGACTCCCGCTTCATACACCCTCACAATTGTGAATAGTTGCCCTCATGTGGAGGAATATCTGTCCTTTGAGGTACACTGTTGCTTAGGAACAATTTTACTCCTTGTCATAAAAATGTTTGTAAATCCTGAAGTTCATGAAACCAATGTAACTGAAGATTGATGCAGGGGACCTGGGGGGGGGAATCTTTTAAATGAGAAAAATTGAGAGATACAAAGTAGACTTAAGTCAATAACTGTTGTTCTCCTTCCAAATGGACCTGCTAGCCAGGCTGAAATAGAAAGGTAAGCAAAATGGCTGTATACACGTAGGACAATGGGTTCCACTAGTCCCCCTATCTCACTTTTCTCTTCTCAGCAAAGTGTTGTAACCTTTGGGAATCTGGACTCTTGGAGCACATGAAGAGCATTTACATCTTCCTACCTTGCACAAGCACTGTCATTCCCTCTGCTGTATTTCTGTTCCCATACACATATATTGCTTTTTCTTGCTGTGGGTGGGCACTCAGGCTAAGAGTGAAGCTTTGTCAACAGTCGTTCCGATACCACTGTGTATAGAAACTATGGAGAGGAGACCGGATGATGATCAAATTTTAGTTTCTAGAAAGCTGAAACAAGCATGTAACACATAGTGGATCTGGGGTGTAGCAAGGTGGCTTTGAGTAGACGTCAAACCAACAGTCTCGCATTCAACCACCAGTATCAACAGCAGACTCAAATTTGAGCATGAATCTGCATCGCCAGAAAGCCATTTTAGAACACAGACTGATAGACATAGCTTCTAAGTTTCTAACTCAAGAGTCATGGGGTGACCAGGCTTGGTAGCATAAGTCCATTATCCCTTCACTCAGCAAACAGAGGAGGGAGGATTGAGAGTTCAAGGCCATCCTTCTTCCTGTAGCTAAATTCAAGATAAGTCTGGACTATGTGGGACCCTATCTATGAGTAAATAGGAAGCTTGAGGCAGAGTCTAGAGGTACGTATTTCTGAAATATGTTCTGAACTAATTGCTTTCTTGGTCCTGAGGGTCATATATGAGACCACTGCACTGGTGTAGCCTGAAGTACTCAATGAATTCACCGTACCCGGCATGCGCCATGCACAGTTCATCACAATCTCTAAAAATGGAATGAGGGCATCAGGATGTTCTCAAATGCTGCATGTGACTCAAGTGTTCAGATAAAATGGAAACCACTGTTCTAGTCTAAGGACAACAATAACTGTTTCTAGGAATCTGTGTAAACCTTTCTAAACAGAACATCCTCTTCCATTGGACTTTCTGCAGGGCCAGTTAGCTGGTTAGAACTTCAGTGGTTGGAGAATCTGGAAAGTTCCAAGTCCAGATCCAAGTTGTCAACCGTTTGTTGCCCTCCTCTCTGTACCTGACCCAACATCTCTGTGCCCATTAGATCAATTTTGAGAATGCACAGAGTACTAGGTTCCAACCAAACATAGGTCTGGGAATGCTGGCCAAGACCATCTGAGGTCTATGACAGTATCTCTCATACTCCACATTGCTGGGGCCACCTAAGGAATGCTTCACCCATTGTGCTTGGAAATGGGTCTGGATTTATGATGTTGCTTTTATGTTTAAAATGGGGAAGAGCTTCATCTTACCGTTACAAGTTCCACAAGGAAGTATGGAATCTGGGATAACTTTATTCTGTGCTTCTAACACAGTTTCTCACATTTTAACTCCAGAATAAACTATCTCTTATTGCCTTTGATTGAAAGACTGTTTCTGTGCAGACAAGAATATACCAAATAGGTCCGTAGATGCTAGAGGTTGAAGTCTATCTTTTAGTTTGTCTTAAATATTATTTACCACGATCCAAATAATGTATGTAGTATTTATTTGTGAGCATGTGTGCGTTTGTCCACGAGTTGTGGCTAAACGTTATTTTCAATCAAACATTCAAAGAGGTCAGAGTTTTAAGCTAAATTAGTGATCCATGTTCCAGACATCAAGACACTCTTAAATAACTTTCAGCAGCATGCTTCAGCATTCCTTTCCATAAGAATGTTCTAATTAACAAAAGATATTAAATATGTATACTTTTAGTGGATAGATTGTATTTAAAGAGTGTGTAGATTATATCCAAGTTCTTTATGTCTCTACCAGCTTCTAGAAAAATCCTGTGGTCTCCAGTCTAGAATAGTACTGTATGCCTAGCATTCATTCAGTCCTTTGACTGAATGGAACACAGGGAAGTTTCTATCACCTGACTGAATTAAAGTGTGGGCTAGTCCTGCTGCCAGAACATGTGTTGTCAGTCTTGAGGTAACTCTACTTTTCATGTATCCCTGATACTTGCTGTTTGTCAGAATACCCAAGAAAGAACTGTAACCACATTGCTTTTTTTTATTTTTTGTAAATCAAGATTTGTATTTCTTCAATGTTTTCAAATATGATTGAAGGCCATTGTACTTCCTGAGTCTAAACTACACAACATGCTTAGTTCTGATATCATCAAGCCAAAATTTCCATCAAAGCCAAAGGTTTTATGGTGGTTTCCTTGAACAGCTCCAACCCCAGTGTTGTATGATATACTTCCTGGGAAGACATGAACAAACAAAGGTCCAGTCTACTCACCCAAGATAAGAAGCTGATGACATACCAAAGTAAGAATGCCACAGAAGTCCAGTTTGATCAACCAATGAGTTTTATTAGGGTGACTTACAGGAATATGGGTAAGAGGTTCGGTACAGGAGCAGAAATGACTCAATGATAACTCCATAATGAAAAGTATGCCTCCACATGAGCTATCTGGAAGCCTAGAGTACATTTCTCAACCTGCAGGCCACTCAACAAGTTGAAGAGAATCCTTTCCAGGCAGATAAGTTTGCCCAAAAGTGTCTCTAAGCAGTATTGACTGCTTATGAAAGTTTAGAGAAGGGACCTAGAGAATCATGTCAGATTCAGGGACTTCCTGACTCTTTCAAGTTGTTTACTTCCTGAGTTTAAGACATTTTTCCTACAGGCTGGAATGTTTCACCTCCCCATAGAACGTCCTAGTGTTTCATATCCTCGTAGAACAACCCTGTCTTTAGGAGCTTCCCTCTAAGATCGACAGCTTTACCTCAGAAGAAATTGTGACATTACAATATCAGTTGCTGATACTTTTTTCTGCTACATTTTTATCCATTTGATTCTTTTAGTTTCTTTTATATTAATTCATTTATCAATAGTGGGATTCTTTTAATTCATTAAATACTATCCTATTATATGAATATAACATAATTTATTGCCCATGTCCTGCCAGGACATTTGAGTGGTTTCTAATTTGTGATTATTTTAACTAAGGCTGTTGCGAGGTTAAGGAAATTTCTAATGTAGTATTGCGTTCTTTCTAAAGCTTTGTGATTTTACTCTATCAATAAACTGGCAGTAATCAGATTAAAGAAAAATTACAAATTTATATGAGAGCCACACACATACATATGGGGACTGGACAGTTGAAGATTATAGCTTATATAAAGCTAAACAAGGGTGTTATGGGTTTAGGTTTCTGTGGAAAAAGAAGAGCCAACATGCTAAGGAAGGCTAAGGAGGCATACATTGAGAAAGACTGGCTCACTGTGTGTGTAACCCAGATACTAGATATCTGTGCTCAACAATGTGAGAGACAGGAGACCCCTAAGCTCTTCCCATGAAAAGTTCTCTCCTGGTCAGACAGAAGAATGTGAGTGGAAAGCCTTGCTTATATCTGCTGTCTGACTAGTTAGTTCAGTAGCAGAGCTTTCTTCTATAGTGTATTGTCAGCTATATCATACAAAAGGGCAGCCTGGATCTGCAGAGGTCAGCAGTTTCTCTAAATAACAAGAAAGAAATCAGGGAAACATATTTGTGCAGGGATATTTTCCTCTCCACACCACCATGTAAAATCCTTGTGAGGACACATATTTTGTTCCTCTTATGATAATGTCTGGGGGGGCATAGCTGAATCTTATGGTAAGCAGATGGCTAGTATATGTTCATTACTTTATGTTGCCGTGATAAAGCACTGCAACCAAAAGCACCTTATGCAAGAGTTTATTTTAGCTTACAGTTCCAGAGATGGTGAGTCTGTGGTAGTGGGGGAGGCATGACAGCGAGCAACTGCAGCAGGAAGCTGAGATCTCAACTCCAAGCATGTGAAGAAAGCAGAGGAAGCCAAGAGGAAGTGAGGTAATGCTGTCAACTTTCTTCCTTCTGCACAGCTCCACATCTTAAACATCCCATAACCTTCCCAAACAGTGCCACCAACTGGGGACTTGGTACCTATGGGGGACTTTCTTGCTCAAAGTACCACATTTAGCTTCATTAGAAACTGCCCAGCTGGTCCCAAAGTGAGTGTCCCATATGATGCGATGTAAGAGCCCCCAGGTTTCTACTCCTCCTCAAAATTTGCTGTGAGAATCTCATGCTAAAGAGGGCTAATTAGTTCTAATTTGCATTCCCATGATGGCAAATGATATTCAGTTGATATTTTCAAATGATTATTATTTGTGCACACATTTTCTCTTGGGAAATGACTATCCAATATGTGCCTCATTTTTCTTATTTTTGTTGAGTTGTATATGGATCAAATTCATATCATCATATAACCTATGTACATTTTACATATATACTAATATATTACATATGTAATATTATCTATAATGCTTGCTCATTTTATTAATATTTATAATGTCTTAGTTACTTCTCAACTGCTGTGAAGAGATATCAAGAGCAATACAATTCTAGAAGAAAGTGTTTAATCGGAGCTTAGAGTTTCAGAGGATTAATCCACAACCATCATGTCAAGGAGTCAAGCAAACAAGCGTGACAACAGAACATTGGCTGAGAGCTATGCTCCTAAGGTACAACCACAAGGCAGAGAGAAGGAACCAACTGGAAATGATATGGGCTTTTAGAACATCAAAGTCCACTCTCAGAGACACCTCTAGCAAGGCCACATCTCCCAATCCTTCCCAAACAGTTCCACCAACTGGGGACCAAGTACTAAAAATATATGAGCCAATAGGGTTCATTCTTATTCAAACCACCACATATAGCTATAGATATGGTTAAATGAGGGGTGTGTGTGTGTGTGTGTGTGTGTGTGTGTGTGTGTGTGTGTGTAACATATTCAGAGGGTTATTACATTGAAAATAAAGCAATCAATTTTTTTCTGTACCATATTCATAAGAATTTTAGTCAACAGGAAACATTACTTTGGAAATGCTCAGAGTCTTGCTATAAACCCACTGAATCCACAAACCTCCTATCTTTGTTTCAGGAGAGCCATGATTACATGCATGCCTCACAGAGCTTCTCCTTACTCTCTCTCTCCTTCCTCCCAACATGATCCTCCTTTCCCGGGATGACTCCCAAGTCTCCTCTGAGACTGACACTAAGATTCTGGTGGAGGTTCTGTTCTACAGGACAGGCACTGTATCCATCACAACAGCCACAGTCTCTCCATTATCCAAAACTCACAATGGAGAAACTCCTTTTTGCTGGCTGGCTGGAATCGGCTTCAAATCTCTTTCAGAAAATGAACAACTTCTCCCTGTAGTGACCAGTCCACCACCTAACCTATCCAGGTCACCAATTCTCACTCTAAAGTCAGGTTCATTGAGGTTGAGAGATTTTGTTCTGACTTTTTGCATAACTGAAGGTTCTGAACCAGCACATATGGAAAGAAAAGCTCAGAGTTGACACCATTGTGTTTCCATGTTACTCTGATGGGTGCAAAATAATGGGAGAAGTTTGACCTTGTGCTGATCCCCAGTTACAGACCCCGAGGGCCAAACACAGTTGGATCTATTGTTCTCTGCAATGAAGGAGATACACATGCGGAATTAGGGTGTCTCTATAGAGCAGCAGTTCACAACCTGTGGGTCAGGACCCCTTTGGAGGGGTCAAAGGATCCTTTCACAGGGGTCACATATCATATATCCCACATGTCAGATATTTACATTACAATTCATAACAGTAACAGAATTTAGTTCTGAAGTAGCAATGAAAATTTTATGGTAGAGGTCACCACAACATGAAGAACTGTATTAAACGGTGGTAGCATTAGAAAGGTTGGGTCTCTACTGGATCTGGGCTTAGGTTACATGATATAATTCAAAGAAGTAAAGGTCTCCTCTGTATTGGATGTTGTCGAGAAGAGGGACTGAGCGAGCTGGAGAGGTGGTTCAGTCAGTGAGGAGCCTGCTAAACAAGAATGAGGACTCAATTTTGGAGTTGCACCCACATAAAAAATTCAAATGTGATTTGAATGCAGGCACCTGTAATCCCAGCACTAAGGGGAAGTGATGGGAGAAGGGCTCTCTGGCCAGCCAGTCTAGCAGATTGGTGAGCTCTAGGTTCAGTGTGAGACCTCATCTCAAAAAATAAGAAAGAGGGTAAGAAACCTTATGTCAGCCTCTGGCCTCTGTACACACATGTGCGCATGTGTGCACATGCATACACACACACACACACACACACACACACACACACACACCAAAAAGAAAATTGCCAAAGTGAATAAGGAGTGAGTCCATGATTGGAAAAGCCATCATATCTATAAAGACATATAAACTGAGGCGAAAGCTACAGCCGATGATGTGTCAAGAACCACTCACATTATTCTGAATAAGGGATTGCTGGACACTGCAGTGTTTATGTTCGTGCTTTGACACACACTGATCATAGACTTGGTTCATCATGGTAGAACGGATAAGTCTGCAGTTGATGTTTATGTTCTACAAGGAAATCCCAATCCCAGCAGCAAATTCCACATCAGCTTCCAGCCACTCCAATGCCCAGCTAGCTCATGGGGTAAAGCCTCTACCCAGCTGTCATTTTTACCAATTGTAAGCAAGCAAAACCAGGAAGTATAACCTAATCAGAGAGAGCAGGCCCAGCTTCCCTGAGGATCTGACATTTTAACTAAGAGTCTGAAATGCAAAGGTCTTTTTTCACCATGGTCCCAGGAGCTCATTTAGCCTTTTCTTGTGCTTTCTTCTCATCATGACACTATTATTTCTCACAAATGAATTATGCCTAAGAAGCAAGAGTCAAGGCTGACTTCCCACACTGTTCCCAACCTTCCTGAGATGAGAGAACATCCCACGGCCGTGGAGCTTCCGTGGGTAATGTCAGATATAAATTTTGGGGAAAATATAATTAAAAAAAGCAATTTAAAGAGTAAATGGCAGACAGTGAACATTTTTAAAATGAAATCAAAATGTTTAAAGACTATACAAGACTGCAGGATGGAAAATTTTTTAAAAAAATCAATATTTCTTCAAAAATTATACATAGAGTAGAATGTTTACAAATTAATAGCTAGGAATGGGATGATTAGTCAGTCATTAAATTGGTTGATTTGCAAGTCTGAGGAATTGAGTTCAATCCCCAATACCCACATAAAAACCATACAGCTGATAGAACAATATTGTCACACACACACACACACACACACACACACACACACACACACACATTGTAACCCTAACCCTAGGGACCAGTAAATCCCAGCAGCCTGCTGGCTAGTGAGTAATGATTTCAAGTGAGAGACCCTCTCTCAAAAATTTAGAAGGACAATTCTTTAGAAACAGTACAGGACACCTATGACCTCCGTAGGCGCATACAAACAAGTGTGTGCACATAAACCCACACAAGTGCCGCTTCATGCACACAAAGCTTTTAAAAAATTAGTTTTCAAAGTCAGCCATCGATCTTAATTGGAGCCTGTGGGAAAGGTGAGAAGAGAAAACACACTCGCTTTCTCGTCCATTTCAAAGCGTAACGGTGCAAATGAGAAATAGAAGCTTATCCCACTGCAAAATTAACGCATTAGCTTGGGAAGCTCGTAGGAAGAAAGCCTTCAAAAGCCTGCACAATTCCAGATCCTCAAAAGACCTCAGAGATTAGAGCCCTGGGCCAGTGGCTGAGCAAACCCAAAGTTCTGCTGCCGGATTTACAAAAATTCAGCGAGACCCGCCCACTCTCTGATAAATGGAGGCTGCGCAGTCTTCTTAAGAAACCTGAACTACGTGGGAGGCAGATTTTCGGCCGTCACTCCCACATCCCTTGAAGAGTGTGTAAGACCACGCCTTCAACACCATCAGACACTGCTTGTTCCATATGCGTGGACATACCAATTCCCAGGGGTATTCACATTTTTTTACCATCATAATATTTTTACTGATTGTGTGGGAATTTTCACATAATGAGCCCTAATCACACTCACTTCCAGATCCTCCTGGGTCTGCCTTCCCCCTTGAGACACCCCCAAAATGAAAAAGAAAGAAATACAAACAACAACAAAGTCAGATTTGTGTTGCCCATATACCCACTGGAGCATGGTCAAAATTCATGGGCCAGCAACCTCCTGAAAAAAACTAAGTCCTTCTTTCCCTGCCTGCAGCCGACCACCGTGGAAGGCCACACTTCCGCATCCTCATCACCGTTCCTTTAAGAGTTTTCTTCCTGTGTAGGCTGTTACTTTGGGTGGAGTGGTGAGGTGTAGAGGTAGAGGATGTCACAGGAACCTTCTACCACCTTCTTTCTCAACTGGGACTCTGCGATCATTGATACCACTGAAAAAGTAGCTTCCTTGCCTTTTACAATCAGCAGGAGCACAGACCATGCACTTTTAATATTTGGCATTCAAAGTGATTATTTGGTGAAACGTGGTCAGATGGATTACATTTTCTGGTCATCTAAGGATAATGAGATTGGGATAAATCTTAAATAAACAATGGTTTCTTGGTTTGGTGGGGGTTTTTTGTTTTTTTGTTTTTGTTTTTGGTTTTGGTTTTTTTTTGTTACATCTGAAGTTAGATTCAGTATCAGTAAATTTCTTCTTGGGTTGCTAATTTGCCAGATGTCCTGAGTGGGTCCAACACAACACAACACAGGTACCAGCATGGTGGGGCAATCATTACTGATTTTTTTTTTGAAGAATAATTGACAAGGAAGCATATTTCCTACCACTTTTAGCCAAGTTAAATCCCAGTGTTGTTGGAAAAATGAGGACTCTCATCTCTGACCAAGAGACAATACAATCTTAAAAGTACATTAAGGACAGATTCAAAAATACTGCAAATTAATTCAAGACCCAAGCATGCAAGTCCGCATAATAGATTTCTTTTATAGAAATGGAGTCTGACGATAGCGGGAATGCAAATCAATTTCATACACACTTATAAAAATGTCTGTATAATTACAGGGTACCAAATCAAGCGCATGGCATCTAAGAAATGGATTGAGAATTCAGAGGCTAATTGCTCTCTAGGATTTGAGAGGGCACAAAAGGCCTGGCAATCTAATTCCTTCCTACTGCAATAGGCGGCGGTGGGTGTTAGGAAGTTAAAACACTCTTCGATTTCACATCTTCTGTGCTGCTAAATATTTGCTAACATGTCTTATATGATCAGGCATACTTTTAAAAGCTGTAAATTTTACTCATTAAAAATGACAACAAGCATTTGAAAAGGCAACCCTGGAAGAAGAAGCATAGAAGAAACCAGCAGTCAGGGAAACGCACACTGTGCGCCCAGAGAACCGCACGATGTGTACCCAGGGAACAGCGAGGCGTGCACCCAGGGAACCGCAGTATGCATCCTTTGAAGGTTTTATTCCCCCACCCATCCCCTCCTGTTTTGCCCATTAGAAGGCGAATAACATAGGTATGTCTGACTTAATGGTCTTTTATTTTATGATTAATAAAAGAAGCTGTACCAACATTCCTTTGGACTTTTTCCTGGGATGTGTGGCTAACGCGTCAGTTACGCTTCGTCACTCTCTGAAGTACCAAACGTAAACAAACAGTGAAGAAGGTTCGAGGTTCGCACCTGATTTGGAAAACAGAGGAACGCGACGATAACCTGCGGGAGAGGAACTGTGTCAAATTAGAAATAACACGATAAGAGCAATGGCCTCCACATTACCGCTGAGGAAGAAGGAGTCCTAACGTAGCTATCTCACTGTGGAGCAGGACTATAGTTATTCCAACGTAGTATGTTACTTTTCCATAAAATGAAGTATTCCTAGTTTCTGTTCAAACTTCCAAAATTCTGTGTGTCCCAGTGATGAGCCCACACCTCACATGTCTCCTCTCCCCGAGGGCATCATGATCCAAAATTAGCCCTCACCCTTCTCCTCCAAAAAGACCCTGACTACTCTCTGGTGATAGAAAAGTGAACATCCTCCAACAACGCTATTTATTGATAGCACTAAATAAACCACTCGGGGAAGGTGACTGTGCACCATGCTTCCAGTCCCGAAAATGATCCAAAAAGGTCTGGCTCCCAAGCTCGCAGTTTGTCCTCAGGCAGAAGAATGAGCCAGTGTGTCCCCTCTGTCTTACCCCAGTCCTTCATATCTTCTTGTCGCCATGACTACCTTTCTTGGAAAAGGAAGAATTAGGAAGAGCTGCAAGTAGCCCTAGCAGGCCTGGCATACCGCATCCCCAAAGCACTTTCTACAGAAAGAACTCATCTCGGCTGTTCAAGAGAAGGAAATGCATGGGTCCACCCAAAATTCCTTCCCATTCCACAGACGAAGATGAAGAGGCGGAGAAATCTGGTGTGATCCAAGAGTAGATCTGATAGAGGTCTATTTACATGTTAATCAAATCGTCTTCCGTTTGAGAGCATTACCTTTGTTCATGCAAAGAACTGGTAAAGTGTACTGCCCGAGTAATTCACTTCCTGATAGGAAGCCTTGCTGAGCTTCAACAACAAAACGTATCAATGCCAGTTCTGGCACTTGAATAAGAAATGTAAATGTTTCATTCCACTTTGGACTAAAAGCTGAAATTAAAGAAACGGATACAGGAATATCACAGATACTTTAAAGTTAAAAAAAGAAAAAGCAAATAATAATGAATCTCTACAATTTTTCTTTCTAGCCGCTGAGCATTAACAACACTAATTTGCATTTTAGAGCACTTAAAAATTTAATGTAGTCAGTGAGTGGAAGATGTTATGACAATAATCATCCTGACTTTTGAAAACTATATAGGAATTGCAACCCCAGCAGGGTTAACAGGCAAGGAAACTACAACTCAAAGAGGTCACATTGCATCCTAGTGTTTCATAGCAAACTGCAAAGCAGAAATGCAATCTTGGAGACTGACTTCAAAGCGGACAACTGAATCTTTATGTAACAGGACTGCAGCTATGGCACTCCCTTCCCTACGAAATGGAGACACACAGGGAAGTGAAAAGTGCCATTTTGCTGTGCTAGGAAGAACTCTCTGCCTTGTTTTTTCCTGATGATGATTTCAAAGTCCCAAGTTGATAAATAATTTGGTGCTCTAGTCAAATAAATCTCCCCAAGCACTCAATCCCTTGCCACAGCAAGGATTCCAAATTGTTTGTCAGCTCGATCTAAATCATCTAAAACTTAAACCATGAGTTAATGGACTCAAGATAATCACATCCGGATCAAACCTGTGCTTATAGATCCAATGGTTGGGAGAAAAATTACACATGTTCAGGTATAAATAAAATTCTTTCCAAGTCATGTCAATAGTTTTTTTTATATCATTTTTAGCATTTCTGGTAGATTTTTGAATAATTATAGTGATGCCTATGATTTCTATAGTGCTCCTGCCATCACTAGGTCATTTTATCAAGTGGCAGTCCTGAATGAGTCATTTACCCATGGAAACAGAAAATTAATTATTTTATGCTGGAATAATGACCTCAGCCTAAAAGTAAACATAGCTCTATAGGGTATGGGGCAGATTTAGAGTCGATTCTGTAAAGACACTTCTAAAGCTCCACAGAAAATCTGTATGTAGAGTCATTGGTCTCCCTCTAACACCTCTTTATCCCACGTGCCCTGCCTGCCTCCCTCCCTTCCTCGGTATCTAATTTCTGTGTCTTTCTCATACACATACACATACATCCATACCTGGGCAAAAGTAACTTATTGTTACTTTTATAGAAAATATTCAGGACATGATATTTGGTTGGTGAGTGTACTTTCCACGTCTGAACAAACAGATGCATTAACTATGCTTTATCCAAATATGATCCTTTCTTCACAGACATTCTCATCTCTTATTACATTGTCCCCATAGTCTTATAGTCCATCCTGTCTTCCATTCTAGATCATTACTCCCACAGGGGACTTGCACAAACACCATTCATTTCTGCCACCGTCTTGCTTACATCATGACTTCTATGCCTTTTACACGCTGGGTTCATATCCTGGCACATCTCTGTTTCTCATTTCTCTTTCACACTTTCCCACCTTACCTGCAGAAAAGCTTTTTCTTCTGAAAGCTCAGAGCCTAATTCCTCTGCAGATGCCTTAATTTTATCCATTTCCCACAGAGACCTCCCCAAGAGCAAACATGACTTTCAGAAATGTCCATGACCAATCCCAATGTAACTTGCACACTTTCTCCTTCACTAGTCTTTCTTGAGCACCTATATCTGCCCAGTCTTCATGACTGAGAGTCATGTTCTTCTTTCTCCCTTTACTACCCTTATCTCCAACTGTGAAAAAAAATATACTTTTTCCTATGACCATCTTCTGTGGGCCCTTGTACATGGGATTTTGTTCTTTCCTTCAGACCTAATCATTTCTCGTCATAATAGTTTCCTTCTTTTATGTCATCGCTCATACTAAGCTGTAGAGTGTCTATAGTAAAGTTAAAACATATATAAATACATATCTACTAAACAGTTTTTTAAGTTTCTGATGCTTATATGGGGCTTCTGCAAAGCAAGATCTCAAGTCTGAAGAACCAAACTGAATTTCCTCAGAAACATTCACACAAAACCCAGAGGTATAACCAACATTCTGCAGTTGTATCATTATAAAGCACATGCTGAATAAGTTATTCTTAAATTATTTTTTTTAAGAATCATTTTCTAAAGAAGAAAATCAAAAATTTTTCCCTAAGAAGTAAGAGAGCTCACCATTATTCTTAACGACACGAGTCTGCTGCTTCACGTGGTCGTTTGGGACACCGTAGACTTCTATGATCACTAATATGTCAGCCGTGTTAGAGGGCACACTAACAGGCAACTGGATCCCACTGATGAGCTGTGCAAAAACACATGACCGGAAGAACTTAGCTGAGCAGGAAGATACATCGCTACTTGACCTTAATCAAGTAACATATCTCCAAAAGACAAAGATACTAAATTATCTACAAAAACTAAAGCTGGAAAACCATGGGGATTTTAAATTTTAATCCTTTTACTCTCAAATACCACTAGATAGTGAACAAGAATCTGGCTAAAATAATGTCTTTACTCAAGTGCTTTTATAATGAAATCCACAATGTCCAAGGCTTATGATTCATTAGCATATATTTTTATTTTTAAAACATGTTTTAATTACTTTTACTAGTTCAGCATTATTGCTTTCTCAAATATGAAATGGTGTACCACATAACATTTTTCTTAAAAATTTATATTTCAATCAGTTATAAAATTTGACATTATCTGCTGTTAACTGCATTGTCATACCAAGGAACTGGAACTTGATAAGATCATCTATCTCATATGCAGGTTAGGAATAGGAATCAAAAACCTACTTTTAAAAGTTACTGGTTATATTTTTATTTAGTGTATTCTGTTGTCTCAGCTAATTATTTTTTTTCTCTCTTTCAACCTTTCTTTTTTTTAATTATTTATTTTATTTTATTTTATTTTTTAATTTACATTCCAAATCATTTCCCCTTTCCCATTTCTTCCCTCCCCGAAAGTCCCATAAGCCCCCTTCCCTCCCTCTTTTCTCCATTCAAGCCCCTCTCAGCTAATTATTGAATCAAGACTGTGTTTTGATTTTAAGGACGAAGTGAGCATAGGACATTTTAAATACATTGCTTTAAGATGAGAAATAAAAGTTAAAAAGCTAGGACCCCAGCCCTGGATAACCTCCCATGTGTCTCCTGACTACACACCAAATTCCTAAGACCTCTGATGCCCAGTCATCAGTTGACCAGAGCTTACTGGAGGAAGAACAGATAGACTTGGAGAGCCACATAGAAGGCAGTAGAGGAGAGGGCCAGCTAGATGCATGCTGACCTTTGGGCAGTCTCTGTTCACACAGACACTACCAAACGCTCAGACAAGAGATCAAGCCCACAGTCCCCTATACAAGATCCACAATAGAAAACAGTGGATCAACCCTCTTACAGTTTAATCCTTCTCTGAACAGTGTGCACATCTACACTGAAGGAAAGATTATGAGTAAAATCAAAAATGGAGCAGCGACTAACAGAATGGTCCAGATTCTCAAGTTCCACAACAGAAATAAGGTAATGTGAAAAAATATGACTACATGTCCCACCCCAAAATTACTGATCCTATAGTAATGAATCCCAATGAGAAGAGCACAAGACTCTCTGGGCAGAGTTCCAAAGAACGATCATAACTACGTCCAAACATCTCAAAGAAGGACAAAAGCAAAGAACTCAGTGAAATGCTGATCAAAGATTTAAAAAAATTCAGTTCAGTAGAGAGAACAGGAAAAAACAAATAATTCTGGAAATGAAAACATCAATAAGTCAAATTAAAAAAATACAAAAATCTCAGAAGAGAAGCCTCACCAACAGAATAAGGCTGGAAGACAAAACAGAGGAAATCTGTCACTCAGCAATGGTGAATGAAAATGTAAAATACATATGTGAACAAACCATGAGAGCTTTGGTACAGAATACCATGAAAAGACATAAATTTTTAATATATGCCTAAAAGAAGAAGAAACTCATAGAAAAAAACACCAGGAATCATAAAATCAGAGAAGTGTGCCCAAATATAAAGAAAGAGATACCCATCCTGGTACCCACAACACCAAATAAACAAGACCAAATCATCATCATCATCATCATCATCATCATGTCCCCATAATATATTATAGTGAAAAAGTTTTAAACAGAAAATAAAGAAAAGGCATTTAAAAAAAATGTAAGCCAGGGGCTGGAGAGATGGCTCAGTGGTTAAGAGCACTGACTGCCATTCCAAAGGTCCTGAGTTCAATTCCCAGCAACCACATGGTGGCTCACAACCATCTGGAATGGAATCTGATGCCCTCTTCTGGTGTATCTGAAGACAGCAAAATTGTACTCACATATATAAAACAAATAAATCTTTAAAAAAATGTAAGCGAGAAAGATCAAGTCACTTGTTAAGCCAGTGCCATCAGAATAAAAAATTATTTTTCAATAGAACATTTTAAAGCCAGAGGGCTGGGTAAAATGTATTCTAAGTTTTGAAAGACCACAACTGTCAACCCAAACTATTATACCCTACAAAATTATCCATTAAAAATGAAGGAGAAATCTATTGATATGCGGATTGTGTCTAGGGTATTCCGAGATTCTGGGTCAATATCCCCTTATCAGTGACTGCATACCATGTGTGTTCTTTTGTGATTGGGTTACCTCACTAAGGATGATATTTTCAAGATCTGATCATTTGCGTAGGAATTTCGTGAATTCATTGTTTTTAATTGCAGAGTAGTATTCCATTGTGTAGATATACCACATCTTCTGAATCCATTCCTCCGTTGAGGGACATCTGGGTTCTTTCCAGCTTCTGGCTATTATAAATAAGGCTGCTATGAACATAGTGGAGCATGTGTCCTTATTGCATGCAGGTTAAACCTCTGGATATATGCCCAGGAGTGGTATAGCCGGATCCTCCGGGAGTGTCATGCCCAGTTTTCTGAGGAACCTCCAGACTGCTTTCCAGAGTGGTTGTACCAGCTTGCAATTCCACCAGCAGTGGAGGAGTGTTCCTCTTTCTCCACATCCTCGCCAAAAACTGCTGTCTCCTGTGTTTTTGATCTTAGCCATCCTGACTGGTGTGAGATGGAATCTCAGGGTTGTTTTGATTTGCATTTCCCTAATGGCTAAGGATGATGAACATCTCTTTAGGTGCTTCTCAGCCATTAGATATTCTTCAGGTGAGAACTCTTTGTTTAGCTCTGTACCCCATTTTTTAATAGGGTTACTTGCCTCTCTGGAGAAGATGGAAGGAGAGACCCCTGGTCCTGGAAAGACTGGATGTAGGGGAACGCCAGGACAGAGTAACGAGAGGGGGTTGAATGGAGAAAAGAGGGAGGGAAGGGGGCTTATGGGACTTTCGGGGAGGGAGGAAACGGGAAAGGGGAAATGATTTGAAATGTAAATTAAAAAATAAAATAAAATAAAATAAAAAAAAAGAATAGTTATCTGGAGTCCATTTAACCTTAGGTGGTGGATTCATGTCGACTCCCTCAAGGTTAAATGAAGTTTTTAGCAGAATAATGTTCAAGCCTATATTTAGAAGACATCCTTAAAAATTTTAAAGTTAGAACATTTTGACACTACTAATAATAATGCTTATATATATATGTATATACATACAAAAAAATATGAAGGAGAAATAAAAAACTTTCCCTGATAAAAATAGACTAAATAGATTTGTGATCACTAAGTCAGCTCCATAGAGAATATAAGGAGGAATACTTAATTCTGAAGAGAATCATAAACAAACCAAGAAATTATAGGGAATAAGTAAGTAGAGCCAGGATAGTTAATCAAAAGAAGTATAAGAAAACACTACAAAATCAACAAAATGACAAAAATTGATACACATCTTTCAATAATGTAGTTGCTGACACTAAAAGACACATTGTAGCAGAATGAATGAGAAAATGGAACTTACCTTTTTCCTGTATCCAATAAATTCACTTTATCAAAAACAATAAACACTATCTTATAAAAAAAAGGATGGAAAAGGGTATTCCAAAGAAAGAGTACTAGGAAAAAAAGCAGGTGTAGCTGTAGATATTCTAACATTTGACAATAAATTTCAAATCAAAACCAGTTAATCAGAGATTTCATATTCTTGAAAGGACCAACCCACTAAGAAGGTAGAACAAATCTAAACACATATATTCCAAACATAGGTTGACCCAACCTCATTGAAAACATACTATTATATTTAAACACAAATAAGCCAAAATAAACACAAATAAACCCAACACACTGTTTATCAGTAAATTTGATTCCAATTTTCACCAATAGACTGGTTATTGTGGTAAAGCCTAAACAGAAAAACTCTGGATATAATAAATCAAATGGAATTAACACATCTACAGACTATTGTATTCAAACACTAAATATGCATTCTTCTCAGTAGCCCATAGAATTGTCTCCAAAATGATCATATATTAGAACTTAAGTCTCAACAAATATGAGAAAATTAAAAAAATATCCTGCATGCTTTCAGACCTTAATTAAGACTTGTCCTGACCTGAATTTGTTAGAGAAGAAAGTTGGTGATATGCTTCAATCTATAGGCACAAAAAACTGGCTGTCTAAAGAGGATTCTGACAGCACAGGTATCAAGACAAACAACTGATGAGGGGGAACTCATGAAACCCAAAGCTCCCACACAGCAAAGTACATCACCATTAAAGTGAAGAGACAGCCAACAGAATAAAGGCAAAAATCTTTATCAGCATTGTATCTGACCAAGAGTATCTATAAAGAACTAAAGAACAAACAAATTTTAAAAAAAAAGACAATTAAACATCACAAAACCCACCATTCACTGAAAAACTGTGTCATGGAACTAAGCAGGGAGAATTACATGATATGTGTGTAATAAGTTCTCAAACAATAAAGAAGTTATAAACCCAAAGGTACAGTTATAAAACTTGAATCACATTTTCAAACACTGTATATGAATATATGTTTTATATAAATATTGCCTTATATTAAAAAAAAGAAGGAGAAAAGGAGAGGCACAGAATAGAGAGCAAGAGAAAAAAAATAAGAGACAGAAACCAGATGTGTAGCTTCTTCTGTCCTGAATTCACACATTATGGCATCACTATACACTAAGGTAACTGAAAATATTTAGTGACCTGTATTCAAGAGGCAGAAATCATTCAGTGTAGTTATATATCTGCATGTTTGAAAAAAGATTGCTTGTAGATATTCACTACACCATCAGATATGAGTGCTTGCCAGCTGATTATCAGCTCTGTGGGAAAGGGGCGTGTTCAAAATGGGACTGGTTCAGCTTTGTATACCCTATGCTGAAGAAAAGGAAAGGAAGGGGAAGGAAAGCAAAGCAAAGGAGAGGAAAAGACAAATGAGTTAGACCAAAACTTTCAGTTCAAAGGTAACAGAATAAACCGGAAACTTCGATTGTCTTCATCAAGGACTCAAGGAAGTGTAGATAATCCAGGCCTTCCGGTTCCCAAGTTGTGCTCCCAGAACCTGTGAGATTAAAGTAGCCACCTACAAAACTCTTTAGAATAACCACAAGGAGAGGTCTCACTCATAGAACTGTGGTGGCTGCTTCCAAGGAGACTCACTAACTTGTCTGTTTGAGTCCAAGCCACTTAACACCTCAAAGTGAGATTTTCAGAGTATAAGCCTAGAGAAGGAGCCCAGAACATTCATAAGCAGCTGTGTGCACAAACTACCCTGAAAATTCATTTCCATTCAGACAGCACGGATGCTCCCTCTACTATTCTCAGCAGGCAACAGATGTCACTCATTCAATCAACTTCCACATAGGAAGCATATGTTTTCTGTCAGACTCTGTCAAGTAGGCTTGAAGAGAGCCCGGCTCTTATCCTTAAAAGAATCCTCAGATAGCTGGGGAACAAGGACAAGGAAATGATTATAATGTAGTGTGCTATGTGCTGTAATGGGCTTGCGTAGGCTGTGATGGAAGGAAGCTGTAAAAAAAGAGCACAACCAAGAAAAAAAACCTACCAAAATGTAAGGATTTTTAAGTCATGAGTCAATCAAGTCATGACATCTAAATTTAATCCTAGCAGGAGGCAGCAACAGGCAGATCTCTGAGCTCAAGGCCAGTCTACTGGCTAGATAGCAAATTCCAAGCCAGCTAGGTTACACAGTAAGACCTTATCTAAAGGATGGGTGGGTGGAGAGAAACAAGAGACAGAAAAAGGAGGGAGGGAGAAAGAGAGAGAGAGAGAGAGAGAGAGAGAGAGAGAGAGAGAATTCTTCAATAAAATAAATAATTCCTGGTCATGGTTATAGAATAAGTTAAGGCTAGATGTGGTGAGACACTGATAAGCCTTGACTGGGAAAATAACTGGTAAACAGAAATGAATGTTAAGTACTAACAAAATGATCATTATAATGAAACCTCTCTGTTAGACTTAAGGAAGAAGGACTAATAAGACTGAGACAAACTGTTTCCATTTCGTTTCTGTTATTTTTATAAACTGCCCCAACAAAAGGTAACTTTCAAGGAGAAATGATTGTTCAGCTTACAGTCCATCATTGTGGGGAAGTCAAGGCAGGAAGTTGAAACAAGTAGCCACATCCACAGTCGAGAGCAAAGAGAATTGATGTGTGCAAGCTTGCTGCTCCTCTTACCTTCTCCTTTTATGCCACCAAAGCCTACGGAATGATGCCAACCACTTTCAGGCCGGGTCTTCCCAGACCATTTAATTCAATAAGAATATCTCTTACTTGGGACTGGAGAGATGGGTCAGTGGAAAAGCTCTTGATACTCTTCCAGAGAAACAAAGTTTGATTTTCAGTATTCTCTTGGCAGCTTACAACCTTCCTTCACTCTGTTTCCAAAGAATCCAACACTCTCTTCTGGCCTTCACAGGCACCAAGCATGCATAAGATGCATAGACATGAGCATAGGCAAAACACTCATTCACATAAGATACTAAAATACAACTTTAAAAGTCAGATGCAGATATTTACACCCAATCAATGGACAGAAGCAGGTTACCCCTATGGTGCAATTAAGGAAAAACTGGAAGAAGCTGAGCAGAGTGACCTCATAGTAAAACCAGCAGTCTCAACTAACCTGGACCCCCAAGATCCCTCAGACACTGAGTCACCAACCAGGCAGCATACACCAGCTGATATGAGGTCCCCAACACATACACAGCAGAGGACTGCCTGGTCTGGACTCAGTGAGAGAAGGTGCACCTAACCCTCAAGAGACTAGAGGCCCCAGGGAATGGGGAGGTCTGGTGGGGTGGAGGTGGGGGCATGCTCTTGGAAACTGGGGTGAGGGGAGTTATGCGATGAGGAACAGTCAGAGAGAGGACCAGGAGGGGGATAAAGACTGGAATATTAAAAAAATTAAAGAATAATAAAAAAATAACCATCAACATGAGCTGATTGCACATGCTTAAGAAGAGACCTGATGATAGATAATGAATTTCTAAAGAGGACAGCAGCAAAGGTTATTAGACCAAGGGAAGGGATCTTGAAGACCTGGAGTAGACTGGATAGAATTTATAAATGGATAATATGGGAAGTGAAGGAGATGTGTAACAACACTGCCATGTCTTCTGGTCTGAGTTGGTCAGAGAAAAATTCATTGATTCATTCATTGTTATGTCAATAAAATAGTTAAGGGTAGATTGACTAGGAAGGGATGTTAGGTCTTAAAATTTTAAGTTTTGCAGGGTAGGGATTTAATAAGTATGGATGTTTAGTAGAATGTTTAAAATATAGTTCAGGTTCTAAAAAACAAATGAAGTCAGGTTTAAGATTTGAGCCTTACTGGCCATTAAAATCATGAGCCTTTGCATATGAGAATGTGAAAAGAATCATTAGTTTGGAACAAAGGTTAGGTAAAAGCTTTATGCAATATAAATATTTTAGGAGTAGTTACAAAAAGAGGAATCCATCAATGAAAGTGAAACAGATTTCCATGGCAGATAGATAATAAATCTAGAATAAGAGGAGACTTGAGTGTGTTATAAAGGCTCTTAGGAGTGAGTAATCCACCTTTTCTCACTGAATCAACTTTTTAAAAGACACAGAAAGAAGGCCAACGTGACAATCCCCTTGTAAAAGAAGCTGCATGGTCAGTAATACTTCGCCATATGTCAAAAAGTGTCGGCTAATGAATATTGGTAGCACCCATTGTGGGTGATTTCTAGCTATCTACTCTGACTGGATTATAGTGTCACAACATCCTATAAGCAGGAGCAAAGCCGACTGGGTACTTCACCAGAACTCTTGCCAAAGCTGAAGCATCTCCTCCTGTCTACCTTTCTTCTATTGTCCTTTCAAACTAGTCTGGTTGACTGGGGAGCATCCCCTCAGAGACGGGGGGGGGGGGGGAGGAGGCGGGGAGGAGGAATGGAGTGAGGAACTATAAGAGGGAGACTGGAAGGGGGCAATGACTATATTGTTAATTATTTAATTAATTAATTAAATTCACAAGCCAAAAAAAATTACTTCTAGAAAATAGCTCATTAAATTCTCCCATTCTTCACTGGTATTAAGTGACTAGGGCCTGAAGCAGGTAAGAATGGACTCCCAAGCCCAGTAGTGATATGACAATAGTGGACAGAAATGAGACAGAACTTGTAAGTGAAACATATTCTGGGGATGGAGTTTCAAGCGTCACTGACAGGAGTGAAGATCAAGAAGCCCACTCAAGAGCTGACAGAGTCCCAGACCTCTGCTAGGGAGCAGCATGGAGCGTGTGAGTAGAAACAGCAAGCTCGCTGACCCAAATCCAACAGAAGGAGGTCAAAGGGATACAAATTGGAGAGGAAGAAGTCAAAGTATCATTATTTGCAGATGATATTATAGTATACTTAAGTGACCCCAAAAACTCCGCCAGAGAACTCCTACAGCTGATAAACAACTTCAGCAAAGTGGCTGGATATAAAATCAACTCAAACAAATCAGGAGCCTTCCTATACTCAAAGGATAAACAGGCTGAGAATGAAATTAGGGAAAAGACACCCTTCACAATAGTCACAAACGATATAAAATATCTTGGTGTGACTCTAACCAAACAAGTGAAAGATCTGTATGACAAGAACTTCAAGTCTCTGAAGAAAGAAATTGAAGAAGATCTCAGAAGATGGAAAGATCTCCCATGCTTGGGGATTGGCAGGGTTAACATAGTAAAAATGGCCATCTTGCCAAAAGCAATCTACAGATTCAGTGCAATCCCCATCAAAATTCCAACCCATCAAAATTCCAAATCAATTCATCATAGAGTTAGAAAGAGCAATTCTCAAATTCATCGGGAATAACAGAAAACCCAGAATAGCTAAAACTATTCTCAATAATAGAAGAACTTCTGGGGGAATCAGTATCCCAAACCTCAAACAGTACTACAGAGCAATAGTGATTAAAAAAAAAAAAACTGCATGGTATTGGTACAGTGACAGGCAGGTAGATCAGTGGAATAGAATTGAAGACCCAGAAATGAATCCACACGCCTATGGTCACTTGATCTTTGACAAAGGAGTTAAAACCATCCAGTGGAAAAAAGATAGCCTCTTCAACAAATGGTGCTGGCTCAACTGGAAGTCAACATGCAGAAGAATGCAAATCGATCCATTCTTATCTCCTTGCACTAAGCTCAAGTCCAAATGGATCAAGGACCTCCACATAAAACCAGATACATTGAAACTAATAGAAAAGAAAGTGTGTAAAAGCCTCAAGCCCCTGAACACAGGGGAAACTTTCCTGAACAGAACACCAAATCCCAAAAGAACATCTAAGAAGTTTGTAGGAGCAACTAGTTGAACAGAAGGAGGCAACCAAAGAGGCCAGGTCTACGCAGTTCATTAGCAAACAAATCCTCCAGTTGCAATCTATATAGGTTGAGGTATAGCCAGAGGCAGTGGCTTGTAATTAAGTGGAAAAAAAATGCAGCCAGACCTTTTCGAAAGGCTCAATGACATTTTTAAAACTAAATAAACATTGCATTTACATCACAGAGAAAGAAGAAAAGCCTGAGCTAATGGAGAAAGCCTCTTTTACTATTCTGAACTTACTTGTACAGGAAGCAATAAAGCAAGACATGAAAGAATGAGGGGGGAGAAGTGGGAGGAGCAGGGTAAAGATAGAAATAAAGAGGAAGTCACGTGGGGTGATCAGCCATCAGAGACTAAATGTGCAACAGACAAATACGCATCTATATTACAGAAAAAATAAAACCGAACACAGGGGTCTGAAAAGATGGCTCAGCACCTGAGAGCATGCACTGCCTTCCCACGATGGGCAGCTCACAATCATCTGTTCCTCCAGCTCCAGAGGGATCAGATGCCCTCTTCTGGACTCCACAGGTATCTGCACACAGACACACACACACAGGCACACAGACACACACACACACACACATCAATCAATCAATTTTAAAAATTAAATATGGATTTTTGAATCATTGCAGGGAAGAAGTGTTAAAACCTCTCACAAACTTCAGGGGGAAAAATGAGAATGTTCTAAGCTTATAACGTGTTAATAGACATGGATAATGGAGAGAAAGTATACCCATATCTTTATTTGCAATCAAACAGAGTTCAGAGACATAGCAGGGAAAGAATACTGCATTCCAAAGTAAGAGATTAATGAGAAAGAAATAAGTCCGAGAATTTGCTGCTGAAATTCTTTAAAGGTAAGGGACAAAGAGTTGGTCATGTCCTCAAGGTCATCAGCAGGCTGAACTCAAACCTCTCCATCACGGTGCTAAATGGTGAAATACAATAGAGTGATATAAATAGATCTCTCCAAAGAGAAGGTTTTAGCCTCAAGATTTCCATTCACTGGCAGAAAATCATTCATGTGAAAATACACACAAAGAAAATTTTCAGACACAGAGAAAAATGCTAAAACAACCCCTATTAATTGTGTCTAGAAAGATTAACAGGAATTTAAAGGGCATTAGAGCTGATCGGTAGAATTGAAATATTAATGCACACTATCTAGTTTACTTAAAAACCAGCAAATAAAACAAGCCATTAATCTTACTCGGATTGTGAGGGTAATTGGATGGCCATCTCTTTCCGGTTCATTTGGGTTAAAGCCCAGGGTTGTATCTCTAAGGATGTCTGGCTTCAAAACATATCCAGAGCCTCCATTATCCAAAAATTTCCCATTTTGCAAATCCATAGGCAGTCCAGGGGTTTGAAAATTCAAAGCCACTGTGATAAAGAAGTATGTTGACATTGTTAGGAAATAGGAAGCATAATTAAGTTCAATGATGTGTCAAAATTCTTAAATACTGCCTATCTTTATGTTTTCTAAGAATACAGCCCTACCTACCTGAGACTTTGAATTTCAAAGTTCATGTAAGTTCGAACTGATGAAGGGCACTTGACTTGAAGAAGACTTGGGCCTAGCTCAAGTGAGGAACTTGATCTTCATTCCCCCTCCTATCCATCCAGTATTCCTCTTCCTCAAACGCACATATTCCAAACACACTAATCTCCCTCAAATGCACTAATTCACATACTGTGAATTAGTCTAGGCTTTCCAATCTTGACCTACATCTGCCCTTCCCAGGTATATGTGAAAAACTTTAGCTCTAGACACCAGTGATTTACCATGAATGCCTGATCCCACTTCCAGGGCCAAAACGTTTCCGGAAATTTCCACTAACTCACACAAAGAATTCATTTCTACTTACGTTTGCAGATAGGTTATTACCCTGCATAACATACCCATCTGACAGCCTACATTCCAAAACTCTTGAGGGTCAAAATTAGAAGAGTCTGCTCTCATCAATTTGGGGTACACTCTGGTGATGAATGCAGCAGTGTGGAAAATAAACTCGTGGACTACAAAGAGAAAAAAGTAATAAAAAAATGTTTGAAGCATTCGTAGTCAGTGAAACAAGATATTTTTGTATATTACTCACATATGTGAAATAATTCTGTACATAACCTTGGCAGGAATAGTTATCAATCACAAAATAAAAGAGAACCCGTGCATTTATGCTTAGAAAATAATTATTTTGTGGAGCAACTTAAGTATACCCTGATTATTTACTTGAACTATTTCACTATCACACTTCCAAATTAATTCCAAATTAATACAAGATCACACACAATTCTAAAATAAAATGTTTTTTAAGTAACATATTCACCAATTTAGCCATAATTTTCATATTAAGATGCACTCCCATGTAAGTCATATGAAGCTACACGTTTCTAGTTAAATTAAGTTAGTGATCCTTTCACAGATTTAAAGGAGTCCTTGAGTTATCGGGCTTAGCTCCAAGTCCTCTGACTCAGTTTCTTTCCCTCAAGTGCTTCCAATCTCTGCTCCACTGCCAATTTCACTACTTCCAACAGCTTTATCTTTTTTTAAATTGGTTATTTTATTGATTTACATTTCAAATGGTATCCCCTTCCCAGTTTCTCCTCCACAAGCTCCCTATCCCCTCTTCCCTCCCCTGGCCTCTATGAGGGTGCTTCCCCCACTCTTTTGCTGAGCTATTCATTTGTTTATAACGTGTACATAAGCACGCATATGTAATCTATATGTATTTTGTGAATTTCTGTTTGCTTATATTCTAAGTGACTTGGAATTTAAAACTAATTTGCATCCTTCACCATTTGACTGACATCCCTTTAGATTTTTTTTTAACACAGATGTCATGTTTTTTTCCAAGAGTTTTCTCTATTTATTGAACAGATCCCATTGCCACAACCATTCCTGACAGTATGACAACCAATCTTGAGAAAAGTGATGACTGTATAAATCTCTTAGTATTTGCTAATGGGATGGAATCTTTTGTTCCTTGTCCTAAACTATTTTTTTAAAAAGCATTGCTAATTTGAAAGCCAAATATTGTGTTGAAATCATGCTCCCTTCTGTACTGTACAGAAGTCTATCCATAGGCAAAACATGCACACTTGGGACCTAGAGCTTAACCATCTACATATGATACATGAATTGCCACTATTGTCTCTATGATAGTAAATTCTGAGTATCAACCTGATTGGGTTAAGAAACACCCAGCATCAGTGAAACACACTTACACGTGTGTCCATGAGAGTACTTCTATGGAGGACTAACTGAGAAAGGTTCCCTCAGTGTGGGTGGCATAATCCCTTGGGCAAGATCCTTGCATTGTTAATAAAAGGGGGAAATAAGAAAAGCAATTGATCACAAGCTTCTGCATTTCTTCCTTCCTTATCTAAAGAGATGTGACCAGGCACTGTCTCCTGCACCCACTACCACTGAACTGAAGCCACCATGCTTTGCCAGCCAGGAAGGACTGTGTCCCCTCAAACTGTAAGCCACTGTGGCTTCCTTCCTGAAGTTGCTGCTTATTGAATATTAAGTCACAGCCATGAGAACAGTAGCTAAACATGTTGTCTCTGAACCTTAGCACCAGAAACCACACACAATTTATTACAAATTCCCTTCATGTTCTTTCTAGAAACACATGGAACTCAAATTAAAAAAAAGAGAGAGAGAAAATAAAGCTACGCGTGATCTCAGCACTCAATTAAGAATTACCGATAACTGGATGGTGTGTGTCTTTCCATTCTTTTATATTTATATGCTAATTTTCAAATGGACTTGTATTATTTATTCCCTTTTACTGACTGCCACTTGTTTTGCACTCAACTGAGATAATGTACGAATCATTCCATTTTGGTGACATTCCAAGATTATATTTTTGGGATGTTTATGATGATAAGTATAGTAATACTAGGTGTCTGTGCAGTTAAATCTTTGTTACTATCATTAATTATTTACTATCAATGACTTCTGGGGACAAGAAAAACAGTCTACCCTCTTCAAGACATAATGGTGCTATGTACAATGTCTGGGGCAGCTCTCCTAGTTGCTTTTTAAAATTCTTTGTGCATGTTTAATATAGTAGGGGTGAGAGAGTGGTGACTACTCTCACCATGCACAGTGCTCCTGTACTCATGAATCTAAAAGGTTACCTGACACTTTGAGGTATCAGATGCCAGCTTAGTGAAGCAGGCCATTCAGTCTCTCTTGACTGTACTGTGCAATAAGAAATGCATACAACCCAAGGTTGAGAGATGGCTCAGCAGGTAAGCATTCTCATGGAACAAACATGCAGACCTAGTTTAGATCCCCAATACTTCCATAAAATCCAGTGTCTTAGTTAGGGTTTTACTGCTGTGAACAGACACCGTAACCAAGGCAAGTCTTATAAAGAAAAACATTTAATTGGGTCTGGCTTACAGGTTCAGAGATTCAGTCCATTATCATCAAGGTGGGAGTATGGCAGCATCTAGGCAGACATAGTACTAGCAGAACTGAGAGTTCTACATCTTCATCTGAAGGCTGCTAGTGGAAGATTGACTTCCAGACAGCTAGGATGAGGTCTTAAGCCCACACCCAGAGAACACACCTACTCCAACAGGGTCACACCTCCTAACAGTGCCACTCCCTGGGTCAAGCACATACAAACCATCACACCCAGCATGTCTACATGAACCTGTAACCTCAGCCCTGTCACAGGGCAGGGAGGGGTGTGGGTCAGTGAGGCTTGCTGCTTGCCTCGTCTCCAGGGAATATAGCAGAGTGACAGAATAGGGCCTGATGTCTTCATGTGGATCCTGCATGATAACAAATCCATGCATACACACACACACACACACACACACACACACACACACACATGCACACCAGTCTCCCCTCTCCTCTCTCCTCTTTCTCCCTCTCCTCTCTTCCTCTTTCTCTCTCTCTCTCTCTCTCTCTCTCTCTCTGTCTCTCTCTCTCTCTCTCCCCACACACACACACCCTAAGGTTTCATAAAGTATTCCTTCTTGTTGCCTACAATACAATCTTCCACTCTATTGACTCATTCCACTCCATTCAACAGACTGCTGTGAAAGGCACATTTCCAAAGCACACAGTGGCCCAGGTCACAATGAGATTGTAATCTGTTTCTGCTTACACTTTCTTCCGGGAAAAACCAAGTATTTTGCCGTAGGCTCAGCCTGCCACTAGGCCCTGTAACCCATCACTCTAATATGACCTGTCCACCACAGGTTGCCCACAGAAGGTTCCATACCTCACAGTCTCAATCAAAATGCCATGACCTTCTTTAAGGCTATTAAACAAGGATGATGGCATACACCTTTAATCTCAGTGCTCTATAAATTCAAGCCCAGTCTGGTCTACATAATTATACCATGTCTAAAAAAAATTAAAGCACTTAATAGGAGAGTTTTTGATATACAATTTAATACAATTTAAAAAATATTGTTTTATGAATTTCAGAATATAGATATTAAGAATTTTTACATAAATATTAAGAATCTAAATATAACTCTAAATTATATTAGGTGAATTGAAATTTAATAAGAATATATGTTCATAAATACCTCCAGCCCATGTTAACCTCTTAGCAGTGAATAGAACTGATTTAAATACTCCATCCTTAGTGGGTTGGGTGGAGAAGCATATTCTTGGAGGCAGGGGGTGGGAGGATGGATTGGGGGTTTTCAGGGAGGGGAGAAACCAGGAAGGGGTATAACATTTGAAATGTAAATGAAAAATATATTCAAAAAAAAGAAATACTCCATCCTTTGGAGTTGTAAGCATTTACCTCTCAATTTTGAAAGTTTTCGAGCTTGAGACTCTCCGATAGAATTGGTCTCATTAAATTGTTGATAGACTCTTGAATATTGGAAGCTTCGGAACTTCTCGGCCTTAGTATAAATGACAAGATCAGATAAGGCTAAAGCTATTCTTAGCTTCCTGATCTAAAAATAAGAAAATGTAGTGGTTTCACATTTCACATTTTTGAAATTTTCCTTTTATAATAAAAAAATGCTTTTAAACAGATCACTTCAGTTTATCTTAAGGTTATCTCCCCCAAAACAATTTGGGCTAAGTCATTGTGATCATTTTTTATGTTCACAGTATTTATTGATCATAAGCACTAGAATGACCATAAAATCTAGTTTATGTGTTAAGATTTGAGAATAGTAATTTTTAGTATTTTCCTGGCCTCCAAAGATCTTAGCTCATTCTCATAAATTTTGCAAATTTAAGAATTGTTGCCATGGACATATTTCCAGTTTGTTCTGACATTTTGGAATAATTTTTATTGTGTAGTAGACATTTGCTCTTCCACTGTATTTCCCTCAGTCATGCCTCAAGTTTGTGAAAAACATCCCTTATTCTTACTTATACCACACGTGAATACTTGACGCTAGTACATATGTGATAGGTTTCTTCATAACATCCTCACTCTTACATCTCATTACACTTTCCTTAGATCGGTCTATTTTTCTCACCACCCTCTCCCATGATCCCATTGGCTGATTCCATTTCTATCCTCCTCCATTTTCATGTCACATGGATTCCCCTAGCTTCTCTTATCCCACCCATCCCAGTCTATAGTTCATCATTCCTTCTAGTCATCCTCGTCCTAATATTGTGTATATATACATGCATGCATAACCACAAACATTGCTTCTTGTATCAGAAAGAATGTGCAGTATTTTCCTTTCTGAGTCTGAATGGTCTCACTTAGTATAATGATCTCCAGCTCAAAGACAGTGGTGTCAAGAAATAATAAAGATCAAAGCAAAATAAGACATCTACAATATATACCCTTGCAAGGCTCAGGGAACATTACAGAAAAGACAGGTAAGAGCCAGAGGTCAGGGGAAAATGTTGAGAAATAGTGTTTTCTAGACAGGACATAGCCACTGTACTCTGCAGGTTGCCTGCACAAGATCAATCCAGCCAGAATTCTACCAAGGAGTGGGAGGGGGCTCGTGAGGGTCTAATAGCAGTGGAGGGTCACTGGATTCCTCAGAAACTCAGTTTTCTTTAGTAGTGTGGCCCCCAATAGGTTGTCCTATACCCATGAGCATAGAGATGAATATACAGGCAGCAATAATTGGACTAAGAGGAGAAGGAGGAAGAGAAAGAAAAGGAAGAGGAAAAAGGAAGGAAAGAAGAAAGGAAGGAAGGAAGGGAGGGAGGGAGGGAGGGAGGGAGGGAGGGAGGGAAGGGAGGGAGGGAGGGAGGGAAGGAAGGAAGAAAAAAAGCAAGCAAGCAAGCAAGCAAGCAAGCAAGCAAGCAAGCAAGCAAGCAAGCAAGCAAGCAAGCAAGCAAGCAAGCAAGCAAGCAAGCAAGCAAGCAAGCAAGAAAGAAAGAAAGAAAGAAAGAAAGAAAGAAAGAAAGAAAGAAAGAAAGAAAGAGAAAGAGAGAGGGGGGACAGGGAGACAGAGGGAGGGGGAAGGAAGAGAAGGAAAGAAGATGGGGAAAAGAGAAAGGAAGGAGGAGAAGAAGGGAGGAAGAAGGATTCATTAAGTGGGAGGAGTTTATATAGAGGCAATAAATGAGGCTGGAAGGAAACATGGAGTAGATGTGATCTAAACACATTGTGTTCGTGTATTAAATTACAAAAAAAGCAAAGATTTTAAAAGACAAAAATAGAAAGGTTTATAAAAGCTCTACAACTAAAAAAATAATGATAATTCAGTTGATTTGAAAGATAAGGCAGAATTTGAAAAAGTGGGAACTAAAAATCAACACATCAAATGAAAACTTGGTTCTTTGAAAAAAATACTACACTTGATCTTAGCCAAAAGGCCGAGAAGCGATCTTTGAAAAAAATAAACAAGATTAACAAACCCTTATCCAAACCAATCAAAAGATAAAATATCTCAAAAAACACCTAAAGTTGGAGATGAAACGGATGTTTCACGGGACTCTGGTAGAAAGGATTATTGGGAAATAATAACTTTGAAAACTTATAGTCAAAAGAAAAAGCTACAAAAGGATACAATTTCCTAGATGTGTATGGCTTTTATGTGTTTAAATACAAATCATGCCAAAAGGTCTCCACAATTATAGCTGATCACCCCAGCATCAGCAGTTGATACAAACAGGAAAATCATGGCAGAGAGGTAAAACAAAATTGATCCTATAAGGATAAAAAGCTTTGTTTTTGCAACAATCTTCCCCAAATACAGAGAAAGTAGGGCCAAAGATGCACAAAGTTCTGTCTGCCTGGTTGGAAACACTACATCACGCGATTCCTCAAGTTAAGATTCCTTTCAGTGAACTAGTCATCTGAGGAGAAAATAAGTTCCCACCTCTGCCAAACAGACTGGATAGTAGCATGTAACATCATAGGTCCATTTTAACATAATAATATGAATCTATTTAATACTGTGCAGAATTAACATTGATTCTGTTGCTTATGTCTGTTACAAGGCAGAGAAATTACCTCTGCATGATTTCTACTCTGTAAAATGCCTACTACAGCCAAGAACTTGTAATAAATGTCTCCAGCAGTGAAAGTATCTTAGGAAAAGCTACCACAAAAAGACATAGATTTCAAATGTTACTGTCCACTGTCAACTTCTTCCCAAGTATGATTTTAAATTGGACTCAGATCTTCATGAAGAGGAACCTGACCCCTTCTGGAAAATTATTCCAACTCTTCACCAAGAACACTAGAAAACACTGATCACTTTTCTCAGGAAACCTGTTCTCACCCTTTTCTTGGCGTCTGCTATTCCTTTCAGTGTTGAGGGGTCCACCTCCTTCTCCTCCTTGACCCTTGATAGGAAGTCATCCCATGTTTCTGGCTCCTTTCCTTTGTCTTCATCATCATTTTCATAGATTTCTTCTTCCCACTCTAGCACTTTGTCCCTTTTGTCTTTCCCCATCCTCTCACGGGTTTTGGATAAGGTTCCTACTTTCTTGTTTTTCACTAATATTTTGAATTTTAGCGCCTATTAAAAAAAAAAGAGTTGGAAATGAGACCGAAGTACAGTCAAGTCATCACTGTGAACTTGAGAAATACCCCAACATCCATACGTACAATAAAGAGAAAGTGGGGCTGAGACTGAGAATTCTCCTACAGTAGCAAGGTACGGCAGGTCCTCATGTTTTAGAACATTATTCATGCTCATTAAAAACAAGTGACCACAATTCACTCTAAAAGACATCTATTATGATGGGGGTTTACTCTAAGCAATCTTTTTCATATTTCACAAGTTGCTAAATTTGAGATAGGTTAGAAGGTACATTGAAATATTTGTCACACTATTGAAGTTAAATGGTTACAACTTCTGGCAGTAGAAATGATACTCTCATCCAATATTAAAACAACCAGTGGGATCAGGTATATGAAGATGTCCATCAGTCTGTCTGACACCTAATGTGGATTGCATTTAAAACTTATAAAGCCTCTTCAGTGGTAACCAACTTGGTATCTGCAGTCCATCAAATCACAGATGTGACAGACTTTACCACCATCAGGGATGGTCATTCACTCTGAATTCAAAGTCTTCTGATACATTTCTCAACTATCTCCACACTTTTCAAAAATTCATTAATATATTTTGGTGCCTGCTATTTGTGCTACATACAATACTGAAATACGTGTCCTCAAGTTTCTCCCTAAGGAGACAATAGTCTTCCTTCCTTCCATCAGCCCTACATCTTGATTCTTCATTTATGATGGCCCTTGCATCATTACTCTCTAATATGCAGTTTACAAAAATATATTCAGAGCCCACATGCTGAGGGCACCAGAAATGGTGCTTCCTAAAGGGACACATTTGGGGGATGTACTCCACAATTAAGAAGTCAAAGTCTTAAATGACCTTTCTTGACTCAAGTGTCCATTAACTGGATTCAGTCCTTCCTCATTGCATCGAATTTGCACTTTCTAGTTCTCTAGTGGACACCTGAATCCTGAATGAGGATGCAAAGATAATTGCTTTCCTAGTTTTGACGCTGCTGAGGGTTTTCATGCTTTTTGGTGGTGGGTAAGGGGATAAAATCTTATTGCATTGTGAAAGGGTGAAATCTAGCATGACTCCCCACAACTTCAGAACGGGTATCCTAATTGTATAGAAGTTTGTTGAGATCTATGGATTTGGGGTTAAAGTTTTAATAAAAGCTTTTTAAATCTTAGATTGTAGGGCTGGAATAAAGCTAAGGTGGCAATTTCCCAGGTAATTATCTTTCTCACTGAAGACTGAACACAGCATGAAAAGGGGTGCTTTATCTTTCATTACTCGTTGATTCCTTAGAGAGCATGTCTTTACTGTAGTATGGAAGCCAAAACATCAGTGAAAGATATGAAGTAGAAAACAAAAGAAACAAATGAAGGCAGAAAAAAGAAAAGGAAAAAAAAGACATGCTAATAGAAGACAAGACAGTATTCAGAGAAACTTGTTTAAAGTTTTCCAGAATTGGATCATGGCTCTGAGCTTCATCTTTGGTGATTTGTAGCCAGCATTTTGCAACAACTCTTAAAGTGTTGCCACAACTGAAAATACTTAGTCTTTGAGCATTTTTCAGAGGTAGAAGAGTCATGGTTTTTCTGCTCATCAATTAATTTTTGTCATCTGTCTCAGTTCTATCATGTGAGCACAGTCATTTAAAAAAAAAAATCCTCATTCAATCAAATGATATAAGGGAAAATAATCAAATACCACAAAAATAATGCTACTTTACCGAAACTGTAGGTACAACAAAATTCAAGTATTGACTATTAGAAAACATTACTTGAGGAAAAGAAAGCTCACTTATTCAATGGCATTGGGGGCTCTGTGACAGCCAAGGAAAGCTAAGGGAAGTAGTAAGATCTTCGAACTTGAGAGAACAGATCACACTGCTACCATGCCTAAAGTAATATGGAAATAGATGAGAGCATTTTAAGGAAAGAAAAACAAAAACAAAAACAAAAAAAAGAGATAGCGGGTCCTATGTGTTGCTGGGAAAACAGGTAACACTTGTTCTGAGACAGACCCATTTGGATCGATCAATAAGGACACTTGTGATGACCTAATGAGCAACTCCCTGGAGCGGGAGGAAGAAGACGGAGATAGAGGAGCCTCTAGGGGCTAACTTACAAGGGTGGAAACTTACTGCCAGTTTGTTGATATCTTGAGTATGGGTTCTGTTTACAGCCTGAGGATCTCACCTTTCTTAACCTTTAACTTATAAAATATATCAGATTCCCGAATTTTTATATTAAAATGCCTTCATAGTTTGGACCCATGGATGAAGTGATGAAGTACATGGATCAAAAAGTGGATTTTACATCTATCTCTGCATTTTTTTTCTTCTCTTGCTACTGTTCTAAAAGATCTTGGCAAAGGTCACTTAAAGGAGAAAGGATTTATCTCAGCCTACAGGACCATGTTACAGTCCATCACAGCGGGAAGGTCATAGCATCAGGAGCTCAGGAGTTGTTCACACAGCATCTACGAGGGGTCAGGAGCAGAGAGCAGTGACCTCATGCTTCCTGGTGCTTCACTTGTCTTGTCAGTTGGACAGCCCAAGCGCCATTCATAGTTAAGATGAAGTAACTTCATCTTACTGAAGTAGTAAGTTCCTACACTAGTTAATACAAGCAAGGCAATTGTCCCCGCAGGAATAACCAGAGTCCATTCCTCCCAGGTGACTCTAGATTCTGTCAAGTTGCAATTAACAAAAGTCACTAGATTTTATGAATGTTTCTTTCTTCACCAACAAAACAGAACATTCCTTGGGCAGCACATAGCAAAACAAGCTTCTCTATGAAATAATCAAAACCAAGCTCTGTGCTGGTCTCTAACCTAGGTGCAAAGGTGATCGTGGTCTCTTTTTTGTTTTTTTTCTTATTTTTTTCCCCCTTCACTGAGCTTCTCGGGCCAAGCGTTACCTCTGGAGATGGCAGTCTGTCCTGAAACTCTTCAAGCATGTCTGAGAGCAGGAAGTCTCCGAAGGTGCTCTTCAGAATGTCGGCCATCACTTCCTGCTGACCAGGGGAGCAGTGATTCTCTAAGGACAGCACTACTGGGTAATCAGATGTCTAGAATAGGAACCATTGCTATGGTTACTCATCAGAACTTCTAAATTCTCCTAATGCAAATTGTCTAAACATTTGTCTCAAAGTTCATTTCCAACTTTTATTTTATTTTATTTTTTATTTTATTTATTTATTTTTTATTTTTTGCAAAATAAACTGAAAATAACCTCAGCATTTGACAGAGTGAAGACTTTAAAAACCTATGGAAAGAGGATGATTCTTGTTTGCCTTGAAAGTGTGAGCAAAGCCTGAAACACCATCAGTGTGAAATTGTTTCAATAAGTTATATAAGGTCCATAGAAAGAAATGGCATACACCCATTAGCAAGAAATTGAGGGCCAGACCTGGAGGCTCAGGCTTGTAGTATCAGCTACTCATGAGGCTGAGGGAAGAAGAGCCCACATTCAATGCTAGCCTGTGCTAAAGAGTCTAAAGCCAGCCTAGGCAACTAAGTGAGACCTTGTCTTAAAATAAGAAGTAAACACAGAGCTTGAGTTATAGCTCATCGATAGCATATTTGCCTTGCATGCAGAAGACCCTAGGTTCATTATTAGTCTCAGCCCTGCCTCCCAAAAACTACAGTGCAGCTGTGTACACCACCATAGAAACTGCTGTAATGTATTTTTATGAGAAGAAAACTTGCCTAGAAGACTTTGGGTGTTGAAAGATTCCCAAAGGTTCAGGCACTATGCTTAGTTACGAAATAATGGTCTCATTACAACACTTTAATACATGTGCATAATTTTGCTTGGTTTATATTCATACACATACATACACACATATACATACATACATACATGCATACATACATACACACACATACACACACACACACATACACCCCACCCAAATATTATATGCTATTTACCATAAATGGGATTTCCTTTTAAATTTCAATTTCCATTAGGTCATTTGTTTACTTAAAAAATGTTATTAATTTTTACTCAGATTTTTGTTTTCTATAAATTTACTCCCTCTCAGTTGTTCATAGAATGTTTGGGGGTTTGGGGAGCTTCACATGTATTACCATGTCACCTGAAAACAGAGAAACTTGTATAATTTTAATGTCCTTTATCGATCTATTTTTACTTTTATACGTATTGAGCGTGCGTACACACACATACACGCTTATGCTTATTCTTACCATGGCACATGTGTGGAGGTCAGAGGACAACTTGAAGAGTTGGCTTTCTCCTTCAGCATGTGTGTTTAGGGATCTAACTCAGTTTGTCAGGCTTGGTGGCCAGCACCTTTGAACACCAAGCCATCTCACCAGCTCGTGGCCTTGTCCAATTGCTCCTTTCTGTTGTTTGGAGTTTTAGAAAATTTAGACTTTTACATCCTTGTGAGGACTTTGAATTTTAAGAGTGTGCCTATTGCCCTGTAGTACCTAGTTATCCTTAGTTAAATGATGGGTGTCACTCAACATGTAGGAAGAGCATTTGAGGCAAATGGAACATTGAGTACAGAGAACATTAGAAGTACCTGAAAAGCAAAACAAAACCCCGAGTGAAAAGGGACAGAGGTCACAGAAAACCAGTCACAAGTGGGCATGATATAGCCGACTGCAAAGTCATTCTAATGTACATGATGGATGAGAGATAAATATAAAGTTGTGATTTCTGGTTCATATTTTACAAATTAGGTGATGAGGTCAAAGGGAACACTGCATTCATTGAACCTCTATGTTTCCTTTTTGTATACATTTTATGTAATTACTGAAGAAATTTGAATTAAAGCTCTTTGACTGTACAATCGGCTATGTTAAAATTTCAAAACAGACTATCTGAAAGTGCTATCTGAAGCAATTAGCAAGCTTACAAAAGTAGAGCCAAGTAATATGCAAAATTCCCTTTAAAATCTCATAAGAGATTACTAAAAATCAGCCCAGAATCAGATTAGACTTATAAAGGGAACTTAGTTCTACCGAATGTAGATATTCACATCTGTAAGTAATGGATTAGTCAATTTAATTCCTAAAGTGTTCCTCAGAACACTGTGTGCTATCACTATTGCAGCAAAAAAATAATGTCAGCAATTAAGGTGTTGGATTGTTGACACATTTTATTTTATTTTTGCCTTAAAAGTAAAATATTTTTAAAAGGCTCATGTTTTCTAGATCAGTATATCAAGCTTTGGGCTCATAACACATAAGAGAAATAAATATATTTTTATCATACTATAACACACACACACACACACACACACACACACACACACACTATGAAACAAGAACTCCCATGAACACTCACTGCCTTTCACTTTGATAAGCCTACCTTTAGCTACTAAATACCACATGGATTTTGATACCTATCATAGCTCACAATTTAAAGTATCACAGATTTAAAATAAGGCCATGCTGTATAGCATTTGGGAGCAGGAAACTCTTTAAATCCCGGCATTGGAGATGTGCACATACCGTGAAGGCATACTTGTTTATTGTTTGGATAACAGTTTTGAAGAGAAGCTTGCTGGTGAAAGTGTAACCGTGGTACACAATGGGTTCATTTTGAGCTCCATCCCAGCAGTCAATTTCCAGACAGCGGCAGCCTTTCACCAGGGCACTAACAAGAGGCAGGTAAAATAGTGTCATACCTAGACCATGCACCATGAGTAGAATAAGATCGAAATGTTCAGACTTCTAAAATAAATGCATAAGCCAGTTTGTAGTAGAGAGACGTTTTGAATCCTAGAAACTTGCAACCCTGTGAAATAGAAACACTCTCTCTGTGTTTGTCATATATGTGTGTGTGTGTGTGTGTGTGTGTGTGTGTGTATACATATATATGTGTGTATATATATATATATATATATATATATATATATATATATATATACATATGGTCTCTGCTCCTCCCTAGTCAGACAGATTACTCTCCGTTGCTCTTATCCCAAAGCTAGTATGTACTGGGGTGGGGGAGTATGGCTATCTCTAGTTATAGCTCTGAAGCCTTTGCCCAGACACTACTGCTAATGGTGACTGCTACCACTGTTGACTTTGTTATAGTTGTGATGGGACAAACAAAAGCCTTCTGGAAATTTAAAAAAAAAAAAAACACTTTAGCAAAGTTCTATATTATTCTTTTCATTACACTAAGTTTTGGGAGGTGAAAAATAAGGTGAGAAGCAGAATCGGGGAAGAGAAATCATGGCCATGGCCAGAGAAAGAGTGAGCTTGACAGTCCAGCAGCCATGTTTGCCTGACTCACAGCACCGCATGCAAGGACAGCTCAAATCCCAGTCCAACAATAGGCCAGGAAGCCTGCAGCTAGACACACCAGGCAGCCTGCAGCTAGACACACCAGGCAGCCTGCAGCTAGACACACCCATACCTGCTCATCTACGTTGCTTTCACGCACAATCTCTTTGGAGAAAATGTTGAGTGACTGTTTCAGAATGCACCAATTTCACAGCTTTCTCCAAACTGAGAAAAATATATTCCCACTTCTGCTCAAGTCTAAAACTGATTTGATTTTCCATCTATCAAATAAATCGGTTTCTTGACCTACACATAAATTATATCTTGGGTTTTGAAGTCAGTGGTACCCACTGGATTTAAATGGATTTTCAATGTCCTTACTCAAAGAAAGACTGACATTTTAATAAACATATACCTTTATTTAAACTGTGGCAACTGGAGTAGATTGCATTCAGTTTTTTCACTGACCTGATAATGGTGAATGTGCACAAATCAAGCTGTCACTAAGGTCTTTGGGAACATCTTCGAGCAGTCATTTTGTGTCAGTGGGAAATAGGTTTGGCTTTTATCAGAGTTTAGTACATTTTCTCGATTTAATTATAAACATTGTTTTACTAGGATCTGGATACAGTTCAGGGGTGGCGTGCTTGGCTAAGATGAATAAAGCCTTAGCTCACTCCTTGGGATTACAAATAGTTCAGTGAGTCATTCAAATGTGGACATGGGACACTTTACATTCACATGCATTCACAGTTGCTTTGGACTAAATATACCTTTCTCCTTTTGTTTTCCTGTGTCCACGTGATGACTGAGGGCTAACATGCCAACACAAAGGCCAGTACCATTGCTTACTCGGTGCACAGATACAGTCCACTGCCATTGGCTAGACACCCTGAGTTCATTTTGCCCTGAGTCCCATGAGGCCAAGAAGCTACACTCTCATAAAAACCGTCGGATACAGAATCAACTAATCGTCAGTGTTTTGTGTTCATGTGAGAAAAGAGCAGGAGCTCTGGTGCTTACGAAGAAAAGGAAAGCAGATGCAACTAAACTACATCCTTGGAAGAGACAATGCTGTGTAAAACCAGGCTGAGTTGAAGCACCGGAACGCTAGAAGGCACTCATCTGAGAATGAGTTGAAGCAGTTCTCTTGTCTAAGCATGAAACTTCTCTGCAGAGAAAAGATTGAAGGCCAGAAGTACATTATGTCGTCTGTTTGCTCTAGGTAACTAATTCTCAGGTGGAGGTGTGTTGAGTTCCACAAGATGCCTAGCAATGCCCAGAAATGGTTTTGGTAGCACGAGTGGACATGGTAATGTGATTTAAGCTGGCACCGTGGAGGCACATATAGGAATGCTCATAAACGTTCTACCATGCACAGCATGGACCCCTACACCAAGAGGCATTTGATTCGAACACAAGTGTGTGAGAAAGGCAGGCCCCATGTTGTAATAGCATGGAGGTGGGACCATGGCCTCAGCATAACATGCCTGTATCAATCAGTAGTCTTCCCAAACAGCATACCAGATAATCATATGAGAAGATATACCTTCCAGGACCAACACTTCTCTGGGTAGCATCCTAGTCCCTCTCTGGAGACTGAGTTGAGCAATACTTGAGAGTGCAGTAAGGAAGGGCTGAGAGACTGTGATAACAAGTTAGTAGGCTGCATTCAGGGAAACAGTAACATTGTGTGTTCCTCGGGGCAGCTTCGAAAAAAGAGAACAGGTGGATTTTCTGTGTCTTGAAGGCATCACCGAAATAAACTAAAATGTTTGTTGGGGTTCTGGGGACTGTGAGTTGGCAGTGTATACCTCATTACCCAGATGTGTAGTGATGGACCATAACATAAAACTACAGAGCTGTGGCCCATGTTTTCCTGTGCTAAATGAACATGTCTAGAGGGCTCTGAGAAGGGAATTGCCTAACCATCATTAATCCCTGCAGAGGCAGCTAAGGCGCTAATTTTAGGCTCCTTAGACTGGGATAAGTTTGTAGAATTACAAATGAACACATTTCTTGGCTTTAAAGCTTTTTTTTTTTTAAGTACTTGGATTTTTAAGTTAGAAAAGATGGAGCCTTTACTTGTACTGTTTGCTGATGGCCATGAAAGGACATTTGCTTTGGCTCCCTTTTAGGGATTATCAAACCAGACTGTGCTGTGTTTTTCATCAATCCAGAATATCTGCTCTCTAGAGTTCTTGAACTCTGGGCCAGCATGAAGAACTATCTAAAACTTACTGTGGGTGGAAACTTACAACAAAGATTTTTCTCAACAATATTGTTTCTTGCTGATTCTGTAGGTGGTTTTCAATTTTACCCATAACCAAATCAACCTATACAAAACTGCACATTCGGAACTTACGGTTGGGTCCCTACCAAAACAGTTTAAGTGCTTTGTGCTGCCTGGGATGGGCCAGATTTTTTTTCGGAGGCTTGTGATCTGTTGTTCCCTCCTATTTGACTCTGGTTCCTCTTTTGAGAAAGAAGGGAGATCATTTCTCATTCACTAAGGAACCATCTTCTTTCTCAGCAACCATGTTATCTTCAGGTCACTATAAATCTTATAGCAAGTCCTGTTCTCCCTTAGTTTCGGCTGCTAGAAGTCCTTTGAATGGACTTCTGCACGCATTCTAGAATGTGTACAAGCCTTTATGGCAAGAAACTCCTGGTTTTAACTTTATCTCACCTATTAATCATTAAAATCTCCCTTAGATACTGCCTAAAAAAATATAAATTTTGTGGCTATAAATTATTGTGGTTTTTATTTATGGGAAGTTAGTATTTGTTGTGTGAATAGTATTTTTTTATTTGTAAGTGAAATTTAACTGGAAATGAAAAGGTTTGGATGGTAGCTGGGGATGTAGCTTAGTTAGTGATGCATTTGCTCACCTTGCACACAGGAGGCCCTGCATCCTATCGCTTGTACAACATAAACCACACATGACAGGAAACACTTAGAAACTCAGCACTTAAGGAATAGAGGCAGGAAGATCAGAAGTTCAAGGTCATCCTAGGATACATGGGACCCTGTCTTTAAACAAACAAACAAACAAAAAAACCAAAACCCTCACATTGGGACAACTCTGGGTGGATTATAATGTCTAATGCTAAATAAGGTGTCACTGGGTTTTCCTATTTTAAAGATAAAGTAGAGACATATGAAAGTTGCAACCATCACAGGATGAAGAGGGGAGAGAAGGAGGAACAGGAACTCACACACTGATTCTAAAACATTGTTTTCATCATTCTCTGAAAGCAAAGAGAGGAAAGATGCATGAAGATATATCATCCACAGGTGTCTGAAGGAACAAGAGAGGACCTACAACCAAACACAAACTGATTCTTTTTTCAGTGGGTTGGAACCATTCTTGCATTCAGCAGTAATTTTCTGTATGTCTGGATACATGCACTTTGAACTTGTCTGTTTAAACAATTGGAATAGCATCAAAATGTCTACCATAGGGTGTAATTAGGACAAACTGCTGGTTTCTACAATGATAAGATTTTCGAATTTCTATTTTTACTTAGATTTTAACTTGCACACACATTGACTCTTGTTTATAATTTTACTATAGAATTTCATCTTCCCTACCTATGGTAGTTTCCTTAAAATGATCCAGTCTCATTACTTTAAATATTACCTATATACTAACGGCTTTCAACTACATTTTTCCCCAATGGCCTACTTGACAAAGGCCTTAGAGAACACGTGGATTTCACAAACTCAGCAAGGGAATCCTGGAGCTCTTGATTTTACTTCACACCCTACCGTGAGCCTCTGGTATAAACATCTACACTCAATCTTTTCCCTATACTTTTGTTTATTGGGCCAACCAAGTCATATGACTTTCCACTGTCACCTGTTAAGCCTTCTTGGTTCTGCCTCCTCAAAGCAGCATGTCATCATCTTGGCTGCTGGCCCCTGACCTCTGTCACCCATAGTCATCACCAGCCTGCTGCTGTACCTTCTTCCCTGCTTCTAGAGTGCCAAACTGTGACACTGTCTCAAGAGAAATCTATCTGGTGACTCCCCTCCTTCTCCATGATCAAAAAAGATCATGACCTTCACAATCTGACCTCAAGCCCAGTCCCCTTTTTTTTACAGTACTCTTACATACAGATATTTTTTTTGCTATTTTCTAAGATTTGAATATTCCAATCACTTGCTATTTCAGCCTTACATCCTTCCATGGCTCCCTCTTTACCTTCATTCAGGTTGGTTGAGAAGCCTTTTCTGACAATGTGAAGGTGACACCCTCATGCCCATATCACATTCTTTTCTGTTGTTTGGCTCATCTTTCTCGTCAACCTCTTCAGCCCAGTAATATTCATTTACCTTTTTGATCTGCCAATCGCCATGAATTTGTATGAGGTCTCTAACCGTTCATTCCCGTTAGATCCCTGCTGACTAGGCTGGAGCCAGTTTTAATAGCAAGCTGTCTTGTAGTTTGAAAAGATGAAGATATGGTATGGGCTGCTGTAATCTATATAAATGAAGCATCCTGACCCATAAAAATCACTATCTAGAACACCAAACCACACAACTTAGTCTATGTATAAACTGGTTTTTCTTAGAATACTGTTACCCTGGTATCTAGTAATTGATACTGACCACCTTTGTTAGGTTCTACTGTATTGCAAATAAGCATTCAGAGGTCATATTTTCCTATAAGAAATGTACAGATTGTTCAAGATGCTTCAGATGATGTAGATCCATGGAGAGGAGGTCAGCAGGAAGGAGCAGAGGGGAAGCCTGTGGTGCTAGCTAGCAAACACAGTTTGTTAGACTGCCATTTCATGAAGGAAGCGACCATCAATGGAGTGGCAAACCGCATCCCCTATTCCCTCTAACTTCTGCCCTCATGCGCAATCTCCTTGTCACTCAGCACTCTGACTTACTCAGCACCAGCAAGTGCTTTAAATGCAGGAGTCTTAAAAGTCAAAGTAGTTATTGTGATGGTACATACCCGGAGGATATACTGAGTAGGCAGAGGCAAGAGGATCACGACTTCAAGGGCAGCCCAGACTCCACATTCTAAAGGCTATGAAGATGGCACAAAGGTTAAGAGCACCTGCTGTTTTTGCAGGGTACCCGAGTTTGATTCCCAGTTCTCACATCCAGTGACTCACAATCACCTGTAACTCCAACTCCATGGAGATTCTATGACCTCTTGTAGTTTCTGTGAGCACCTACACACATAAGCACATAACCATACACAAATGCATACACATAAACTTGATTTAAAATGAAAAATATTGGGGTGGACCTAGGCCCCTTACACATATGTAACAGTTGTGCAGCTTGGTCTTCATGTGGGATCTGAACAGCAGGAGCAGGCAGGGACTGTCTCTGACTTTGTTGCCTGACTTTGGATACCTTCCCCCCAACTGGGCTGCCTTGTCTAGCCTCAACAGAGGAAGATTCACCTAATCCTACTGCATCTTGACATGCCAAAGCAGGTTGATATCCGTGAGAGGCCTCCCCTTTTCTGAAGAGTCAGGGAAGAGGGGGATAAGGAGATGGGAAGGGGAGAGGGAGGGGCTGGGAGGAAAGAAGGGAGGGGAATCTTCAATAGGGATTTAAAGTAAATAAATTAAGGAAAACATTAAAAGTAAAATTAAAATTAAAAAAGAATCAAAATAAATACCTTACATATCCCCAAATGTCACTTGGTCCCACTATTTGATCAGATATCAAATATGTGTTGTGAGACGATGAAATAAAATAATCATTTAATGGATGATTCATATCTTGGTACACGGTTCTACACTTCTTTTTGAACAATAGACATTCTGATGAAAACATGTATCTTGCAAAACCTTCAATTGACATCTGCCGCTCATTCTTTACTATAGAAAAAAGATTAAGAAAGAAGGATGCAGATATACCATCAGTAACTTATAACTTTTATATCTCATTTCTAAGCCTAGTGGTAGAACATATTTATAACCTAAAAATGTAGAATTAATATTAATCTATCTCTAAATCCTTTGGGGAAGTAAATTCCTTTCATCTGTGCATGCACCTGCATCTGGTTGTCTGTTACATACCACATTCATGCAGGTTCTGGTGAAGGCTGAAAGAGGGTTCTGGGTCATTTGTAACTAGAGCTACAGATGGCTGTGAGCCATCATATAGGTGCTGGGAATCCAACTCAGGTCAAAAGAGCAGCAAATACTCCTAACCACTGAGCCATTTCTCCAGCTTTGAGACACAGATTTTTCTAGTTCATTTAGTCTGACCATATTAACAGCCAAGCAGACAATATCGCCTGGGTCTCAGCCAGCTTGTGTGCTCCCTGCTCCCAAGAGCTGGGCAGGTCTGCGTTCACCTACACGCCAGCACTGCTGTGGGACATCTGCCCTGCAGAGGGACCCCCCCCCCTGCACTGGGAGAGGGCACACCCTCACAGGGCAGGAGTACACCAGCCTCCCCTTGACAACCTCTGCTTCAGGGACTACGCTGAGCCTTTGGATGTGCAGGGATTCCCCAATATAACATCACTTGGGGCAAGGCACATCAGGGCTCCAAAGTCACTCAAGAGCAGGGCAGGCCCCAGCAATCGGTGCCAGGGGAATCCTGGCAATCTGGGGGGCGGGGCAGAAATAGCCTTGCAGGGTCACAGGAGGTCCAACCAACAGCCAGTGAAAGCAGGACCAACTAACAACAGAGGTAACCAGATGGCAAAATGCAAACGTAGGAATGTTACTAACAGAAATCAAGGCAATATGGCGCCATCCGAACCCAACTCTCCAACAGCAGCAAGTCCTGGATACCCCATCACACCCGAAAGGCAAGATCTGGATTTAAAATCACTTCTCATGATGCTATTAGAGGATTTCAAGAAGGACACAAATAAATCTCATAAAGAAATACAGGAGAACATGAATCAACTTAGAAGTTCTTACAAAGGAAACACAAAAATCGCTTAGAGAAGTGCAGGAGAATATGGGTCAACTAATGGAGCCCCATAAGGAGGCAAAACAAAAATCGCTTAAAGAAATGAATCAACAGGTAGATGCCCTTACAAAGGAATCACAAAAATTGCATAAAGAAATGCAGAAGAATATGGGTCAACAGATGGAGGCCCATAGGGAGGCAACACAAAAATCGCTTAGAGAAATGAATCAACGGGTAGATGCCCTTACAAAGGAAACACGAGAATTGCTTAAAGAAATGCAGGATACTATGGATCAACAGATGGAAGCCCATGAGGAGGAAGCACAAAAATCGCTTAGAGAAATACAGGAGAACTTGGGTCAACAGGCAGAAATCCTGAAAGAGGAAATGCAAAAATATCTTAAATAAATACAGGAAAACACAAACAAACAAGTGAAGGATCTCAGCAAATCCATCCAGGATCTAAAAAAGGAAGTAGAAACAGCTAAGAAATCACAAAGGGAGACAACTTTGCAGATAGAAAACCTTGGGAAGAAATCAGGAGTCATAGGTGCAAACATCAACAATAGAATACAAGAGATGGAAGAAAGAATCTCAGGTGCTGAAGATATCATAGAAAGCATCAACTCAACAGTCAAAGAAAATGCAAAATGCAAAAATCATGTAACCCAAAACATCCAGGAAAACCAGGACACAATGAGATGACCAAACCTAAGGATTATAGGTATAGATGAGAGTGAAGATTTGCCACTTAAAGAGTCAGTAAACATCTTCAACAAAATTATGGAGAAAAAATTCCCTAACCTAAAGAGAGAGATGCGGATAAACATACAAGAAGCCTACAGAACTCCAAACAGACAGAACCAGAACAGAAATACCTCCTGTCACATAATAATCAAAACACCAAATGTACTAAACAAAGAAAAAATATTAAAAGCAGTAAGAGAAAAAGGCCAAGTAACATATAAAGGAAGACCTATCCGAATCACATCAGACTTCTCACCAGAGATTATGAAAGCCAGAAGATCCTGGGCAGATCTCATGCAGACACTAAGAGAACGCAAATGCCAGCCTAGACTACTGTACCCAGCAAAACTCTCAATCACCATAGATGGAGAGACCAAGATATTCCATGATAAAACCAAATTTTCACAATATCTTTCCACAAACCCAGCCCTACAAAGGATAATAGGTGGAAACCGCCAATACAAGGAGAGAAACTACACCCTGGAAAAAACGAGATAGTACCCTTCTTGCATCAAACCCAAAGGTAGATAACCACTCAAACATAAAGATAGCGTCAAGAATAGCAGGTGGCAATAATCACTATTCCTTAATCTCTCTTAATATCAATGGTCTCAATTCCCCAATAAAAAGACATAGATTAACAGACTGGATATGTAAACAGGACCCAACATTTTGCTGCGTGCAGGAAACGCACCTCAGTGTCAAAGAAAAACACTACCTCAGAGTAAAAGGCTGGAAAACAATTTTACAAGCAAATGGTGCCAGGAAACGAATCGGAGTAGCCATCCTAATATCAGATAAAGTTGACTTTCAACCTAAAGTCATCAAAAAAGACACAGAAGGACACTACATACTGATCAAAGGAATCCACCAAGAAGAACTCTCAATTCTGAATATCTATGCTCCAAATGCAAGGGCACCCTCATTCGTAAAAGAAACTTTACTAAAGATCAAAGCACACATCGCCCTCACACAATAATAGTGGGTAACTTCAACACCCCGCTCTCTGAAATGGATCGTTCAGGAAGCAGAAACTGAACAGGGACACAGTGAATCTAATTGAAGCCTTGGAACAAATGGAACTAACAGATATATATAGAACATTTCATCCTAAAGCAAAAGAATACACCTTCTTCTCAGCACCTCATGGTACCTTCTCCAAAATCAACCATATAATTGGTCACAAAACAGACCTCAACAGATATAAGAAGATCGAACTAATCCCAAGCCTCCTATCAGATCATTATGGAATAAGGGTGGTCTTCAATAGCAACAAAAACAACAGAAAGCCCACATACACATGGAAGCTGAACAATGCTCTACTCTACTCAATGATAACTTGGTCAAGGATGAAATAAAGAAAGAAATCAAAGACTTTTAAAAAAATTAATGAAAATGAAGGTACAACATACCCTAATTTATGGGACACAATGAAAACAGTGCTAAGAGGAAAATTCATAGCCCTGAGTGCCTCCAAAAAGAAACCGGAGAGAGCATACACTAGCATCTTAGTGGCACACCTGAAAGCCCTGGAACAAAAAGAAGCAAATACACCCAAGAGTAGTAGAAGGCAGGAAATCATCAAACTCAGGGCTGAAATCAATCAAGTAGAAACAAATAAAACCATACAAAGAATCAACAAAACTTGGAGTTGGTTCTTTGAGAAAATCAACAAGATAGATAAGCCCTTAGCCAGAATAGCCAGAGGGCACAGAGACAGTATCCAAATTAACAAAATCAGAAACGAAAAGGGAGAGATAACAACAGAAACTGAGGAAATTCAAAAAATCATCAGATCCTACTACAAAAGCCTTTATTCAACACAGCTAGAAAATCTGGAGGAAATGGACAATTTCCTAGACAGACACCAAATACCAAAATTAAATCAGGATAAAATAGACCATCTAAACTGTCCTATAACCCCTGAAGAAATAGAAGTGGTCATTGGAAGTCTTCCAACCCAAAAAAGCACAGGTCCAGATGGTTTTAGTGCAGAATTCTATCAGACCTTCAAAGAAGACCTAACACCAATACTCTTCAAACTATTCCACAAAATAGAAACAGAAGGAACAATACCCAGCTCATTCTATGAAGCCACAATTACGCTAATACCAAAAGCACACAAAGATCCGACAAAGAAAGAGAATCTCAGGCCAAACTCTCTTATGAATATCGATGCAAAAATACTCAATAAAATTCTTGCCAACTGAATCCAAGGACACATCAAAACGATCATTCACTACGATCAAGTAGGCTTCATCCCAGGGATGCAGGGATGGTTCAATATAAGGAAATCCATCAATGTAATCCACTACATAAACAATCTCAAAGAAAAAAAACGCATGGTCATTTCATTAGATGCTGAGAAAGCATTTGACAAAATTCAGCATCCTTTCATGCTAAAGGTCTTGGAAAGATCAGGAATTCGAGGCCCATATCTAAACATAGTAAAAGCAATTTAGAGCAAACCGGTAGCCAACATCAAACTAAATGGAGAGAAACTTGAAGCAATCCCACTAAAATCAGGGGCTAGACAAGGCTGCACTCTCTCTACATATCTTTTCAATATAGTACTTGAAGTTCTAGCTAGAGCAATTAGACAACAAAAGGAGATCAAAGACATACAAATTGGAAGGGAAGAAGTCAAACTATCACTATTTGCAGACGATATGATAGTATACTTAAGCGACCCAAAGAACTCCACCAGAGAACTCCTACAGCTGATAAACAACTTCAGCAAAGTGGCCGGATATAAAATCAATTCAAGCAAGTCAGTAGCCTTCCTATACTCAAAGGATAAACAGGCGAGAAAGAAATAAAAGAAATGATACTCTTCACGATAGCCACAAACAATATGAAGTATCTTGGTGTGACTCTAACCAAACAAGTGAAAGATCTGTATGACAGGAACTTCAAGTCTCTGAAGAAAGAAATTGAAGAAGACCTCAGAAGATGGAAAAATCTGTCATGCTCATGGATTGGCAGGATTAATATAGTAAAAATGACCATCTTGCCAAAAGCAATCTACAGATTCAATGCAATCCCCATCAAAATCCCAACTCAATTCTTCATAGAGTTAGAAAGAGCAATTCAAAAATTCATCTGGAATAACAGAAAACCCAGGATAGCTAAAACTATTCTCAAGAGTAAAAGAACTTCTAGGGGAATCAGTATCCCGGACCTCAAGCTGTACTACAGAGCAATAGTGTTAAAAACTGCATGGTGCTGGTACAGTGACAGGCATGTAGATCAATGGAACAGAATTGAAGACCCAGAAATGAATCCACACTCCTATGGTCACTTGATCTTTGACAAAGGAGCTAAAACCATCCAGTGGAAAAATGATAGCCATTTCAACAAATGGTGCTGGTTCAACTGGAGGTCAACATGCAGAAGAATGCAAATCGATCCATTCTTATCTCCTTGCACTAAGCTCAATTCCAAGTGGATCAAGGACCTCCACATAAAACCAGACACACTGAAACTAATAGAAAGGAAACTAGGGAAGAACCTTGAACATATGGGTACAGGGGAGAATTTCCTGAACAGAACTCCAATAGCTTATGCTCTAAGATCAAGAATTGACAAATGGGACCTCATAAAATTACAAAGTTTCTGTGAGGCAAAGGACACTGTCAAAAGGACAAAGTGACAAACAACTAACTGGGAAATGATCTTTACCAACCCTACATCCAACAGAGGGCTAATATCCAATATATACAAAGAACTCAAGAAGATAGACTCCAGAGAGCCAAATAACCCTATTAAAAAATGGGGTACAGAGCTAAACAAAGAGTTCTCACCTGAAGAATATCTAATGGCTGAGAAGCACCTAAAGAGATGTTCAACATCCTTAGTCATTAGGGAAATGCAAATCAAAACAACCCTGAGATTCCATCTCACACCAGTCAGAATGGCTAAGATCAAAAACACAGGAGACAGCAGTTGTTGGCGAGGATGTGGAGAAAGAGGAACACTCCTCCACTGCTGTGGGATTGCAAGCTGGTACAACCACTCTTTCCAGCAGTTTGACGGTTCCTCAGAAAACTGGGCATGACACTCCCAGAGGATCCAGCTATACCACTCCTGGGCATATACCCAGAGGCTTCCCCTGCATGCAATAAGGACACATGCTCCACTATGTTCATAGCAGCCTCATTTATAATAGCTAGAAACTGGAAAGTACCCAGATGTCCCTCAATGGATGAATGGATACACAAGATGTGGTATATTTACACAATGGAATACTACTCTGCAATTAAAAACAATGAATTCACGAAATTCCTAGGCAAATGGTCAGAACTGGAAAATATCATCCTTAGTGAGGTAACCCAATCACAAAAGAACACACATGGCATGCAGTCAGTGATAAGGGGATATTAACCCAGAAACTCGGAATACCCTAGACACAATTCACATATCAATAGATTTCCAAGAAGATGGAAGGAGAGACCCCTGGTCCTGGAAAGACTGGATCTAGGGGAATGCCAGGACAGAGAAGCGAGAGGGGGTTGAATGGGGAACAAAGGGATGGAAGGGGGCTTATGGGACTTTCGGGGAGGGAGGAAACGGGAAAGGGGAAATGATTTGGAATGTAAATAAAAAAACTTAGAAAATGAAAAAAAACAGCCAAGCATACATTATTTTATTACCTTTGATTTTGTTTGACTTTATAAATACATATGAGCATGTCTGTTATAGAGGGGTGAGCTTCTGTGTCTGGGTAAGACTCCAAGAGCAGAGCATTGTGGTACCAGAACCAGTCCCCTGCTAACTTTGGACATCACTCCAACTCAGATGGTAGAGATACAAAGCTCTGATTAGCTTTCTTGTTGTACTTTATATGGAAAGATTCACAAAGTATATTTTTGGTTTTTTTTAAAGGCTTTTAAATTTTTAACTTATGTGCATGTGCACACACCAAAATGTATGTGCACATGAGTACACATATATGCTTTTTAAGGATTTTATTTTATTCTTGTGCATGTTTTGGGGGGTGTGTGTACACATGCATTCACATGCTCATGTGTGGGTACAGCCACATATATATAGATGTCTGTGAAGGCCAAAAGAGGGTATCAGAACCTCTGTAGCTAAATTTTTAGGCAATGTGAGTACTAAGACCTTAACTCTGGTTCTCAGCAAAAGCAGCAACTCTAAGCTACTGAGCCATCTCTCCAGCCATGTGTGTGTGTGTGCTCTTTGCTCTCTTTGGGAGATTTAGTCCTGTGCCTGCATCCAGTGGCACGTGGCTCATTCCCAGTTTCCTATCAAGTTTCATGGGATGAGTGTGCTATCCTCACTTGTGTGCTCCACCCTTCATCAGCATGAGATGCCGTATGAGAAGCTGCCACAAACAGGACTGAAGTACGCAGCCAATACACATCCTGATGAGTGAGCATGCATTTCTGCTCCATGAAGGATGGACTACAATCACCTACTGATGATGATCTCTGCACATTCAATGTGCACCAAAACTGTTAACGTGTGCTCTGGATCCGGAAAGTCCGGGTCTGAATTTGTTTGCTATGTGACCTGGAGGATGCTGGCTAATCTCTCCCAGTGTGTGAAAGGTGGTTACCAGAAAGTTCACCCCATGTACAGAGCTTTTAGCTCCGTAATTGTCCAGTGCTATTATTGTTGCTGACTTGTTCAGCTCAAAAGGAGAGTTAAAAAGCACATTCGTTTTAGACTCAAGTTGGGCCTTTCATTTTAGAGTGTGGGCCTTTCACTTTGACTAGTCTCTGGTCCTTTTACTTTAGACTAGAGTCTAGTCTTTAGGAACCAAGTCAATTGCTAGGAATTAGTCCTTCAGAGGACAAGAAGTGTTATGCACAATATTAATATTAGCTTTGTTTACAAAAGGAAAATAAATAAGGGGAAAAGAAGCAATAGCTCAAACATAAGTAAAGTGCTATGTAGCCATTAAAACTGATATATCATGAAAATATAGTGATGTAAGTAAAAATATAGTAATATAAGTAAAAATATACTGATATATAAATAAGCATAGTGATATAAAAATATAGTGATATACGTAAGTCATGAAATGTGTATGGCATTGAATGGAAGTGAAAAGACAGCTTTCAAAATATTGTCACTGAAAGAAAAGCAAACTAATACAAATCTTGCTATTCCTATTTTAGCCAAAAAATAAAACCTAGAAGAAAACACCTAAAATTTTATACACATACCAACTGTTTCTAAGCCACATAAGTGGCAATGTTTCAGAACAAAAGCACCATGCAACATAACGGTAATAGTTTGTGTTAATTTATTCATTGGGTTTGGCTTGCAGTCCTTTTGAACTCTTGAATAATTAAGCAAATGTATTTAATAATGAATAGAAAACAAGGGACTTGGGAGATGGCTCCTTTGGTAGTGTTTGCTGTTCCAACATCAAGACCTGAGGTCAAATTCCAACACTCATGTTAGAAATAAAAAGGCATGCCTTTAATCCCAGCACAGTGGAGGCAAAAGCTGGAAGATCCCTAGGGCTTAATTGTCACAAGCCTGACCAAGCTAGTGACTTCCAGATCCTGTGAGAGACCCCACCTCAGAAAATAAGGCAGAGAGCAAATGGCAAGGCATCCAGCATCGGTATGCACGTGTGCACACATGAACACACGCACACACAGTAAAAAGTTACAGTGATATCAAAATCATTTCATGCCACTTAAAACCTCCAGATGGAGATCTCACAAGATGGCTCAGTAGGCAAAAGCACTTGATAGGCAAGCTTGAGTTTCATCCCTGGGACCCATCGTAAAAGGAGAGAAGAGAATAATTATTTTGATTAGTCAATAGACTTGCAAAACCCACACTTAAACCTGTAGAACCTTCATTCTCCCCTCACACTCTGGAGATTCTATAGCTTTTCCTATTGGTGTGCATGTGTAAAGTGCATGAATATTATAACATTGATAAAAATACACTGGAATTTTAAAAAAGAGTGAGAAGAGAATCAGCTCCTGAAAGCTGTCTTCCTCCACACACATGCTCAAACACACACACACACACACACACACACACACACACACACACGAATAAAATATTCTACAAATACTTTCTAAAACTACCAGATTGAAACAAAAATTAATCTCTGTGGATTTTAAAAGGCTAATTTGGCACACAGGAGATGAAATAGGGGAGTTTGGCAGTATTGAGGACTGTAAGATCATACACTACATTGGCTGACACTAAACTCATCAGTGATTACACTGATAATGTAGAAGTCTTGACTGCATATGGCATGTCTTCCATGGGCAAGAATTCAGAAGTGGAAAGGAGAGCAACTGCAATGCCCAAATTAAATGAAAATACCGCCCCCATGGTGTCGATCACTACCCTTTTGTATATGTAATTTACCACCCAGAGATAACAGGGCCAGTGTGACTCTTCTCTAATGTTCACTAAGTCAATGCTACTGAAGGTACTCATCTGCAAACGACTGTTTCTAACCTCTAAGTGACAGCAACATAAAGGGTTTCAGCCAGACCATCCATCAACTCACAATGTCCTTAGAGAAAGCTCGCTACTATAAAAAGAAGAAAAAGGTCAGCCCAACTTTCCGGCTAGTGCTGGTGACAGAGCTGTTTGCTGTTTTACCTACTGATGCAAGTTCTCTATGTTTTTTGCAAAGGCAACAAAGGTCAACAGTGTTCAGGCCAAGCTGGGGCTAGTGTGGTCCTTCATCATGTCAGCGCCACGTGCGCCGTCCTCCCAATATGCACAATGTTGTCCTGAAGCTCCAGCCTGAACTCTGGTCTACAGGGTCCTCCATGATTTGCCTCTGCCTGTCTGTGGAACTCCCCTCCCCAACATGCCTCAAGTTCTAACCACCAGGGTAAATTCTCCTTGAAGTAAGAGGGCAATTAACACAGAGACCCTCAAGCAGTCAGCATTCGGGGAGTAGGAGCTCCCCAGCCCTAAATAGGATTATGCTAATCCCCATAAGGCTCAGGGATCTTTGGGAAAGAAGGGATGGAGAGATTATCAGAGGCAGGGGTGGTAGTTGACATCAAGGCACAAGGCAGTTATGTATGTGAGCTCATGCCATGAAGTAAGCTCACTGCCACAAACTCCCGTTCCTCTAACACACACACATTGTGACAAACTGCCCTGCCACATGTGTGAAGCAACAGGGCCAATCATGGGCCGAGACATCTAAAAACATGGGCCAACACCAAGGTCTTCTTGTTATAAGCTGTTCATATCAGGTACAGTGATGGAAAGTCAGCATATATGTAGACAACCGTGTTGATCAAGGAGCAGACTAAAATTTTGTACATGTGTTTTCATGTAATTCTCACATACCCATTTCATAGGCTCATATTTTGTTTAGACATATTTAAATAGCGGAATGCATAAGATGGCAGACAGACTGCCTATAATTGTTTTCTTTTATTTCTGCTTTGTAATCACACAGACACATACACACTTTATTAAAATATGTACATATATATATTACTTTAGAGTGTGTATGCATATATGTATGTGTCGGTACATTATGTGCACATGTGTGCATGTGTATATGTCTGTGCAAATGGGAATACATGTATGTGCACATGTGTATGTATGTGCGCATGTGTCTGTGCACTTGTGACATGGCACAAATGTGGAAACTCAAGAACACCTTACAGAGCTAGTTCATTGTCTCCTTCTACCATGTGTGTTCTGGGGATCAAACACAAGTCACCAGGCTTGGCAGCAAGTACTTTTAACAGCTGAGTCATCTCAGTGGTCCTTCAAGATACTTTTCTTTATAGGCGCAGGTAATAGAACTGTCATCTTGCTTTCACAGTCAAGGATCTGAACACTTCAGAAGATCAGTTAAAAGAAGAGATGTAGCCGACCGAGTAGAGATGGGCACCATTGCTGCACATTATAGATTCAGGAAAAAAAAAATGTGTATATATTCTATGATATACAAAAACAACATTTATGCTCCTTAGAAGCTTATCCACACCAAAATTTTAATTCGATGGTCATAACTTACAAGAGCTTTTTCCAAATGAACACACGGACAGGTTTTAAGAGGTTTTAACTGTAAGCATCTTACCTTCCTCAATGGGCTCGTACTTGTGGATGATCTCGGCTGAATCGTACCGGTCTGTCTCCATCTCATACTGCTCTTGGGTTAGAAACTCAATCAGACTGTTCTCAGAAAGAATTTTCCTATTTTCACTATACGTGTTGAAAATCTCAGTAATCTCTTCTCTATGTACTACAGACCGATAAATGGCTCTAAATTCTTCGATGGTGATTCTTCCTTGGTTCTGTCTGTCATTTTCCTACTAAAAAAAAAATGACTGGTGAGATCACAGTGGAGGAATGGAAAATACAAAGGAAGTGTCACGGTGTTCGTACACGAGATGGTGATTCATACAAGTTAAAACTCATGACGGTCCATCCTGAAGATGAAATGCATTAACCTGGGGGGGGGGTGATACCAAAGTCAGGAAAGGTTAATCAGAGATCAAGGTCAAAGGTCAAGATAGAGAGCACGTAGGAAGGGCTGTGGAGGAAGATAAAGATTGTAAACTGCTTTTCAATTATGTGTTTCCTTTGTGTGGTTCATTCCACTTCAGTTCCTTCCTTAAGCCAGGCCAGGCCATGATCATATTCATGATTCACAGCCTGGATTATAAAACATCAGGCACGTTCAGGATCATGGTGGACTGCGGAGGCTGCAATCATTAAAACACACCTTGAAAAGAAGTCTCAGCAATTACTATAGGGTTCGATACAGAAACAAACCAGACGGGTTCTGCTCAGAAAGAGTGGGTTCATCTGGCAGTTGTGAGAAATTTATATTTAAACCCTATGAGATAAAGAGTAAGGACACAGGCTGGACTCAGGATTTAAAAAGACCAACCAAAGAAACAAAAAAGAGAAAAGAAAAGAAAGAAAAAAACCACTCCTGAAAAGAACTAGCCAAAGTAGAAACATGGGGCTGGGGGCTCTGACTCAGCTTACGGGTGTTTACCCACCACACATGAGACTCTGATTTTAATCCCAGGAACCACATAAATTTGACATCGTAGTTAGTACTGCATAATTGCAGAAATGCCTATGAAAGCACAAGAATCAGATAGAAATTCAATTAAATTCTTAGCTACACACAAATTCAAGGGCAGAGACTGGCTACATGTGATACTGCCTCAAAATATTAACTCATTAAGATCTCAAAAACTAAATTAGAAGTTAGAAGTGGTAGGTAGACTATTAAGGATGGGAAAAAAAACTGCAGAAAATGGAGTTTCAAGTAGGATATGGAAAACACACAATAAAAACAGTTATCAGTGAAATTAGGAAAGAATTCAGAAGGCCTTGAAGTTGCCAGGTTTATAATCACAGTAGCAGAATTATCATATTGCAAATGAACAAACAAACAAACTAAAAAACAAAAAACCCTACAGGAGAACAGAAAGTTCAGCTGAGGACTTAGTTTCAAAAGGAACTTTCATTGAGAAAGTATACAGACTCTCTCAACCCCTTGTAAACACCTTGAAAACAAAGACCCCCTGGTTGGAAGGCCATCAGGTTAAGATAAAACCTGACAAGGGTGACTCTGTCTTTCAAATCCCAAAGTGTGTTGGTACTATTGGATGCACAAGTTAAACTCACTGAGTTTCTTATTTCTGAAAATGAGGAATAGCCCCACCCACACCATCCAGCCCGCTGAGAGAACTAAAATGTATACCAAATTGTAGAACCGAATCGGGTGACTGTCAAGTATTATCTATATCTGCTCCCTGACGTCCTCCAGCCAGGCTATGTCTCCACTTTTGAAGTTTTGTCTATGAAGTTTGCAACACTGCAGAACCCCTGGTGTAGGACAGGAGACAAGCACACTGGAAATCACCCTTTCCTTGCACTTGGGAAGACTTTACAGACTAGGGGGATGGCGGTGGTATCAGAGTTGTCTCTACAAAAGAGTGTAAAAAGAGCTGGGAAAAAAAAGAGAAGGGAAGGGCACCCAGTCAGTTCAGAGCAGGGTGCTGCCCTGCCCACATAAGGAGCCCCTTGAAAAAGCAGTGCCCAGCTACTGTGCCAATGGAAAAGGAAATGGGACAAGTTTTGGAGCAAAGCCACTGTCTGTGTTTATCAACTCATATCCTGAGTCTCAAGGGTACTGGAAATCATACAGCACCTCAAAATTAAATAAGCTCAAATTTAAACATTTGGTCACTTAGTAAACTAACAGGGTTCCAATTACCGGTTTGGAATTCTGGAATTTAAAGTCCCTAATAGTGAATATTGTGGAATTAAAATAATTTTGTTATAGACCAGCCCCACTCAACTCTTTATTAAACATCTTAATTGAAAATCCATAAAATTGGGCCTGTACTCAGAAAAATTTTTGTTACACTCAATTATATAAATCAAAGCTTCTAGATGTTTCACCTAGATGTTACCCACCGAGTGACACAAGTTTTGTTACGTTCAATCAAGACACAAACCTCGAATGTCCTCTGCTGACTTTATTTTCTTAATGTGTGCTTTTTCCTGATAAATGAAAGTTGCTATTTGGTATGTTAAAAAGTCGGAACAGAGACCAAATAAAATCTCACAGATCCACAGAGTTGTTTCAACCGAAAGACAATTGTGTCTCCCAAATCAAAGTGCCAAAAGTAAAAGCTACATAAGATAATTAGGATTGTACCGTTGAACCAGGGGTGGCTAATAGAATGGAAAAAGGCATGGGGGAACAGGAGGAAAAGAGACCATGAGGAGAAGATTCAAGCCTTAGGTTGAGACATAGAAAACCTAAGTTTCAGTATTCCATATTAGTATGTCACCCGTAAAGGGTCCCCAAGATGAAAACCTGATCATTTCACCCCTCTTTTCAATTATCTGGATTCCCCTTGTCTTCATGACACCCTACATATACTGTGTACACATTGTCATAGGATCCTGAAGATTTCATTGGCAGTCTCTGCTCTGTTGCTCTCGTACCTCACACAGCAGGTGCTCTGAATTAGTTACTGTTTACACAGGGTACTCTGCTGTCCCCTGTGTAAAGGCTGAACTCTTGGTGTGTGAGGTCATTCTTTGACTTCTTAATCTGCTAGAGTCTGCTAATCTGTGGAATCTGCATGTTCTGTAAATGATTTTTAAGTGATAAGTATATTTAGTTATTAATATGAGCCAGCCAGACCCCCAACAATCAAGGCAGAGAATTTTTAAAATCAGCTTTAGCACAGTTGCTGGACAAATTGCCACTAATCTATTTCTCTATTCACTAGACTGTTAATTCCCAGCTGTGCTCCCGCAAGTACCTGCTGTTAGAGTCTTGCTGGGTTATTTCTGTTCTATCAGCTTGTCCTCAGGGCATTTCACTCTTCCTGGTCCATCTCATCTAATGAAGACTTCCTGTTCTCTCTGTCTTCTTTCTCTTGTATCTTCCTCTTCCTTTTCCTCTTCTTGTGGTCCCTACCTGTGACCCCAGCTCAGTAAATGAAACCCTGCCTACCTTTATTTTCCCCAGTAAAATTGGCTGTTGTCACTTTCATTTAACCAATGGCTTTAAGTTGTGGGGTCAAGGTTTACACAACAAAAGCTGGTGTACCTGAAAATCTGCTTATGGGGACAACCAAATCTTGGGGTCTAGAATTTAGCATTTGTATACACAGCATCAATCCAACCCCCAATAATGTTCTAGAACAATTACCCAGGTTGGGTTAAACATCCAGCTCTGTCGATGAGTTTATTTCTTATATTCTTGTTCTTTTAAAGAGTACTTTGTTGAGGGTATTCAGACTCTTATCATTCATGTAAACGTTTTAGATTTACCAATAGTTTTCACGAATTTTAAAAAGGTATATTTTATTAGTACATTTACTTGTGTGCATAGCTAGGCATGTACATACCAATACATATAAGTGAAAAATCAAAAGATAACCCTCAAGAGTGGGTTCTTTTTCTCTACCTTGCGGGTCCTGTAGATTAAACTCAGATGATCAGTCTTGGTCCCAAGCTCCCTTACCCAAGGAATTACCTCACAGCCATCTAACAGCAGACAGACCCATAACAAGGAGAGAAAAAAAATCTCAAGGAGCTTACTGGTGAATTGAGCATCTCACACATAAAGTTCTCAGACAGAGTGAATGTAAACCTTGTCCCAATGGATTACCAGCAAGTAAAGGGGTAGACAAGAGTTGTCTACTAGGGAATGAAAGAGGAGCAAACATTTGTGAAGAATCAACAAGGTCAGAAGCCAAGAAGGTCAACTAGGCACAATGACCTGGTTGAATGGCTCAAGGTTGTGGGTTTGTGAGTAGAAGTACCACTACCCAGGTTCTTATCAATCAATTAATCAAACAATCAATCAATCATCAATCAGTCCCACACTGCTACCAGGTTATTCATCAAAAAATATTTGGTATTTTCCTAGTCAAAAACGTTAATGATTGTCCATTGCCTAAAAAGAAAACTTAAATTCTAAGGTCTACCCTTTAAGATATCCGCTATCTAGCCAAGTGTGCTGACTCGTGCCTATAATCTTAGCATTTGGGAGGTAGAGACAGGCAGATCAAGAGTTCAGGGTTCATCCTCAGTTGCACACAGAGTCTGAGGCTTGCCTGGGCCACATGAAACTGTTGAAAATTAGTAGAGGAGGGGAGATGTCAACGAAGGCTTAAACAGCAAGGGGAGAGGAGAGGAAGTTGTCCAGAGGAGAGGGGGGAGGGGAGATCAGGGGATGGAAAGACAGGAGGATAAATAAAGGCAAGGAAAGGAAAGGAAGAGAAAAGCAGAGATAAGAAAGACAAACTTGCCTCCCTCTGGCCCCAAGCAGCTTTTCTCCCCACTCCCTCATGGATCCTACTCCAGCCACCTTAGATTCCTTCTATTCACCAAGCTCTCCTGCTGTGCACTGCACACACATGGCTTTTCACTCTTAAGTCTTTAGAGAAAGCCACTCCACATCTTCTAGAGTCTTTCCTGTTCTCTGGGACATTCATCCCAGCCTACTCAAGACTAAGTTCAGTATTCCTTTCTCTCCAGAGAAAGCACCTTCCTCCTTCCCCACAGTGAATACTTTCTAAGAGAGCTATGGATTTGTCAAGGGTTGCTAATTGCCTAGAGACCATGAAGTCTATGAAGACCTAAGTCTGATAGTAACAAATTCCTAAAATCCAAAAGAATATAATTTCATGCTTGACTAACAAGTAGAGGTATGATCAAAGACTTGGTATTGGTATTGAAGTCGCATGTAATATTGCTTATAAAATATTATAATGCTATAAATTAAAGACCATTAAAAGTCAACACAATAAATCTTTTTGTAAAAGTATAATAAAAAAGGTTTAATAAATTTTTGCTTGAGCCACGACTCAATAATTCATCTTGTAGAAAGAACTTCGGAACATATTGCCAAGATCATAAACTTAAATGTTTTTTACCTAAATTTGTAATAAAGAGTCACCTTGTAAGACAATAAATTTATGCCATAATCTATGTCAGCTCTTTAGGAAATCAATACATTTTGAGTAATTCCTAATGCAACTTCATTCACTCCTTACAAAGTGCATAGTTTGTACATGGACAAGTCGTAAATGTCTTATTTATGACTACAACAATCCTGTGGGATTAATATCCCCATTTCACAGACTAAGAAATTTGCTTAGCAGATTTATGATTGTCAGAAACAGTAGCTAAGCCTAAAATCTCTATACTTTGAGGCACTGCCAGATTTTAGTCACCCAAGTCAAGTGTTTTTGCATTAGATTTACTTCAACAGAAAGTGGACTCATGAAGAAAGAGAAATGTAGCAAGTGGAGGTAGATGAGAGTGGTTGCTCTGGGCTGGAGAGATGGTTCAATAGACAAAGCACTTGTCAGGCAAGTATGAGGACTGGAATTCAGATGACCAGAAACCACCTAGAAAGCTGGGCAGGTATGACAGACCACCTGTAACCCCAGCTCTCAGGAAGCAATGACTGACATGGGGTTCCTCCAGGCAAGCTGATAGGTCAGCCTAGTGGAATCTGAAATCTCAGGTTCAGGGGAAGGATGCTGCCTTGGTAAATAAAAATGGTAAATGATCAAGAAGATATGGTTGTCAACCTCAGACTGCTATACTTATGTGCACACATGCAAACATGCACACACACACACACACACACACACACACACACACACACACACATACATGCTCACAATACACAAGTGCATATGCCAAAAAAAAAGTCTTGAGTGCTCAAGATGATCAATCTGAAGACATACGCAAAAATTCAGCCAGACAATACATATTCCATAAGTCTGTATTTAATCAATCTTTTTAATGTCAGTTGACCTAAGACAATAAAGAATCAGAAAGCTGAGAACTGCCTTCATAGGTACATTTACTACAGACATCACTATGGTTTCCAAAGTTCTCAGGGTCCTGGGGTCATTTTTTAAAGTATATTCTAAGCGTATTCTGACTCTAATTTTTAAAAGTTTTGCATCTATACATTTGTATGGGTGGGTATATATCACAGCATATATGAAGGCCAGAGGACAACTTTGGAAAGAGAGTTCTCTGCTCCCACCACAAGGGTTCCAGAAAGAAAGTGCCATCACCCAGTGAACCACTGCCACTGGCCCTTCTGCCCCTGAATTTTATAAGCACTGTTGTCATAGTAACACCAAAACTATTTCACCTAAGAAAATAAACATTATGTCTGCCCACGACTGAACAGTAAAATTCCCATTAGTGATTTATTTCCATTCCGTAAAGTACTTTCAATGTGGCGGGTGCGTTCCTCAACCCTGGTTCAGATCATCTGTGTCTGAGAGAAGCTCCAAGGCAATATGAGGAGGTATAGATAATGGCCTCAACTGTTCTGATATGCTTTTTAAAATACGTTGCTGTCTCCACATTAATTGCAAGTAGAGTCTGTTAAATCAGGAAGAACATGACTTTCTCCCTCTTAGAAGATGTTATTAGGTCGAAAAGCCTAGCTGTAGAAAGTCTCGTTGGGGGCGGGGATGGGGGGACCTTTTGTGTTCACATGTGAATTTAGACAAGAGCTAATTCCTCATCTCTAAAAGAACTATTTGAAGGCTCAGTATCCCTATCTGTCTAGATTGGCCAATCTAACTTGTTTGTTTGTTTGCTGTTGTTGCTGTTGTTTTGTTCTACTTCTCAAAAAGAAAGCTGTCGACTTCCAAGGACCACGTTCAACTGAAGCCCTTGTCTTCTTACTTTATTCACGCCCTCTGATACTTTTACGACTTCTTTAAACTACATAGCTTGGGCAAAACTGATATAAAGCATTCACATACTTTGGCTCAGTGAGATGGCTCTGCAGGTAGAGGAGCTTGCCACCAAGCCTTACAGCCTGAGTTCAATCCCCAGTACCCACATGGTGGAAGAAGAAAACTGACCTTCCTCATGGTTGTTTTCTGGTCTCCACATGCACACGTGGTACATGTGTGCACACACACTCACACACACAAGTAATTGTAAAAACTTTAAAAGTTGACATATTTTTACACACACACATACACACATAACAGATTGATAAATTAGGGGATAACTGTAAAACTAATAGAATATGGTGAATATTATATATATATGTCCATTCCATTCAAATGTGTTCTTCTGCCCTGTGTGTGTGTGTGTGTGTGTGTGTGTGTGTGTGTGTGTGTGAGAGAGAGAGAGAGAGAGAGAGAGAGAGAGAGAGAGATCTGTGGCTGTAATGCAATTTCATATACATACTATAGACAATCTCACATAAGCATACCTCAAAGACCTTTTCATATTGCAAACTGATGCTGTACACTTTTTGTAACACTAGCCTACTGTCTTCCATCCTGGTCCCTCCTAACCAGCACTCTTCCCTTTGTGAACTGGAAAATCTCATATCCTCCTCATCAGTAAGATCATGAAGTATTTCATCCCTTTGTCTGGCTTCTTGCGCCTCATTCCTCTTCTGGGTTTATTCACATTATCGTGAGTGGGAGAAGGTCTTCCTTTTTCCAGGGTGATAGTGGCCCAGATTATGGATGCGGCATGGTTTCTTTACCCATTGCCAGATTGATGGACACCTCGGCTGCTTCCATGTCTTGGCTGTAGAGATGCTCTGCAGTAAGCATGGGACTTCAGGGCAAACTCAGAGTTTGCTTCCAGAGTTCTCAGGACCTTAGGTGTATCACAGCAGTTCTACGTTCATGTTTTTTGGGTCTTCTCCATGGTATTTTATACAATGGGTGCAATGATTTACATACCTATGAATAGTGCACGGGATTTGTTTTTCTCCATATCCTTGTGAATGTTTGCTATAATTCGTGCATATACATCCGTTATTCCACCAGCTGTGACATTTCTCCTGTGGTTTGCTCGGCACCGCCCTAGTGGTTAGTTTAGTTTTCAGATACCTGCAGGCTATTTGCATATTTTTGAATAACTACACCCAGTCCCTTTGTTTATCTTTGAATATTATTATCCCTTTTTGTTTTTTTCTCTCTCTCTACTGCACTTTGTAACTTCTTTGTGTGTTTTGGATATTAGCCCCTTAGCAGAGATGTAGTCCGCAACTATAGGTTGCTTTCTTGGTTTTCCACTTCCTTTGTTATGCCAAAGCCATTAACTGAGTGTAATTCCATTATCTTCTTGGCTTTTATTTCCTGCGTGTTTGCTTTAGAAACCAATAGGAAGACTGATGTGAAGAAAAAAAAAATCCTAGATTGTCTTCAAGAATTTTTCTAGTTTGGGGTCCGACATTTGCATCTATAATGTGATTTTAATCTAGTTGGTGTGTGCCCTTAGAGTCCAGTTGTAGGCTTGGCATGTGGATATGCACAGTGCTTCCCAGGGCTGCTCATTGACGTTGTCCTCATTGATGATGTCCTGCTTGTGCTTGTCACCCCTGCTGAAGATCGCTGGCTGCATAAGAAAGGTTTACCTCTGGGCTCCCCATTTTGTTTCCTTTGCTTATACACCTATGCTGTGTCCATCCTGTAGGCGTAATGTTATTGTGCACTGTGTGAAGATTCAAATGCTGATTTCTGTCTCCCCTGTATCTGGGTGCAACCCTTATTCAGAGAATCTCCTGTCTCAATCTTGTGTAAACACCAGTCCCCCAATGGTTCCCTGGTATGCCAATAAAGAGAGCGTACAAGCCAATGACTGAGCAGGGGGGAGATAGAGCTGGAATTCCTGCCAGCCAGGACAGGGACAGGAAAGAGGAAGTACAGGATTTAGCCACAGAGAGAGTCCAGGAAACACACCAGGAGCAGAGAAAGCCATAAAATGCAAGTATCTTTGGGGATTTGGGCTGGGAGGTAACCAGATTAGAGGATTAGAATAGAGTAATAACTGCTCAGTTGTTGTGCTCTTAAAATTTGATAAATAAATATACTAGTACAACTGAGTAAAAGGAGAATGTAATACACTTATTAAAAAGCTACTAACACAGTACCATATTATTATTTTGATTGCTGCAACTTTCTATGTACATTTTTGAAGGCAAATTATACTTTGAAAGCTGCCTACACGTTTGCTCTTTCTTAAGATTATGTTGGCCATACAAGGTCCTCTTTGGTTCAGTAAGAATTGGAAGATCTTTTTCTCACTTATCAGGAAAAAGAGAAAGAAGAGAGAGAGAGAGACAGAGGGGAGGGGGACTAAATCTGTAGATTGCTTTTGTCAAGATGAACATGTTTACACAAAGGATCTTTCAATTTATTCCTATATTTTAAACTTTCTTTTATTGATGTTTCTAGTCTTGAATAAGTATTTTATTTTGATATTAATGGAAACAAAATTGGGTTTTTTGGTTTCTTCTGGAGCGATTCATTGCTGGTGAGTAGGAATACAGTGATTTATGTACATGATGCTATGTCCTACCACTTAACTGGATTTTTTAGAGCTGACAGATTTTTTTTTAACAAAGTCCTCCATGTTTTTCCATGTAAGATCACCTGTGACTAGAGACCATTTTACTTCTGCTATTCCAATTTAAATCTGTTTTATTTCTTCATCTTAACTAGCATCCCTGGCTAGCACAGTGTTTCCTACCCTGTAGCTTAGATTAGAATAGTTGGGGTGGGAACCTTTGCTTGACCCAGCTCACAGAGGAAAGTCTTAAAAGTTTGAGGTTGTTGGGCTGTTTAAACTTTGGGTTTGGTTTCAGTTTTCAGGTTTTTTGTTTTTTTCTGGGTTTTGTGGGTTTTCAGTTGGTTAGTTTTGATTTGGAGGATTTTTTTCTTTTCTGGTGGCAGTGGCAGGGGCAGTGGCGGGGGCAGTGGGGGGGATTTTTTGTTTGTTTGTTTGGTTGGTTGGTTTTTTGTTTTTTCTTTGTTTGCTTGGTTTTGTCTTAAGGTCATTTCTTTTTATACAGTTTCTTGAGAGTTGTGTATGTGTGAATGTTCATGTGTATGTGAGTGAATGGGTGCATATGTATGAGTACATAACACACGTGTGTGCGTGGAGGCAGAGGTCAACATTAGGTGTCAAAGGTCAACATTAGGTGTCAGAGGTCAACAATAAGTGTCGCTCTCAGTCACTTTCCCACATTGTTTTGGAGACAGGTATCTCATGAAACCTGGAGCTGAATGACTGACTAGACTGACTAGGCAGGATCTTCATGTCTCTACCTCACCAAGGTTGGGTTTACAAGCATGTGTTACTGTCAGGATCCATGATTCACTGAAGAATGACACCTAGGACTCAAACAGCAATCGCAAAGAGTGTTTTATTCTTGACAAGTCCAGCATGCTGAGGTCTCCCATTACCAGAATAGAGAAACAACCAAGTGAGCTTGCAGACCTGATTTAAAGCACATTAGGGAATTCCAGTGTAGGTGACCTCTATGTTAATCTGTTGGGTTCATCTCTACGGACATGTCCATTACCAGGGTGTGAGGCTGGAAACTTGCTGGGGAGGTCTGGAAACTGTTGCTGAGGAAGTAGCTGAGGAAGTCTGGAAACTGCTGCTGATCCATTGTCCGTGACTCAGGCCAGGTGACAGGGCAGCTTCTGAGGTCTGAACTTGACTAGAATTGCCCAGTTTTTGGAAGGAGAGATTTAAGCCTAGTTTCTTTAACTGCTAATATGAAGCCTGTCGTAGAATCAGCCTAGCCTTCTCTTTACAATACCTGGCTTTTTCCATGAATACTAGGGATCCAAAAACCAGGTCCTCAAGTCAAGCACTTTGCCTACTAAACTATCTCACCAGCTCTGGCATTATGTTATTTTAATTTAAAAAAAAAAAAAAACAAAAGAGTTGAGTGTTTACAGGTTATCATGTAATTTCATTTTATCCTTCATTTTCTTGATGTGGTGAGTGGGAGTGCTTTCTGTAAATTGAGCCTTCCTTGCATCTGAGTGATAGCCCCCATTTGGTCATGGCATAGAATCCTTCTTGAAGGTTCATGCATTCGGCTTGCTAAGATTTTGCTGAGGAAGTTTGTATCTGTGTTCACCAAACATACGGCTGTTCAGAGGTGCTCGTGCTCAGCTTTGACACCAGGATTTTGCTGCAGTTATAAAACAGCATTATAATCACTTTTTTTCCTGTTTTACTAGAAGTATTTTAAAAGGACGAGTATTCCTCACCTAAATCTTCACCTAAAAAGTCATTTGGTCCTAGGCTTTTCTTTATTGAGTATTTCACTTAATGACTCGGTATTATTATTATTATTATTATTATTATTATTATTATTATTATATTCAAGTTCTAGTTCTTTTTTAATTTAGTTTTCATAGGCTCTGTGTGTTCAAGTTTCCTCCATTTCCTCCATTTCCTAAAAGTCGGCCAATCTGCTCTTCTGTGGTGGTCCATATTCCCTCATGATGTTCTTTAACTCTGTGGGGTCAGTTTTAATGTCTCATCTTTCCCTTACTAATTTATTCATTTGAGCCTTCTCTCTTTTTCTCTGTCTTGTTAATGGTTTGGTTTGTCAATTATTTTGTTAGTTACCATGATTATTGTTTATTCTTTTTTTTTTTAAAGCAGGTGTCCTGTAGGCCAGACCTATTACCGAACCCAATTCATGGCTGAAACTCACCTTGCACTTGTCATCTGCCCTCTCAGGCAGCCCAAATGCTAGGGTTACAAGTGTATTCTCCTACAACAGCTTTTATGCCAACCACCACTAACCTGTTCCTCTGAGCTTTCTTCTCCCAAGTCATCAAAATAAAACACTACCATTCACTTTTCACATTTAATCCTAGTTCAGACAGTCTTCATTTTGACCTTTATCCCAGATCTGGTGTGACCATTTCTATATACTCAGGAAATTGTTCCAAGCCAATGTCCTGGTATTATTTCAAAATTTAATAGCCATTAGTTTATTCTGTTCTTAAGATACTGGTTTTCTGCATGTATTCTTCAATACTTATTTATGTTCATGTATGTGTATCTGAGTGTGTATGTGTGCTACGTACTTAAAGGAGCTGGAATAGGTAAGAAGAAGGCGTTGGGTTCCTTGGAACTGGAGTCACAGGCAGTTGTGAGGCACCATGTGCATGCTGGGAACTACACATAGTTCCTCTACAAGAGTAGTCAGTGCTCTTAACCAGTGGGCCATCATCTCTCCAGCCCCATGTGTATTTTCTAAAGTACTGAAGTATCTGCTAATGTCTACTTACGCTGTAGTAAAATAAACCCTTCGTAGAGTAGAACAGGCAGGGAGAAGGTGTCATCTCACCTTAAAAATATGTTTCACATGAGCAAAGTGACATGGGAAATCAAGTTTCTCAAGCAGTTTGTGAGTAATTTCCACGCTGATTTTTCCACCTCTAAAATCATCCTGAATCTTTGATAAAAACCATGTATGAAGCACAGAAAGTTAAGGAAATTCTCAAAGTCACTCACTGAGCAGTTTAAAATTCTTAACGAAATAATTTGTCTTTGACCTTAATGGATCATCTATCCTGTGCTCAGACAGTTGTAAGCAAACACTGTTTACAATAAAATAATAGTTTTTCAACTATGGGAAAGGCGTGAAAGACATAAAAAAGGCATAACTCAGTTAAAATACAGAACAGTTTTTAAAAACTGGAGAAATAAAGTTAACACTTGGGAAATTCAGTATTCTATTATTATACACTATTGGCCCGAAAGCCAGATCCCAAGAGCTACTGGACTCCAAGATTCTCTCACCCACCTGACATCCCTCATCAAGAAAGATGAGAAAATCAACACTTAATCTTACAGAAGTCGGATAATTGGATACATTCACGAAACATTATTAACCATAGGCTACCATGTGTTCAATAGCAACTATGACAGGTTTAAACACTACAAGAGTCAAATGTCCTACAGGTGGAAGTTGCTCCAATTTCTCCTCCATCTTAGGTTGTTAAAACTAACGAAAAATCCTTAACCTTACTGGTTATGGCTCAATATGGAAAAATGCATTTTCTTATCATAAGAACAATGGTACAATACGGGAACCTAAGAAAACCCAGAAAGCTCAGAACTGTGGAAAATAAGCAGAAAGCTCATACTTAAATGGCAGACACAAGTTCATGACTCTGTGAAAAGTCACGTGAAGAGGAGGAACCAAGCAAGAGAAGGAATGAGGCAGAGAGACCTTCTGAATGGATATCTTGCTTCTGCGAGCTCCAGGTGTCGGCTCTCCATGATTTCATGATCTGGGCCGATTGCCCTCCCATAGAGGGTTCTTCATCTAAGGTGTCACTTAATCTCAGAAGTAACTCTGTCTTTTTGTGATAGTCATCAGCTGTTCTCACCACTGCTGCTTTTCTAGGGAAAAGGCAGAGAATACATAGCCTGTTGCCTTTGATCTTGCAGATCAGCGTGTGCTCAAAAAGTGCACACACGCAACACAGAGAGAGGGCATGGGGGACCTGAAAGAGGTGGTCCCTGCCTAAAATATTTGACTTCTTATGTCCTGAGAATTTCTAACCCCACTAGCATTTTCAATAAACTTCATCTTGTGTGGTGTGTTTTTGTGTGCGTGTGAGCGCGCATGTGTGTACACTTCTTGAAATGTGTACATTGAGATCAGAAGACAACTTGCAAGAGGTATAGCTCTCCTTCCACCACATGGGTCCTAGGAACCAAACTCTGGTTCTCAAGCTTGGTTGCAAGCACCTTGATGGGCGTAGTTATTTCTCAGCCTTCATTGTATCTCATTTTGTGCTTCCTCTTTTTGTTTCTAACCCTCAAGCCTTCCATCACAATGTTTACTCCAAGGGTGGGGCAGCTATTCTAAGGGCCTGAGTGGAAATCAGTACCATATGACAGTTGAAGAGACCACATGCTTTCCAACGCTGAGTCCAAACCCCAGGCAACGTTTCCAGACAGTCAACAACATAGAACAGATGCAGAGAAAACATACCACTTTCGAAGAAGACCTCTCCAGAAGCTAAGTTCTTAAAACCTTCACAGTTGGTGTAGCTCATTGGCTGAACCCCACATTGTCAGGTGACTATCAATTTCTTCTTTAGTTTTGAGTACTCATTGTGACATCATTAGAAGTTCCATGCTTCTCTGTGACGTCACGAGGCTATGCAGAGTTTGACTGACTGCCCTTGTTCATGAGCCAGCATACTGCTCTAAAGCTTGAATGATTAACACCTTGAATGGGCAAGGTATTCCATGGACCCTTTTCTCACCCTGTGAGCACCCTTCATTTCAGAAGCTTTGCTTCTGCTGCCACTAGACATGTCACTCAGCGTCTTGAGTAGGAAAGAGAAAGAAAAGGTCATCCACAGACTCTTAGTCCAGGCTCCTCCTGGGGAATTTGTGAATGCCTTCGATGATCTCTGTCTGCTTATCCGAGATGAGAAGCTCATGCACCACCAGGGTGAGTGCGCAGGTCATCAGCACTGCCAAAAATACTGTGTCCCACTCTGCATCGACGGCAATCCAGTCCTCCTGTCTCACCACAATTTGATGGGTGACTTCCGGTTCTTTGACTACCAGAGCAAGCTTTCTTTCAGGTTTGACCTGCTCCAGAATCAGCTGAGAGACATCCAAAGCCATGGAGTCATTCGGAATGAGACCGAGTACCTGAGATCCGTCGTTATGTGTGCCTTAAAACTCTACGTGAACGATCACTACCCAAATGGAAATTGCAATGTGCTGAGAAAAACAGTCAAAAGCAAAGAATTCTTAATAGCTTGCATTGAAGACCACAGCTATGACAATGGACAGTGTTGGAACGGTCTTTGGAAGTCTAAGTGGATCTTCCAGGTAAACCCGTTTCTAACTCAAGTAACGGGAAGAATTTTTGTACAAGCTCACTACTTCAGATATGTTAACCTTCATATTGAAATCTCCAAGGACCTAAAGGAGAGCTTGGAGGTGGTCAGTCAAGCCCAGCTGGCTCTCAGTTTCGCAAGGCTTGTAGAAGAACAAGAGAACAAGTTTCAAACTGCTGTTGTAGAAGAACTACAGGAGTTATCTAATGAAGCCCTGAGGAAAATATTACGGAGGGATCTTCCAGTGACACGCACTTTGATTGACTGGCAACGGATCCTCTCAGACTTGAATCTGGTGATGTACCCCAAGTTAGGATATGTTATTTACTCCAGAAGTGTGTTGTGCAACTGGATAATATAAAAGGTTGCTGCTCCTGGTTATCATCTCAAGCTAAGGTGTTTTCTGGGGAGTAAGTGCTTGGATATAATTGAGAAGCTCCTGGACTAGTAATAAGCCTGTCTTTAGTCCTGTGCCAGTTTGAAGAGGGGGAAGAATAAGAAATCATGATATACAAGTCAATACTCACCAACATGGCAAAAAGGGTAAATACATTTCATAATGTTAACTGTCGCAAACTCAGTGGTTTTTATTAGAGTCTAAAATCATTTAGGAGGTGGCCATGATTAAGTCTATATGACTCTTGTGTACATTTCTCTGTTTGTGTGCCTGTGTGTAGGTGTGTGTGTGTGTGTGTGTGTGTGTCTGGTTCTACATCTGTGTTGGTGTAGGAGTGTGTCTGTGTGTGTATCTGTGTCTGCGTGTGTGTCTCTGTGCACCTGTGTACCCGCATGTGTGAATTCAGCCTCTCTTTGGAACTGAGCAGGTGTGCCCATCGCTCTGCAAATGCTACTTCACATTACTCTTCAGTTTGAGATCAACCAGAATTCGGTGAACCTTAATAAATGATATTGGGTTTGGATATTCTATGAAACCATCAGATATCAAATCTCTCAGTCAGGGTGCTAGAGAGTTAGCTCAGGAGTTAGAATACTGACTGTTCTTCCATAGGAGGTAGGTTCAATTCTCAGCACCCATATAGTGGCTCACAGTTGCCTGTAACTCCAATCCCAGAGCTCTTTGGGTTACATAGTACACAGCACTGCCTACACATAAAAGCAAAACACTCAGACACATAAAATAAAAATGAAAGGAATTAGTAAAATTGCTTCCACCCCTCTCCTACTCCCTTCCATCCCCCTCCTAAGGAGGGTATGGAATTGCTATGACCCTCTGGACTTCTAGAACAACAGGGTCTAGAAACCTTGTGTAACTGAGACAACATAAAGTCGTTCCTATAAACCTGTCTAAAGCTTGCTTCCTAGCAAACTTCATACTAAATGTTTTACATACAATATTTCTGCCTGGTTCTAGTATTATCCCCATCTTACATGAAAAATATAAAAGGTTTTCAGTTGCTCAAATAATCAAGAAATACAGCATCTTAATGTGTTCAGGATGCTAGAGTAAAATACTGAGGGGTATGGGTCTGGGAGATGACCTGGCACGTAAAGTTCCCTGCTACATGTCTAAACCTAAGCTCCAACAACGACACACATGGCAGGAAAAAAAAATCAACACCCACAAGTAGTCCCTTGACCTCCACAGGAACGCCTATGCCCAACTCCATTCACATAACATGAAATAAAATACAAAACCAAAACCAAAGGAAAAAAAAAGCATTACCATTAAATGAGTAGCTGATATTAGAAAATTAGCACTGAAGTTGGAAAATCCAAGACCAAGATGCAAGAAGCTGAGGCAATGCCTGCTTCCTCATGGGAACTGGTTCTTTTTTATATAGCACTCCTTGCCAGGAAACAAGATAGTTCTTCAGAGTCTCTTTTCTAAGGATGCTAATCCTGTTCATAAAAGCTATACACTCATGACCCCCTAGAAGCCTCTGAGGCCACCAGCCTAGGGACAACATTTCAGACCAGCACGCACAGTGACTGGTGTAGATGACCAAAGATCGTATCCCGTGGATCAGCTCTCTGGGGAGGCTTGTTGATCATCACCTGATGATTTGAGCATGCGATGAGAAGTTCCCCTCCCCTGGCCAAGGTCCAGTTTTGAATACTTAGTTTTCAGCTGATGCCACTATTTGGGGTAGTTTTTGGAAACTTCTAAAGATTGGGCCTAGTCAGAGGGAGCAGGTCACTGGGGACATGCTTTTAAAGGTTAAAACTGTCATCTAGTTCCTTTTTGCTTGATGTATACAGGAGGTGACCATCCCCTCTCTCGCATGCACCCATCCATCATGATGTCTGTCCAGACACCAACAGCCCCATGGCCACGAACTAAGCTCTTTGAAATCCTGAACCAAGGGAAACCCTTCCTCTGCTGTGCTGTTTCTGCCTGGCATTTGATCACTGCAATGAGAAAACCAAGTAGAACACAGGAGTGGTTGGGCTCTGCTGAACATTTCTGTGGGCAAACACAGCACAGAGAGACAGCTCAGAAGAGGGATCTCCTGCTGCCCAGCATGCATCCGGATGCAATCGCCCACTGCTCTCTCAGTGAATTCCACCTGAAATCTAATGAGATTTCGAGAAAGGAGTCAATAAGCCCCATTCTCCCATGCAACTGGATAAAAGATTCAGTTCTGTCTAACCCACATTGGGGCAGACAAGAGCCCGTGCAGGAATTTCTAAACTGTATATCTTCCCCAGCTATCAGTGATTTGTTATTTATTATTTATATCTGTGTGCATATGGTGTTGACATATTTGTGCTTAAAGGAGTGGGGGATGGTATACACGTGTGTGTGGAAGCAGCATGTCCATGTTGGGTTATCTTCTTTGATCTTATTTTCTGAGAGGGTCTCATTGTACCCTCAACCCCAGAATAGGCTAGACTGGCTGAGTTCCCATGATCCTCCTGTCTCCGTGCAGCACTTATGGATGAACAGCCAGGCCAGCTTCTTTTCCTCAGGTGCTGGGGATTTGAACTCCTGTCCTCATGCTTGCTCAGCAAGCACTTTACCTGCTGAGCTATCTGTCTCCTCACCCCTGGCTCTGTCTTCAAAAATACACATTTTGGGAGTCCATCCAGAAATAATATTCTCTCCTCTCTTCTCCTCTATCTCCCCCTCCCCTCCCCGTCCCCTCCCCTCCCCCTCCCTCTCCCCCTCTCCTCTCCTCTCCTCTCCTCTCCTCTCCTCTCCTCTCCTCTCCTCTCCTCTCCTCTCCTCTCCTCTCCTCTGTCCTCTCCTCTGTCCTCTCTCTCCTCTCTCATGTTAGGTATTGAACCAAAGACCACTTGCCCTCTATTATTGAGCTACTACAGCCCCCAGCCTAGCATATCTACATTTTAAAACAAATATCAGAGGTATCTCTGATACAAACTCTATCAATCAGAACCACCTTTTAGGAAATATTGCTGTAATCTTAAAACAGCATGCCTAATTTCTGTTTACTTCTCAGAAAACACATTGCCCAGTAAAAGCCATCTCTACTACTCACTGTATGTGGACCAAAGCCAGGATTTCATCTGTTATGTTAAAAAAAGGCGGGGTGGGAGTTCTCAAAGTGGAAAATAAAGCTGTTCTCCTGAACTGGAATGAAGCTACCAGATAACCCCTTTAATAAAAACATGATGTAGTTTATGGTTATGTGTAAAAGTGACTTTCTAGATCATTCCAGAACAGGACCCAAGAGTTTATGGGGAAATTACAGAGACATTTAGCTTCCCATCTATAGTATTACTTTTCCTGCTACTACGATAAAACACCTGGACAAAAGCAAGTTACAGAGAGGGAAGGTTTATTGTGTCTAATAGTCTGAGAGTGTGGCCCATCATGGCAGGGAGGTGCTGGTGGCAGGAGCTAGGTCCTCCTGCATCCACTGTCAGAAAGTAAAGGGCAGTGAGGCCCCTTGCTCAGCTTATCTCCCCTTTGCGTACATCCAGATCCACTCCTAAGAACTGAGACATTCAGGATGGGCCTTCACATTTCTATTAACTCTATCATGCAAGTCCCTCATGGGCCTTCCCAGAGGTTTTCCTAGTCTAGATAACTCCTCACTGGTGAGCCCAGGGGCTTCCTTTCTAGTTGAGCCTAGATCTGGTGAAGTTGGTGATCGGTACAAACAGTCACAGACTCTGGACATTCAGCCTGGACAATAATATCACTCGCTGCGTTTGTAATCCCAGCATTCACAAGGTTCAGACAGGAGGATCACAAAATCAAGTTCAGCCTGGCCTAAATGAAGTCAAAAACAAATCAAAGACCGTTAAATACAAAAATGTTGATATTTCTAAATATCTGTCACATGTGAGAAGTTCCTAAGATGTAAAGTGTTGATCTATTTTTCTCCATCCAATTTTGTACAGTTTTCAATATTATGGATATATACAATAAAAATTTATATTTGATATTCTTTTACATAATGCATGTATCATAAACATTGCCCCATATCATTCAAAATTTCTTGAGCATATAAATTTAATTATTTATGTGTTATTCATACTATAAATGTACCATAACAAGACAGCTATTCTTTCTTCATATATAATTGAAGTTTTTAGAATTTCTCCTGCTATGAGTTATCCTACAATGAGTGTATATATTTTCCCTACTTTGGGTTATTTCCCTCAAGACAAATTACACAGAGTTTCATATTAAAAAAGATACAAAGGCACTAATGCTTCTGCTGCATATTTACAAATACTCTGCAGACACAGTCTTAGCAAATCTATAATCCCTCAGTAACACTGAGAAAGTACCGAGCTGGGCATAATGGAACACACCTATAATCCTAACACTTGGGAATTGGAAGCAGGAGGATCAGGTGTTCAAGGTCATCCTCGGCTATATAGTGAAACTGAGACCAGCCTGGGCTACATGATTTCTATCTCACACAAACACAAAAAAAAAGGAAAGAGGAAGGTAGGAAAAGAGGGAGGGAGGAAGGGAGGAAGGGAGGAAGGGAGGGAGGGTTTAAGCAACCACAGAGGTTTTCATAACCAATCTTGAGTATTTAAAGCAATATGGTATAAAACCTTTACAATGTATGTAGCTTATGCCACATCAACACCAAGTACATTTCCGCATGGAAAACTTCTATATAAAGTACATGGTGTGGCCAGGAAAATGCAGTTACTAGCTGTTTTCCTCTGCCTCTTTCTCCAGTGCTCACTCCCACTCCATCCCCCACCCCATCCCCCTCTCTCCTTCAAGCATTCTCTTGGAAGCATTTTTCTTGGCAGTAATTCTGGGTAAAGACTATAGAACCGCTTGTTTCCACCTTTCTTAAAGGAACCATCAGTTTTTTGGATTTCTATCTCTGTAAGAGCTTTTCTTTGCCAACTTATTAATAAAGCTTGTGACTTCCCACTTAATGAGTTTTCTAATTGGCCTACTTTTAATTTCTTGTTCTGCGAAGCTCTTCTCAATTAGCTTTCATAAACCTTTGCTGATTACCTGCTGATTTACTCACAATCTTGATTAAACACCTCTTTGTAACATTTACTGACTGGGGAGGACTTTCCAAATCCACTTAGCCTTCAGGGTCTGAGAACTCAGCAACTCTATCACTCCACAGACCACACTGGCTTTGCTCGGCTTCCAGCATCTTTCCCAAGAAGTCAGGCCTGGAAAGCCTTCCAAGCACACTTTCTCTCCAGTCCTAGATTCTGGCAAAATGAATTTCTAATTAGTCAGGGGACCTGTTTGTCTTAATCTAGGTATACATATCTTCCTGTTTTTCTTAATAAGGAAGAATCTTTTCATTTATCAGCTGAAATCTATGAGACTGTGTGTCAGGACACCTGAGTTCAAGCCTTTATTCTAACGATCATTACTTTTGCATGATTTCGCCAGTACCAAGTTTTTTCATCCCGTATAACACTAGAAAGAGACACTTCTCCAGCTGTAAGCCTGGAGCATCTAGGTGACATTGGGTGAGCAGTAAATGGTTGATAAACAAAAATCCAAAACAAAGAAAACATCTCAAGCTCCACCTTCCAGGATTCTAACTTTCTGATATCTTTATCCCAAGCACAGCCTTGAATTTTCAAGATCTTCCATGCCAGGTACATTCTCCTGATGTCCTTATCATCACCAAGTGTTCATGGATTCCTTAAGGAGGCTTGTCTACTGACAAGTCATCTCTCTTAACTGTGGACCTCAACACAAAATAGGAAAAAATTGGAAAATTAAAAGGTATGATTTAAAAAAACAAAAGGCACAGGGACAAACATGTGGGACTGCAAAGAGAGGTAACAAAACATGAAACATGAAAGAATTCAGGACTTCAGGTCTGGCTGAAGGGGAGGCCACCAGACGCTAAAAGCCAAGTCTCTACACCGGGTCATCCTGATGATAACAATGAAGAAATCATGACAACCCAGGAGCAGTAGCCTGGGAAAAGGAAGCTGACAAAAGGATTCCTCTAGATATTTATTGCAGAGGTCAAAGGTCATTTGATAGAAATGGTATAATATATTAAAAACCACCAAATGGGGCCTTAAAAGGACTTCATTAACAGTGAGACGGGGAGACAGAAGGACAGGGAGAGAGAAAGCCACCCTGAGAGGGTGGCAGGAGAGAAGCTAGAGTACCTGTGTCTATGGCAATCTCCTGAGAAATCTCAAGAGCGAAGGAAATGTCAGGCTTTTATTAAGATGTTGGGGAAGCTGGCAGAAAGTTGTAGGCAGCTTGATTTGTTTCAACAAAGCCCGTGACAAGAAGCATGGAGTAACCAGCTACTGGTTAGGACCATAAACTGGGAGCTCTTGTTAGGCCACAGTGTAGACAGACTCTTGGTCCTCTATCCCAGGAAGAGCTGTAGGGAGGGGTGGCCTGATCTCTTCAAGCCTGGCTATTTCTCTCTTAAGGGGTAGGTGCATGTACTACACACACACACACACACACACACACACACACACACACACACACACACGCACGCACGCACGCACGCACGAGAGTGTGTGTGTCTGTGTGTATAAACACATAAGCACGTATCTTGTTGTGATACGTTTAAAAGTGTTTTTGACAGCTTTTTAGGTAATTTTTTTTGTACATACAGTTCATTTTACCTCTGCCGAAAAACTGTATGCTCTTCTAGGTTATAAATACAACAACTTCCCTGAATTAATTTTGTTACATAAATTTAACTTTTAACATACTGTTATTATCTCCCTAGCTACTTTCATTCTTATTTTAGAAGATGTAAAGCACTCTTTTCGAACACTATGTTCATGCCCTATCCTCATAGGAATAATTTATAGTGTGGATGAGATTTGAGAATTGCACAGATTGGGATTTTCCACTCCCAGAATGTGATCTGTAATACTAACAGCATTTGGGTGTTCTCTGCTTCGGGGACAGTGGTGGTCTGAGTGTCTTTACAGGTTGGTTTGTAACACTGTTGTCATCAGACTTGGGAGTGCCTAGAACCTCAAGCACACAACCACAAGACTGATGTGTGCACCATAGATGGATGTAGAAGGTCCTGGAATGTCACCGCAGACATCCTCCTGCAGCTGACAAGCATGGAAAGGGTGCGAGGTTGCAGAATGTCATTGAGGAAGAAGGGGAAACACTGTGAACACTAAGTGCCAAACACAAGTTTGCCAAACAGTATCCCAGTGTTTCTTTAAAAAAAAATTCGTGTGTGATGTGTGTGTGTGTGTGTGTGTATAAATGGGTGCATGCACATAGACCTGCACAGATGTCTCCACAGGAGCCTGAAGAGGGTACCAGAGCTGGAGTTAGAGTTCCAGGTAGGTATGGGTCCTGAGAACTGAACTCTAGTCCTCTGCAATAGCAGCAAGCCCTCTAAATCCCTAAGCCCTTGCTCCAGCCCCCCAATATTTTTTAATAAACATTTCCTATACTCACTTCACTTCATTCACACCCGAGGAAAAGCTGTGTGCGGTACATTCCTAGACTCGCAGTCCTGAGGAGGCAGAGAGGATCCCTGAGGGCTGCTGGCCTGCTGCTCTACCCAAACCACTGAGTCCCGGGCTCAGTGAGAGGCATCTCGAGTAAAAATGAGATGGAGGACCTGCAAGATGGTTCACTGGGTAAAACTGGACAACCTGAGCTTAATCCCCAGAACACAGACACATACAAAAGCACACAAGTCTGCACACACATACAGAAATACACACACATGTGCTCACACATCTACATATGCCCACACACACTCATGCACCCACAATCACACGTGTACACACACACAGACACTCACTCACCCACATTAACACACTCATAAAAACACGCACATGGGTGCATACATACATACATACACTCACACATGCTCACACACATACACATGCTCACACACTCACATACACATATACATACTCATACACATACACAAATACATACATAATCACACATGTACACACACACATATACATACAGACACGTACTCACACATATAAACACACCCATACACACATACACTCATACAGGTGCACACACACATACAAACACACACATACACTCACAAAGGTACACACACATAGGCACATGAACACATACACACATACACACATGCACACACACTCACACAGGTGCACACACACACATAGGCACATGCAAACATACACACACAGCACATATACACACACTCACACAGTTGCATACACACACACACACACCAGAATGAATACAGGAGAAAAAATATCTAGTAAGCATGGTTTTCCTTCTTCAGTAGCAGCAGGAACTTAGGATGACCCGAACTGCCCCTGTCCTACCCCACACACTGTCCCCACTCTTTCCTCCTACATCATCTCTGACTCACACCATGAGCGAGAAGTCTCCAGCAGGAGAGCAGAAGCTGAGGGAAAGGGAAAGACAAGATGCCGCTCACATGCCTGACCCGGAAGTCCTCCAAACAAGCACAAACTGAACCGGAAGGAATTGCTCTACCTGTTTCTGCTTGAGGTGAAATAGGCTTCACGTGCCGGCGCGGCTCCCAGGCCATTGACTAGAAGATGCTAAAGGACACCAGGACCTGCAAGGCATGTGCGGCCCTAACAGGTGAACTTCCAAACTCTGGTACTTCTCAGCAGGTCCAGAGAGTCTGAAGGCCTGATCGTGAAGATCTAACATAGCTTCATTTAAGGCTCACTCAAAATTATAACAAGTTTCCATTCTCAGAGGTGCTTCAGAGAGGCACGTGTGAGTTTCCTCCGTGTCCAGTTTCCCACACTATCACCTTCAACTCCGCTTGTGTCTATTAGGATGCCGCCCCTCCGTCCCTAATGGCAAAGAAAATTAGCTGAGAGAAGCTGCTGAACTATTCATTTTTTAATTTCTACTTGTGATAGTTCAATGAATGTGTCAGGAGCAGAAAAGTCACGAGGATAAAATGCGTTTCTTGTTTTAACCAAGTGCTGCACTGGAAGAAATAAACTGTAAAATTATTAGTCAGATTTTTTTTTTCTGGGAAATGGCGGTGACCGGGAAAGGGGTTGACATTTTTCAATGAGTATTGGAGATGCTTTGGTGTCCTTTACTACAAATCACACACTCCCCAGGGACCCTGGAGTTTCCAAACAAAGAATAGACACCACGAGACTTAAGATTACATAACAAATTTATAACCAGCCCAAGAATGTGACTGCAGAATATCACACGCCTCTGCGGTTCTTTCACAGCAGCTGGAAAATATTACAGGCACTACGGTAGCCAAACTCAAGATATATTCATGAATGTTTTAAGTGTACAACTGAAATGTAGCCCTGATGGTCTGAGCCAGGGGGTATTTGGAACTAACAAAGCAGAGAAGATATTTTATGAAGTCAGCAGAACATAAGAGATTTCCTCCCAGACTCTACAGTTAGATTCCTAAATCCAGAGTGAGAAAACTATCTGGTGTCCTGGTTATGTTTCTATTGTCGTGACAAACACTATGACCAGCAGCAAGCTTGAGGGGAAGATGGTTTCTTTCATCTTATGGAACACAGTTCTTCACTGAGGGAACTCAGGGCAGAAACTCAAGCAGGAACCTGACTCAGGAACTGAAGCGTCAGTCGTGAAGGTGGTCCTCACGGCTTCCGCGATCTTGCTTACTTACACAACTCAGGAGCACTACCCAGGCGTGGTGTCATCTGTAGTAGGCTGGGCCCTTGTACAGCAACCATTAATCAAGAAAATGACCCACTGAATTACACATAGATTAATCTAGTGGGGGCATTTTGTCAACTGAGGCACTCTCGTCCCTGTTGATCAAGTTTGACCAAGAAACAGCATACTAGGCTGTCAAAATCCCTCTCTATCTTTCTAGAAATGCGATGAGGAAAATCCTAAAGTAATTTGTACAGTAAGCAGTTCCCTAAGGTGCGCATATCACAGGGACATCTGGAGCTGAGCCTTCAGTAAAGCAGAGTAATAATCCTTGACCCACAATGCTCTACATCACTGGACTTAGAGCATACAGAAATTATTTTATATCAATTTTTCTACAGGTGATAGTCCTGAAAATGTCCATGTACTAGGAATTATGGATCTTGGAAAGCAATTTAGCCAATGGTCTGTGTTCATATTTCTGTTAAAGTACTTTCTATTCTCCTATGGAATTGTCATCTTAGAGGTTTGATGCCTCCATCTGCTAACCTAGGCCTAGTATTAGAAGCTCCTAGCCTCTGTACAATCTAATCTAGGCCTAGAATGTTTTCAGCATCAGACTTGCTGCCAAATAAGCTCACCCTTTCTAGTTCTTTCTGATCTCTGGCTGGCTGATTCAATTCAGCTGTTCTGGCTCAAACTTCTCTCCAAGCTGACTGGTTCAATCTGACTTCTCTGGGCTTCTCCTGAATTGTTCTTCTTGGCAATTTGTTCTAACCTTCTGGCTACTTCTCATTCTCTGACTCATTCTGCTTTTATCTGTGTCTAGCTTATTCTCCCTTTAGCTTGTCAATCACTGTCTGGTAAAACTACCTCTCTCTGTCTCTCTGTCTCTCTGTCTCTCTCTCTCTCTCTCTCTCTCTCTCTCTCTCTCTCTCTCTCTCTCTCTCTCTCTCTCTCTCTCTCTCCCTCTCCCTCTCCCTCCCTCCCTCCCTTCCTCCTGCATTGCTTCCCTTTCCTCTCTCCTGAGAGTTGGGCACATTCTATTCTCTCAAATCTTTCTCTGATTCCTCACTTTGTCTGCTACTCCATTAAACAACACATTAAAACATGGCTGCTTCCTTCTATAAACTAACTTTATCTTCATTGTTTGGGATTAAAGGTGTATACTAAAGGTATGTCTATGTTCCAGCCAGAGGGATTAAAGGTGTGTGGTAAGGGCTCACCAAGTGATTAAATATCCTGCAACATAGCTTAATGATTCAATGCTAACACACTGAAGGGACACTTTTCTATCAGACAGATGTCTTCACAGAGAGCAATTCCTGTTACGATTGGGGTACTAGGGTCAATGGCAGATATCTTCATCACTCTCCACCACTTCATTTTTAAAAGACTGTTGTGATTACAGTTGTGTGTGTGGTTACAAGAATGGGAGCCATGGTGCAGGTGTGAGCCCAAGGGACAACCTACAAGAGTCAGTCCTCTACTTCCACTGTGTTTCTCAGGGATTAGACTGTCTGTCAGGCTTGATGGCAAGTGCCTCATACTCACTGAGCCATCTCAGTGCCCCACCATATGCACATGCAGCATGGTTTCCAACTCTACTGTGGGATTGAACTTGTACATTCTAGTCTTCTTGGATTCAAATGCCAAATTCATTCATAAATGTGGAAATAAACCAAGATCAGGCTTATGAGACCTGTGCTTCTAAGCAGCCATTTGGTGCCTTCCACAATGAGCTTCCAGATAGATTCCTACCTATTTTTCAACCCCATACATGCAAGAATATTTATTCATTCAGTAAATATCCACTGAGCTCATTCCTGAATACAGCATCCCTGTACTCAGCCCTAGGAGCATAGAAAGAAATAAGATACTACTCCCATTTGTAAGTAGATCTCTATTGAACAAGGGATAATGCCAGGTGAAAAGCCAATCAGATAAGTAGCAGCCAACATTACTCTGTGAGAAATCAGAAGAGGCCACCAGAGAAAGCGGGTACAGTGACCACTGCCAGAACCTCCTGGAGTGGACACTCCTCTTGCTGCTAGAGGCCATATTAGGGTCACACTCGTGACCTCACCCACTTCCCAATAGCAGCTCACACTCACAGACTAACCCACACTAGAAGAACCCATGATGTCCTAACACACACACACACACACACACACACCACATTAGATCAAGGCAGCTTTGTAACATGCCTCAGTTCCCAAGCAGCATGTAGGACTGGCTAGGCCTTTGCTATGACTGACTGTCTCTGCAATCCCTCCACCCACTTCTCACCCAGGAATAGCCAAATCTTTCTAAAGAAGGCAGGTAATAAATTTAGCCTTCACAAGCCACAAAGAGTAAAGCTCTGTTTGCAATATATTTTTCTTTCCTCACAATTTTCTAAAAAAAAAATGTAAAAAAAAATTATTCTCTCTTAGCTCCAAATCATACACAAAGAAAACAAGCTAGGGACCAGAAATGGGTTGCTGAAGCCTGCTCCACACAAATCAGACTATGGCTGCCTGTCTCAGAAACAGCCCAATAAAAGCCTGTAAGCTCATCTCTGTCTAGAGGCTTCTTCTGGGAGCCTGCCTGACTGTGACAGAGGGAAGTCTTGGAGACAAACGGTTCAGTATGAGTTTGCCAGTCAGCAGTGGTGCTGGCAGTGAACTTGACCTGAACCCTGCAGCCCTAGAAAATAAGAGTTAATTGTCTTTATTCCTTGTTTCCCAAAACCTGTCTCCTATGGTAGTCCAAGAAAGAGTTTTCTGCAGTGAACCATTTCCCCAGGTACCTGCAATCAAGACTTCTTTTTTTTTTTTTTTTTTTTTTTTGGTTTTTCGAGACAGGGTTTCTCTGTGTAGCCCTGGCTGTCCTGGAACTCACTTTGTAGACCAGGCTGGCCTCGAACTCAGAAATCCTCCTGCCTCTGCCTCCCAAGTGCTGGGATTAAAGGCGTGCGCCACCACCGCCCGGCTCAATCAAGACTTCTTAAAGCTTGTCCGTTCATGACTCTTTCCACTGGAGAAACTTTTACATGACCTCAGGTATATAGGTGCATAACATACAAGCAAAACGTTGACTGATGGTCAATCATAAATTTATTTTAAAGTGATTCTTTAGTGTACCTATGATTCTACCATTTATTAAAGATTAAAATCAATTTGCATACTAATGAGATGGAAGTGCTTGTTTAGAAAACACAATACAGCACAGATATACGCAAATTTGATACTTGCATGCTAAGGACTGATGATAGCAAGACATTAAAAGTCTTTGTCATCCATAATGACATCACTTTATGCAAGTGTAGAAAGCTTTGTACGTACAACGGGATCACTGAAGTCCCTGACATACAACAGTCTCTGTTCTGAGCCACATTTCAAGCAGTTTGCATTGGTGTTGTGTGGTGTGATGTGTGCAGAGTGCAAAGTGCACATGCGTAGTCAGACCTAAGGCTTCATTGATTCCTCATGATGCGATGTGAACAGTAACTATCAAAGACACCTCAATTTATTGCGTGTTTTATTTTGAGTTAATTTGGGGGGCTCTGTGCCCCCAGGAAACTTCTACACTTGCTGAATTTTTATAGCTCTTACATTCAGTTATACAAGCCCAGACAGGGTCATGACCCACAGTTAAAGAAGCTTTGAGTTCAATAAGATATACTCTTTCCCTTCACTCTCCCCAGACATAGACAACTCCTTCCTTTACGGGTTACAAGGCCAGACACTGACCTTAAAAACTCCTATTCTCTATCTCCTATGTGATAAACTGAATTGTGTATCCCTGTGCCCTAAAGACAACCAACACGACACAGGGATGAATGTTCCTTATCCATCCATCTTTGAACCCCCTCTGATGATACAAACAGCTATAGCTGTCAAGCCATTCTGGCTGTTGCTTATGTGCTCTTCCCTATCAAGTCTAAGGCAAAGCCTCCCTCCCAGAACACTCTGCCCCTCAGTTCTGGGCAGATCACTCTACTACAATATTCTGGAAATTTTCCATTCGTTGCTTGTCCTGGTTTGTTCCTGTAATAGTCCACAGACATAACTGCAGGAACATAGTGTACTGAGACACCAGGTACAAAGGGTGAGGTTAGCCAAAAACACTGAGCACTTGGATGTTCTGGACACAGAACTCTGACTGGGGCCAAAGCTCAAGGGACTTTAGTGGGGACAGCAAAGCTGAGAATCTTGCATATTGAAGTTAGCTTTTGATCTTTAATGTTGTAGTGTTCCTGCCTTCATCCCAGCCCTTCTTGAAGACTAGGTGAGTTGGCCACTAGCAGAGAACAGGTACTGCAAGGGAGAAAAAAAAAGATACTAAAGCTGTCACCAAAAAGAACACTGTACCCTACGGTGTAAGCCTTTGGCTGACAAATCCTTAAAAATCTTAAGAAAAAAAAATGGAAAACCTGTACGTCCACTAGTACATTTTTAACTCAATATTGACACTCCAGGCTCTTTCCCAGGTGCTAGGATTACAGGCATGCACTGCTGTGCCGGGATACAAGATCTGTCTTTAAAAGTTTAAAGAGTTCTGTAGAATTTTCGGATTTTAAGGATTTTCCAGGCGAGTACAGTGCATATTAAAGCAAGCACACACTTTAGTGAATAGAAATGAGGACTTTTCTTATGATAATGTCACTCAGCTCTTTAAATCCTATTAAATGTTTAAAAATTTTTATTGCAATCATTTACTGTGTGAATGTGGGGGAGGGGGAAATACATTCATGCCAAGCAAAAGCACATGTGTGAAGGTCAAAAGGCAACTTGGAAGAGGTGATTCTCCTTTCACCCCATAGTTCCAGGAGTCAAATTCTGGGTGTCGGGGTTAGCTATCTTTCCAACCTCTGATTGTATTTTACAGGCACATGCGCACGCGCGCACACACACACACACACACACACACACATACACGCACACATGCCCCAAAAATTATTTCTAAAATAATGCTAAATGACAACTTTTTAGGGCCCTTGTGTTGTACTGACCACAAAAAAATTCAAAGCTGCCTCATTGTGCAATGTACTCTTATCCCATTGTTAAAATCAATATTCTAAGTTTGGAGCATGAAAAATCAAAACAAAACAGGACTCTTCCATGCCCAGACTCGTGCCTGTAACTCATTCACTCCTGTCTTATTTAATCCAATATAAGCAGACCAAGAAGGAGGTCCAATACTATTGCATTTAATATATCTTTGAGCACCAGGGAGCCAGGCGGCTCCACAGCCTTCTGTGCAAGGCCCACCAGGAGAGAGAGATCTCCCAGCAGCACTTTCACTTGTGAGCATGGAGGTGAGATCTTCACCTTCTCTCTGGAGGGGAAAAGCTACGAATACATGGAGCATACAATCATTGGAGCAGCTGAGACGGAAGTCTTCCTGCCACCATTTGCACCAGAAAGCCAGGTGGCTCCATAGCTTTCTGTGCACAGCCTACCAAGAGAGAGTGATCTCCCAGAAGCACTTTCACTTCTGTGTGCAGAGGTGAGATCTCCACCTTCTCTCTGAAGGAGAACAGCTAAGACAGAGGTCTTCAGTGTGACATTTGCAACAGGGAGCCAGGCAGTGTACAGACCCTGCCAGAAGAGAGTTGGTCTCCCAAGAGTATGGGCACAGACTTATAGGCCCATAGGAGGGACAAGCTCCAGCCAGAGACAGCAAGACCAACTAGCACCAGAGATAACCAGATGGCAAAAGGCAAGCACAAGAACTCTACCAACAGAAACCAAGGCTACTTGGCAACATCAAAACCCAGTTCTCCCACCACAGCAAGTCCAGGATATCCCAACACACCGGAAAAGCAAGAGTTGGATTTAAAATTGTATCTTACGATGCTGATAAAGGGCTTCAAGAAAGACTTAAATAACTCCTTTAAAGAAATACAGGAGAACATGGGTCAACAGGTAAAAGCCTTAAAGAGAAAACACAAAAATCCCTTAAATACAGGAGAGCATGGGTCAACAGGCAGAAGCCCTTAAAGAGGAAACACAAAAATCCCTTAAAGAATTACACGAAAACACAAACAAACAAGTGAAGGAACTGAACAAAACCATCCAGGATCTAAAAGCGGAAGTAGAAACAATAAAGAAATTACAAAATGAGACACCTCTGGATATAGAAAAACTTGGAAAGAATTCAGGAGTCATAGATGCAAGCTTCAACAACAGAATACAAGAAATAGAAGAAAGAATCTCAGAGGCTGAAGATACCATAGAAAACATTGACTCAACAGTCAAAGAAAATGCAAAATGCAATAAAGCTTGTAACCCAAAACATCCAGGAAATCCAGGACACAATGAGAAGACCAAACCTAAGGATTATAGGTATGGAAGAGAGTGAAGATTTCCAACTTAAAGGGCCAGTAAATATCTTCAACAAAATTATAAAAGAAAATTTCCCTAACCTAAAGAAAGAGATGCCCATGAACATGCAAGAAGCTCACAGAACTCCAAACAGATTGGACCAGACCAGAAAGTCCTTCTGGCACATAATAATCAAAACACCAAATGCAATAAGCAAAGAATATTAAAAGCAGTAAGGGAAAAGGGTCAAGTAACCTATAAAGGCAGGCCTATCAGAATTACACCAGACTTCTCACCAGAGACAATGAAAGCTAGAAGATCCTGGGCAGATCTCATACAGACCCTAAGAGAACACAAATGCCAGCCCAGACTACTATACCCAGCAAAACTCTCAATCACCATAGATGGATAAACCAAGATATTCCATGATAAAACCAAGTTTACACAATATCTTCCCACAAATCCATCCCTACAAAGGATAATAGGTGGAAAACGCCAACACAAGGAGGGAAACTACACCCTAGAAAAAACAAGAAAGTAATCTTCTTACAACAAACCCAAAAGAAGATAGCCACACAAACATAAAAATAACATCAAAAATAACAGGAAGCAACAATTACTATTCCTTAATATCTCTTAACATCAGTGGACTTAACTCCCCAATAAAAAGACATAGACTAACAGAAATATTTTTCATGTAAATCTTCAATTTTATCAGAAAATGATTGTAATTCCTCTTTCAATTAATTTAGTAATTTTTTATGTCTACCATTTTATCTGCATTATTTTTCATGATAATCTTCAATTTTAACATCTTTTTCTATATATTCCTTTTATTTTATCAGAAATGTTTTCCATGTAAATCTCTGATTTTATCACAAAATGTTTTTAATTCCACCTTCAATTAATTTAGAAAGATTTTTTATGTCTACCATTTTATCTATAGAATTTTCCATGAAATAGTCAATTTTAACATGTTTTTCTATATATTTCTAGAATTTTATCAAAAATATTTTCCATGTAAATCTTCAATTTTACCTGAAAATGTTTATAATTCTACTTTCAATCAACTTAAAATTATTTTATGCCTACCATTTTATCTGTATAATTTCTATAATAATCTTCAATTTTAACATGTTTTTCTATAAATGTCTTCAATTTTTTAAAAAGATTTATTTATTTTATGTATATGAGTACACTGTAGCTGTCTTCAGATACACCAGAAGAGGGTATCAGATCCCATTAGAGATGGTTGTGAGCCACCATGTGGTTGCTGGGAATTGAACTCAGGACCTCTGGAAGATCAGTCAGTGCTCTTAACCGCTGAGCCATCTCTCCAGCCCCAAATTTATTCAATTTTATCAGAAATAAGTTCCATGTAAATCTTCAACTTTATCATAAAGTGTTTATAATTCCACTTTCAATCAACTTAGGAATACCTTTATGCCTACCATTATTATATCTATATAAAATTTTCCATGATAATCTTCAATTTTAACATATCTTTCTACATTTTTCTACAATTTTATCAGAAATATTTTCCACGTAAATCTTCAGTTCTATCATAGAATGTTTCTACTTCCTTTTTCAATTAATTTAGCAGTGTTTTTATGTCTACCACTTTACTCTTTAATTTTCCATGAAAAATGTCAATTTTAACATGTTTTTCTATATATCTCTTCTATTTTCTTAGAAATATTTTCCATGTAAATCTTCAATTTTATCATAAACTTTTTTACTTCCTTTTTCAATAAGAGAACATGCTTTTCAAAAAAATATTTATCTTTGAAATACATCAGTATCCAGGAACAACAGGGTCAGCTTGTTCAACTAGTGGGGAAAGATACTAAGTACCTGACTGTGAAAAATCAAACCATATTATTAAACCAACAGCTAGATATGGGTTGGGGGGTGGCAAGGTTTAAGTTTTCATCCAGTAAGTGTTTATTTATGCATACTTTTAGAAATATAGAATTCAGGGCTGCTCAGACAATAGAGTGCTTAGGTGGCATGCACAAAACCCGTGGGTCCATCTTCATCACAATATAAAACTTCTCTCACCAGTTAAAGATGGGATGAGAAGTCCACAGTCGTATTTTACTATAAAGTGAGTTTAAGGTGAACGGGAGACCCTGTCTCAATCAAACAAGAAATATAAATATCATTGTGAAAACATCAGATCCTTCAATATTTAGTAGGAGCCACCAAGCCTGAACATTTTTCATATCGAATATAACATGATTTATCCATAGTCTTACAAATTGGAAAAAGCAAAAACGTATGTGATGGACTATGGTGGACAGCTAGGTCTAAGAGCTATTGGTGATGTGAGAATAGCCTCAATTGCTTAATAGTCCTCTGGAGGTCATTTTTCTTGTGTAACTCAGCAATAGACCCTGGGCCAAAGTTTCCTTGCCTTTTATGACAGAAATTACATGAACTGCTAAAAATTATTTCATATAGAAGTTAGCATACTTTTGCTAGCTGAAGTAGAAACATTAAATATTTTATAGATTAATAAAAACAGAGTAAATATATTATGAAGTTGGACATGGGGGCTGCAGCCTATAATCCCAGCGCTGGGGAGGCAGAGGCAGGAGGATCGCCATGAGTCCTCAGCACAGCCTGGGATATACAGTAAGACTCTCTCAAAGCTAACAAACAGAGTAAAGACCTTACGAAATGGCTTAGAAGTAAGTTTACTTGAGCAAGAGATGAAATCCCATCTGAGAGAAATGAGATGTTTACCCACAGTTTTCAGGCTGCAACCTTCAAAACCATGAAAGTCCCAATTTCAGTACCATGTAAAAGAAGTGTGTGATCTACAGGGAGTGAAGTCCTAGGTTCAACTGTTGACTCTTCATCTGGAGCAGTGAGCAAGCTTGGGAATCCCTTGGAATTTACTGACAAGAAGCCCTTAGTTTTTACTGGAAATCTTTGTTCTTCAGGTTCTCCATCCTCCTTTCCTCCCTGTCCTCCCCTCTCCCTCCTCCTCCCCTCCCTTCCCCTCTAAAACCTTATTTTACTGTTGTCATTTGTGTTTTGCTTTGCTTTTGAGACAGGGCCTCACTAAGGAGCTTTGGCTGATCTGGAACTCACTATGCAGACACCGGGCTGGTCTCAAATTCCCAGACATCCCCTTGCCTCTTCCTCCCCAGAGCCGGGATTAAAGGCATGTTCCAACACCCCCATCATGCACTCTCTTTAGAAAGATGTATTCTACAATACTCAAAGCAGTGGAAGAGGCCAAGTTCAGAGCACTGACAACACTCGGCATCTAGAACTTTTCATAGCCTGAGGAAACGCACCTTAGTAAGCCAAGTGGTGGGAGGGGACGCTGTGAAAAGGAAGGTCACGACAGAAAACTTCCTTGAACAGTGTGAGCTGTTCTCTGCAGTCATGACATGGGGAAAGTGCCATATATAGAAACCAGGCCTCTAAGAATCATCTTTTACTTTTCATCGTAAGACCCAAACATAATTCTCATCTGGTCTGAACACTGATGCTGTCTGCCTTCTGTAAGGTGAGCAATCTGTCCCTGAGCATTTGTCTTCTAATAGAGATATGGAGATGGAAAAGGGTGGGATGTGATGGATGGAGTGGGGTAGAGTGGGGTGGGATAGGATGGGAGGGGAAGGAGGAGGAAGGGAAGCGGTAGAAAAAGGTTATTGGAGGCAGCAGCAGGAACGCCACTGTTAAAACATTTGAACTAGGCTCAGGTAAGACTGTGTCCCTTCTATCGGAACAGTACTAGAGCATGCTTGTATTCCCAACAGTGAGGAAGCAGTGAATCCCCGGAACTCGCTGCCCTACTTGGTGAGTCCCAGGCCAATGAGAGAACCTATCTCAAAATGGAGCAGAGGAAACAGACCCTGAGGAACAATACACACACACTCACACACACACACACACACACACACACACACACACACACAGAGGCATACACGTACACACACACACACAGAGGCATACACATACACACACACTCACCACATACACACAGACTCACACACAGGCATACACATGCACACACATACACACACACAGGCATACACATGCACACACACACACACAGGCATACACATACACACACACTCACACACAGGCATACACATGCACACACATACACACTCACACACAGGCATACACATGCACACACACACACAGGCATACACATACACACACACTCACACACACACAGGCATACACATGCACACACATTCACACACAGGCATATACATGCACACACACACATACACACGTACACCCATACACATACATACACATACACATACTCACACGCAGGCATACTCATTCACACACATACACAATCACACAAGCATACATATGCACACACACATACACATACACACACATACACATACACACACACATATGCCACATTAAAACAGAATGTGGGGGATAAAGGAGACCATCAAGAGGGGGACTGGGAATAATCAGAACCAAGTATAATGACACATGTTTATGAACATGCCTTAATGAAGCTCTGGAGGCTAAACTATTTTTTAAAGCATTTAAGTAGTACTTGTTGATTGCTTACCTATCTTTACAAGAAAATAAAAGTGATTTTAATAAAAAAAACATTTCAGGCAAATATTTGTGTTTTAGAGTCCTGCCTGTTTAAGTAACTGACATATAAAGAAACATTTAAAATTTTTGTGAATGTAAAATAGAAAGGGGCCTCTTTTTGGCTAACAACTTATCTAAATTAGGTAACATATACCTTTATACTTTCCAAACTATCATACACATGTACATGAAATGTTATATACATGAAATAAATAATAAGAAGGACTTAGACTGTGCAAACTACTGAAGAAGAGTACACATTATTCACATTAATGATGGTAAACCATTAAGGAAAAAGAACAGGACAGCTTTCTACAGAAAACCAAGCAGAAAAATGACTTGAGTGGTTTAATTTCCATTTTAAAAATTAATCTTGCAACATTTCCTACCGAATCTTATAATTGGTTCTATAGTTAATTAAAATTTCATTAGTGAGCAGATATGAAAAGCACTGCTTATTTAAAGTATTTATTAATCCTTGGATGGCTAATGAATTAAAGCCTCAAGCGCCTCTGTTTGAAAGCAACCACCCTGCTCATTCATCTACTCCCAGAGAGTAGTAAGTTAAAACCAAGAAGGTCCCATATATTTGGTACTATTATTTTTCATAACTAAACTGCAAGGGTAAATTAATTCCATGGTACTTTCTGAAAAATTAACTACTATTTCAGCTACCATCATTCGTTCCACTCCAGTCACTTCGGTGATTAAGATTCTATTTGAATTTCATTTCCACTTAAACATGTTAGACTTTTGTCAACATTTGTCTCTTTGCCCAAAGGTCTAGGCAAAGTCACGTCAACAGCATTAACTTTTTTGATATTTGGGCTCTCAGTAGAATGAGATGCTATGTCACTGTCTAGTGTTCGGATCACATTCCATCACCTGCTTTAAAACATTTCTATCCATCAGTAGAAACCTTGGTATTCCTAAGGATACTTAGTGTAATGGTTTGGGTTTGAAGTACTCCCCACCCTCACAACCACCACCCCAGAGGTCCTACACCAAAGCTTTGGTTCCCAATGCAGCAGTGTATAGAGGTGAGGTCTTTGTGGATGTTTGGCTCATGAGGCTCTGAAATCATTATTAGTTTGGTCCATTAGCACAGTCATGTTTAATGGATTTCTGAGAGGAGGTAGAAACCTTTGGAGACAGATGGTCTTAGCTGAAGCAAGCAGATCCCTGAGGGTAGGGGGTAGGTCCTTAGAGGATGTCTCTCTCTCTCTCTCTCTCTCTCTCTCTCTCTCTCTCTCTCTCTCTCTCTCTCTCTCTGTCTCTCTCTCTCCCTCCCTCCCTCTCTCTCTGTCTCTCTCTCCCTCTCTTGCTCTCTCTCTCTCTCTCCCTCTCTTGCTCTCTTACTCTAACTCGCTCTTTCTCCCTCCCTCCCCCATCTCTCTCAGCACTTTCGCTGCACCACACAGTCCCTGCCCTGTGTCATCTCCTCACAGGCCCCAGAAACCACAGAACTGAGTGACCATCAACTAAAACACAAGCGGAGGAAAGAACCTTTTTCTCCTTGCAGGTGATACTGTAGCATATTTCTTCACAGTAACCAAAAAATCCAAAAAAAAAAAAAACAAAAACAAAAACAAAATGTCCTGACTGATTTATGTTTCCATATATGAAATGTTTCCACTAATATATCTCACATATTTCTTAAGAGCACACACCCTATTAAAAATGGATTCGAGCGTCTGCGAAGGAAGGGCAGGCAAGCGAGATGCTGATGGTTCTGCGAGTGCTCTGAGTTTTATTCAGATCTGTCGCTGTAGTCAGAAAACCATGAGAAACATTCCTTATGAGCTTAAGCCCTTTCTGTGGTAAATGCCTCTTACTGCCAATTAAAAGTCAATTTAGAGAGACTGCTGTAATTATGAGCATTAAAGTAAGCTTACTAAGCTAAATACAGGAAATGGACTTTTCCCACCTGAGGTGTAAGTTAGACATTTTAGTGAAGGGCGTGTAGCTTTTGTAATACTCTATTTACGCACATATGCATGTACATATGTGCACATGCACACAAGGGCACGTATGCTATATAACCTCCAATCCTAGATTCATTTAAGAAAACAATCATAGTAGCTGTCATGGCTACAGCTACACTCTTCCTGTTATGAAATAGACAAACATGAATTTGCTAACATTTGGTCGTTAACTGCACTGACTGGCAGTTTCTTACCTTTCAGCCTATATGGTTGGTATTGGTTTCTTTTCTGTTTTGGTGCTGAACTCGAACTCAGAGCCCTGAATGTGCTGGGGCTAGGCTCTTCCACTGAACTACAATCCCAGGCACAATGTTCCGTTTTTATCCATTTCCTACCTAGGTTGAGTTTGAACCCTGGCACCCATATAAAAGGTTGTTGTGATAGATAGTGGATGTCTGTAAACAGAGGTGAGGAGGCAGAGATAAAGGACTCCCTGGAGCTCCCTGACCAGCCTGCCTAGTTTTTTATAAGTGAGTTCCAGGTTCAGTGAGAGACCCTGTTTCAAAAACATAAGCAGGAAAGTCATTGAGGAACACGTTAGCCTCTGACTCTGCATGCACATATGCGGACGGCCACCCACACACAGGCACATACACACTCACAAAAGAAAATGTAAGTTAAAATTCTCCAAAACCTCATAGATGCATCACAGCATCACAAGAAGATATTGAAATCACAGCATAATAAAATGCAGTGACTTCATTCAGTATCCTCGCCTTAGAGTAGTTGCTATGGCCCCAAGAGAAACACTGTTCACAAGGCAACAGGGCAACTTTAGCAAAAGCCCTCATAGAACCGAATCTCTTCAGTTCTGTTCCTAACTTCTCTTCACCATGCCATTAAATAGTATCATTGCCTCCCAATGTGCCCGAAGCTCTCTCCTAGACCGTAACTCCAGTCTCTTCATGCGTCTTCATTTGCTGTGCTATCTAGAGATTTCATCTATTGACAGTCCATATTCTCAAGCTCCCTCCTGACAGAAGATATGTGAGGTTGACCCTCATATATCACAAGTATTTTAACCAGTTTCTACTCCCATTTTTTTCTCCACCCATACTTGCTTTACTCTCGACCTACCAGAAGTAGAAATTAAGGTGTCATTTCTCAAGGCTATTCCCATGTTTCTGCCACTTTCCAAACTAATGAAACCAAATCAACAAAAATGTTGCTTCAGAATCAGAAAAGAGAATTGAAGCACTTTCCATAATGCGAGTGAAATGGAGCATTCTGGGTACAGAAACGGACTGTATGGTCATCACAAAGAAATCTCTGGCAAGCGTCCCACAAAGCAGAGCTCCTCCAAGAGCTTTAAAGATGAAAATTGCAGCTTATTTCCCTAACAGAAGCAAATCACTCCTGTTCAGCACTCGTGAGAGTGCATCTTGATGGACGTAAAGCACCATCTTTAACTACGTGGGCTGCTCTCAGAACGGAGCAGTTACAGAATCCAGTGTAAACCCTACGGGTTAGAGGAGCGAGAGGTGAATTCTGCCTGGGAGGCTCACAGGTTCTGAGAGTCAGTTCTGAGAGTCTATGCTGTGTGGGTCCTTGTCGGAGAGTTTTGGATGGAAACACTGAGGGTGTGGTTTTATCACCCACTAAGAGCAGAGGGGCTGTTCAGAAATTCAAAACACTCAAGTCATTACACTTTGACAGACAGGTAATTTACGTGGGAGTGGTATGTACCAAATCTAAAACAACAACACTAATTGGGAACTCACAAGTGTTCAAGCAAACAAATCTATTCAAGGTCAAGAGACAAACAGAATCTAAAAATACATTTCCCCTAAACATTTCTATGTGTTGGTATATTTAAACTTTCATCTATCTAGACTTTACCCTGTTAATTTGTATGAAACTGGGATCAAAATAAGCTTCCATACCCACATAGAGGAATGATACCATCGGGGACAAAGTCCTCATTTCCAGCACACTGAAACCCGATATATGTTTGTCTGATTTCAACCGTCTTTCTGTTGCCCTTCCTGTAAGTCCCCATCACATGCTTTCAAAACGTAGCATTGAGATGTCATGGTTCTTTGTCAAAGGTCTTGACCATCTCCATGTTGTTATCTTATACTCAATTAACTTTAGAACTCTTGTGAGAATTATTTTTCAATTAAATTGGAGTTACGTTAACTTGTCATCACATTTAGGGAAACTGACGATCATTCTCACATTTTTTAATTACTGTGATCTTCAAAACACCATGTTATAGGCAGTAAAAACTTCTGTGACTCAATTTACTCACATGCACCCTAGGAAGAATCACAATTATCACTAACATACAAATAGCAAAAGTGAGTTTAAGGAATTTTTTTCTTTTTTAATTTAATTAGTTTTATTCTGCATTTTTTTTTTAATTCTGAGAAAGCTACTCACACAGCCCAGGCAAGGCTCAAACTTGTGCTCAAACATGTCTTCAAACATTTGAAGATGCCTCCACTTCTCAACTGCTAGGATTACGGGTATGCACTGCCCTGCCTAGTGTTACTGGATGGGGGAGATCGCACGAAGGTTTGTTTCATTGATGATAAGCAAGTGCTCTACAAAGTGAGCCGTGTGCAGCCGTGAGTCTTGGGCATTCTTAACAGCTAGTAGGTAGAAGAATATCAACTCGACCCTGATCTCAGCTCATTGTGGGGATCCCCTTTGCTGTCACACCAAGATTTGAGAGAGTGAAGAGAGGAAGAGTAATCTGAAACTGTGGTCTCACATAACCCCTGCGATGTCTCTGCATCCAAGCTGAGAGTAAGGTAAGCTTGTCTTCCCTCCTCTCATTCCCCCATTGCTGGGTTTCCCACAGGTGAACGCAGGTGCAGCATCCTTCCACAGAGGCATCCATGTGCAGAAGGTAACCATAGAAGAGCAGGTGGGTCTGAAGGGGCGCACACGCTTTCGGCTCCCAGCAAAGAGTGAGCTGCGCTGTTCCTGGAACATTCAAATGGGAGTTTCAAAGACTCCATGACTTTGGAGCCTGTATCTTTAGATAATTGACACATTTTTAAATTTCTTTCCCAATGACTACATTAGAAAGGTTTTCTACATCTTGAGTGAATTTTAATACTTTGGCCTTCGGAAAGTTATTCCTGTCATTGAAATGTTCACGTCGGCTGCTTCAATATGCTGAAACCTCTTAGGAGTTTATTCTCTCCGTTCATTGCTAACTTCTCCTTCTCATTTCTAAGAGCTTTTGTATTCTTTTTGTTCAGGTTTTTCATTCATTTGTCATATTCTACAATCCAGTTCTTCTGAACACTTATCACCTTGATTGGGATTCCGTTTCTTAATTTTCTTATTTCTAATTTATCCAGTTGTGTATAATGTCCTCACACTGGTCTTTGTTCCTTTTGCTGCTGTTGTATATTTTATTCCAATCTTTGAGAATTCTTAAAGATGTAAATGATTGAAAAATTCTTATTGAAATCATATTAATTTTACTTCTAAGAAACAAAGAATATCACCTCAATGGTCTCTACTTTTCTGGAGACACCTGTTATCCTGCATTTAATGGAAATCATTTTCACATTTTTAATTATCTTTATTTTTAACTATGTGCATGTCTGTCCTTGGGTATGTGCGCATGAGTACAAGTGTCCAAAGGGACAGAAGAGGAAGCCTGATCCACTGAAACTGCAATAACAGACCAGGCAGCTATGAGCTCCTCTCTATGGGTCCTTGGAACCTATCTGCAAGAGCAGCACATACTTTTAATCACCAAGCTATGTCTCCAGCCCCTCATGATTTTTATTATTTCAACCAGTTTTACTTAGGAGTTTCCAGCAAAGACAACTGCTGTAAAAAGCGTCGAAGCACAAGACGCAGAGCTGCAGCAAGCAGCATCCTTACGGGCAGCTAAACGGCTGTGAGAACCTGCTCCATTCCTTGAGACCCCTGAGCTAGCTCACTGGTGACCTCTGCTTCCAAGTCCTTTTGCAAAGCACACCACAGGCTCAGTCCATGTTCAAGGCCTACAACTTCAGCTCACATTCCCACACTTCTAGATGTGTAACAGAGAGCATCACCAGACAGCATTAACTGCTGACAGAAGGAGAGGGAGAACACACGTTATTTTATTTAACACACTCGGCTAAAGTGGGTCTTGCAAAGAACGATGCCCAAAGTCTTCCAACAGATGTAGATGTCCTTTGAAGCAAAAAGGTTCGAACATTACTTGCTCCATTACTCCGCATAGTGTCCCACCAACGCCACAGGATTGAGTGGGCCACCTCACTAAGTTAAAAAATAACCATTTTTCCATCAAGTCTCCCTCTTTCTCCCTCACATTAGCCTCGCATGCCTCGGTGCCCCCATCAATCCCACACAAGGCTTCTGAAGTTGAAACAGCCTCTTCTGCTTCCAAGTCACACACAGCCTTGCACCAATAGCGTTGATGTAACTCCATAAAATCAAGAATAGTAGATAAAAATAAAAAGTCGTCCGCCATCAATGAGCCAACCCGGGCAGTCCGACGATTAATTCCAGGATGAGAAAGCTCATAGGCAGGCTTATTCCTATTTGCAACACTGTTTTCAATGAAGTGCTTCTTCCCCAAATGTTTGCAGTGAGATGATCTGCAGAGAGTAAGTGGGGGAGATTCATATACGAAGGAAGACAAGTGTTACAAACAAAGCCAGAAGAACCTCAAAGTGAAGCCACCATTCCTAAGGAAAAAATCCATAGGGTGTGATACAAATTTAAATGAGGAGAAAAGAATGTAATCCTAACCAATTGTTTCTACTTTGAACATGCAAGGAATTCACTTAAGAAGTCCAGTGACAGACTACCACAAAGGAACCTTCTGAGGTAAACTGTAGTGGGCTGGTTTGCCAGTTGGACGGCCTGAAGTTCACATTCGGCCACCCACCCGATATTTAACTCTTTACGTAACAAAACATAAAATTCCTTTAGCTTTTCCTCCTTTCCAGGAGAAAAATGTCAAAAAAGGATCACGGAATGCACTTCACACTAAACAAACCAAGTCGAAATTTTTAGCACCTATGTGTTTTACAATATACTCACGAGTATATTTTGCTTGAACCAAAGCCTCCATTCAAGACCACTGTCTGACCATGCTGCCTTCCGACCAAGAGCAGTACCAGAGTTAGAGCCACTAAAGAACTTACTTCTGGAACCAAAAGCCTGACTCTGATTGCTGCCCCTGGCTTTGCTGTTAGAGAAGGGCCTGAGTGGGTCTACTCACAGCTAACATCACACCTTAGCCACTCTGCAGTCAGCTCAGCTGCAGCTATCATTGCTGAATCAATGCTGAAGACTCCAAAGTTCAACCCTCCACCCATATTACCACCCCGGTTATTTCCCAAGCCAGATCCACCACCTCAACTTTTGACAAGCCCACCCCCAACTCCCAAGGCCACCTGGATTACCACCAAATCTTTCTATCTATTGCTACTGTAGGTTCAACACTGTATATACACACACTGATTCCTTTAATGATCAGATCCTCTCCAAAAAGAGATTGTACAACAATGTAAAAGTAGCAAAGGCAAAGCTCAGAATTGTAAAAGTATCTTTTATTTGCCTGATGTAATTGTCATCTCAGGGACTTACTGTTAAAGAAACTAACCTTTTGTAGTTAGTTCTGAACTCTGGCAGGCTGGTTCAACTCAACTGTCCTGGCTTAAACTCCTCTCCAAGCTGACTGATTCAATCTGGCTTCTCTCAGCTTCTCACTGAATTGCTCTGCTTGGCCTCAGGTCAACTGGCAATTTGTTCTAAGCCTCTGTCTCCTACTTATTCTCTGGTTTCAATTGCCTCTGCTGACCCGCACTGAACTGCAATAGCCTTATATCATCTTCTGTTGGTGTTTCATGAGCTCTTTATTCTCATCTTCTGATACCCAAATATAATCAGACTCCTTTGCTGCTGCCATTAAGTGTGACAGGGAAACTGAGGCAGTGAAGGATCTGTTATCAGCCAAGATATCCCCTTCATTCCCACAAAATCCAATCCATCATTTTTAAAGTGTATCATTATTGTATTACCAAAATATGCTTCCATGCTTTGAGATTGATATGAATAGCAAGCTGGTACTTTTGCTAAACCACAGTTTTAGATCCATCCATGGCTGCTTACAATCAGAGGTCACTTATTTGAACTGCTTTGGAGTTTTCTGTGGTCACGTATAATCTATGAGCCATGCACAACTATTCTATAGAAGGAAGGACACTTTGTACCCCACATTTTGCAAGTACAGATGATGCCACAGAACTCAGTCGTGCCTCCCCTTTTTGAAAGAGAGAGAGAGTTGCCATAAGGCACCTAAGGCTGTAAACAGTAATGACAGGTAAGGTGCATCCTCACCTTTGAATAATGACAATTATTACAAGCTGCACAGATTCTGCTTTGGAAATATAATGAAGGTTTTCTTGGGTTTTGGCCTATGCCCGGATTTCATTTGAGTCTGTACTCCTTTGAAAAGTAAACAAGCACTTTCTCTTCCTGAGTTACAAAATCATATACCAAACTATGAACTCAAGATTATTGATCGGGTTATTCAATATTATATATGGTTTTTGTCTCCTAACCTGAAAGTTTGGGAGAGTGTTAAAATCCTCTACTATATTCTTGTGTGTGTGTGTGTGTGTGTGTGTGTGTGTGTGTGTGTGTGTGTGCGCACACGCATGTGTGCACGCACGTATGCATGTGTGCATATAGGCATATGTATGGCATGGTACACATGTGGAAAGCAACTTGTGGGAGTTGATTCTCTCCTTTCACCATGTGGATCCCAGGGCTTCAGACTTGCCAGCAAGCACCTTTACCAGGTTAGCCATCTTGCTTGCCCAAGATCCCCTACTATTTCATTTGTGTGTTCCATTTTATGCTTTTAACAAAATCTGGAGTTATAAATTATATTTGATTACATTAGGATACTTTGTTTCAACTTGCATGAACTTATTGACATTGTGAACTAACCATTTTGTTATAGTCTTTATTGTTACCTGCATATTATGACTAACATCATCCTTTACATTTTCTTTTAGTTTGTCTGCTGTATCTCTTTGCCTCTGTGTAATTTCATAATGATATGCTCCTGCATGAAGCAAGTCTCTCAGCTAAAGAAAAATTTCTCCATTAGATGGAACCTTATTAATATGGAAATTTAGTCCACTTACATTAACTATCATAATTGCTTCTTTTGCTTAGTCTTCAACCAGGTTATTCTATGCATTCTTTTCCTGGTTCCCTTATTATTCTCTGCATAAATTATTTTAAAACTCAGTTTGTTCCTACTCATAAATCTGATAAAAGATTTGCAATGACCTATATTAAATTAACATCCACACTCATCAACAGAGCAACATGATTTCATTTTTCATTTTAAAAGTAAAAACTAGAACTCTGAGTGTCTGTCTTTCTTTCTAATCCCTCTACAACTTACTGGGATAATAATAATTATTATTCTAATAATACCACCAATAAAATGGTTGTTTATTGAATACTTGCCTAACTTAGAACAGTTGCTGTTAAGGGCTTCATATGTTGGTTCATTTTACCCATACTACAATCCTATGAACTAAGTGTGATTCTTGTTCCCAAATAAAATGGGAAAAAGATGCAGCAGAGAGTTTCGTTTGCCTCACTATAAAGCCTACTATGTGTCAGAGTCAGCCTTGGAACCAGTTACTTTGGAATCAGACCCACACACTTAGCTACTGTTCTGAAATGAGCCGGTGGGAGTTGGTGACCCATTGTTCTGTTTAATTGTCTGGATCGTAAGAAAAAACTCAGTATTTAATTTCATGTGTTTAGCTAGTTATTACAATGGGCTGGATCAAACACTTCATTCATGCTCCTAGTCAGATACTACCATCACCTATCTCACCCTTGGCTTTCCTAACTACAATAACAGATAGTATCATATATAATGTATAATAAAATAATAGTGGTCCGCTAAACCCCTCTTCCCCTCTGTAGTGGCTATTCCTGGTTGTCAACTTGACTATATCTGGAATTTACTACAATCCAGAATTGGAAGGCTCACCTGTGATCCTAATCTGGAGACTGGGAGATACAAGTTTCTGACCTGGATCTTGACATGGAAATCTTGAGGCATAGTGGCTGTGAATCCCAGAAGATTAAGACAGGGAGATCTCTGAGTTCAAGGTCATCTGGGATTAAAGGTTTGGTGGCACACACCTTTAATCTGGGCCACACCCTCTGCTAGAGACCTACATAAGGACATTGGAAGAAGGAAGACTCACTCTCTCTTCTTTGCCTGCTTGCCTTGTGGGACGGAGCAACTGCTAGATCCTTGGACTTCCATCCACAGCTGCTGCTGACCATTGTTGAGGAGTTGGACTGCAGACTGTAAGTCATCAACAAATTCCCTTACTATATAGAGACTAACCATACATTTTGAGAACTTTGACTAATATACCCTCCCAGACTAAGATCATCTGTCACAGTTACCCTCATCCACCCTTGCATACAGCACTCTTGTTTATCTTCCCCCTTCACCTTATCCACTGAGAAAAGCTTTTTGGAGAAGTGTGTTCACAGATGCATCCCAAGTACCTCAAACAATTCGCAAGACACAATCATGTGAAGCCACTAAGTGAGTAAAAGGGACCTTGACTGGTGGCGCTCACCTCAGGACCCTCGTGTGGTTAGTTGCATCACTCTTAAGCTTCAGTTTGATGCACCTTTCCTTCCTTCTTACAGAGCTGATGACCTTGGGTCCACAATGAAAATGTCCAGCTATAACATTACTTAATGTACTTTTCCCTAGAACTATGTGTCTTTTTGCCATTATCTTATAATAGTCATTGACACAGAGCCAAATTCTGGGAAGAATTTTATTTTTATCTCCTTGTATGTAATTATTAAAATCATATTCACGTAGGACTTTTGAAAAAGGAATGTGTAACCTACCTAGAAATCTCCCTTTACAATGTAAAACCAAATGTGGCATTTGAGAAGTTCATCCACTGAGATGCAAATGAAAAAAAAAGCAGAAATGAAATATTTAATTTTTCATTCATGAACAAATAAAAAAAATACCAATGGAGCGAGAAAAAAAAGAAGAAATTAACTAAGAGGCTAAATTTTCAAGTAAAATTTCTTTTTTCCTTAATTAGATTAAAAACTAACTTGAAGCTGCTCTTGCTTGTAACCCTTTACTCAACATTAGAAACATTAGCAACCAAGAAGCAAGGTTTGGTATCTGTAGTGTCGGTGACTGCACAGCAGAGCCATTTGATCAGTATGAATGCTACAGGGAACCAGAGTTTGACAGAAAGACATCAAAGGCACAGGCAACTTCATACCAGGTACCTACAATAGCAATAACATTGAACCTTAACTGCACAGAGGTGGTCAAAAGCGCCTTCTCTCCTAAGAGCAGAGTCCCAGTTGCATGGGTTCACTGTCGCTGTGCTAGCCAAGTTCCACCGACCAGATCTCACCATAACCTGCATGTTGTTCTGCTGGAGGTCAGAAGTCTCTGAGCGTTGGCAGGGCTGTGTTCCTTACAGAGATTGAGGAGGAATCTCCATTCTAGTAAAGGCAGCCTGCTTCCCATGGCCCTCACCTCTGACTGATTCTATCACTCAACCTCCTTTCAGACTCAGCCCCTCACTCCTTCTTATCAGGAACCTCGATTTCATCCGCCTGTCGGGATAATCCAGAATATTTCTCCTTTTGGAAATCTTCAGTTGAGGGGCTGGGGGAGGAACAAGTGTCTGCTATACAAGTATTAGGTCCTAAGTTCTATCCCCAGAATCCATGTAAAGCAAAAATAAAAACAAAACAAAGCAAGTATGGTGGACTACATGTATAACACCAGCATGTGGACACAGAGGCAGGGGGATTTCTGGGACTCCTTAGCTACCAGCTTAGATGACTCAGTGAGCTACAGGCCAGTGAGAAAGCCTGTCTCAAAACAAAGAAACAAGTAGAGTTGACCTGAACAATCTGCACACACTCTCACACAGGTTCATACACCCTCACACAGGTTCATACACCCTCACACAGGTTCATACACCCTCACACAGGTTCATACACCCTCACACAGGTTCATACACCCTCACACAGGTTCATACACCCTCACACAGGTTCATACACCCTCACACAGGTTCATACACCCTCACACAGGTTCATACACCCTCACACAGGTTCACACACCCTCACACAGGTTCATACACCCTCACACAGGTTCATACACCCTCACACAGGTTCATACACCCTCACACAGGTTCATACACCCTCACACAGGTTCATACACCCTCACACAGGTTCACACACCCTCACACAGGTTCATACACCCTCACACAGGTTCATACACCCTCACACAGGTTCACACACCCTCACACAGGTTCACACACCCTCACACAGGTTCATACACCCTCACACAGGTTCATACACCCTCACACAGGTTCACACACCCTCACACAGGTTCATACACCCTCACACAGGTTCATACACCCTCACACAGGTTCATACACCCTCACACAGGTTCATACACCCTCACACAGGTTCATACACCCTCACACAGGTTCACACACCCTCACACAGGTTCACACACCCTCACACAGGTTCATACACCCTCACACAGGTTCATACACCCTCACACAGGTTCATACACCCTCACACAGGTTCATACACCCTCACACAGGTTCACACACCCTCACACAGGTTCATACACCCTCACACAGGTTCATACACCCTCACACAGGTTCATACACCCTCACACAGGTTCACACACCCTCACACAGGTTCATACACCCTCACACAGGTTCATACACCCTCACACAGGTTCATACACCCTCACACAGGCACACAAAGGAGAAGACAATAATAAAGGATGGAAACTATTTCTGTGAAATGTTATTTAAGAGAAAAAGAACGATTGCACACCCCAATCTGAGCACTTATGAGGCTGAGACCAGAGCATCCAGAATTCAAAGTGAGGCTAGAGAGATGGCTGGACCATGAAGGGCACTCACTGGCGGCTCTGCCGGAAAACCTGGATTTGGTTCCCAACACTTACAGTGAAGCTCACACCCTGTACCTCCGGTTCCAGGAGACAGTCCTCTCTTCCAGCTTCTAAATGCACCAGACACGCAAATGTTGAACAGATATATATGCAGGCAAAATGCCCATATACATAATATAAATGTTGTAAAGTATTTTTTTAAGAGAATACAAGATAACCTCTCAGCTCACAGTAACTTCAAGGCCAACCTGGGCTACCTGGGGAATCTGTCTTTAAAAAGAAAAAAGGAAAGTGGGGATATCAAAATATTAGAATGGCAAAAGTCTAAATAAAACACATTAAAATTCATAAGATTTTGCTGAAAGTAGTAGTTAAAAGAAAATACAGCTTTTTAAATAATATCATCCTAAATCTTAAGAGTAAAGTCAAATAAAGATGGAAGAAAAAGCGGGTGAAGTGCAGAGACAGGCACACATGGGAAAAAGACAAAAATCAGTACAAACTGATCTGCACGAGTGAGCTGGAAGTTTCAGCACACAGCTCAACCTATCCACGCCAGGCCAGGGATGGGGCAACCGTCAGCTCTCACCCACCCCTGGCTTCTCCCTGGTGGGCTGGACCTCTGGATTAGAACAGAACTTTCTTCTAGACAGCCTTTAGCAGGAGCCCCTGACTATGGATTTCCTACACTAAATAAGATCCTGGTCAATAGGACATGACTTCTGGGAGAACATGAGTTGTCAGTTAAGAGGGAGCTGTTTACAGTTATCTGTGCTCCTCTTACCTCACCTGCTGACCTCTGTCCTGAGCCAGTGGGAGGGGTGGGGGACACATCCAGCCCTGGAATGAAGAGCACCTCTTTATTGCCTCTGAACATCTTGACTCCTCATGGCCATGACCTTCTCTAATAAAGCTAGAGACCAGGCAAGTCAGGGTGGATGTGGTTTTCCAGTGCAGTCCTATGCAGCGTGCATGGGTAACTATTTCCCAGAGGAACACCCCAATGCCATTGTCAAATACTAGGTCAGGTGAGTCGAACCATCAAAAAGGTCATTAAGAACTGGACATGACAATCCCAATACATGGAATGCTAAGGCAGAAGAATGGTGAGTTTGAAGCCAGCAGAGCTACATAGTGAATTCAAGCCCAGCCAGGACTACATAGTGAGACTCTGTCTCAATAATAATAACAATAATAATAATAATAATAATAATAATAATAATAATAAGGCTAGAGGGACAAGCTCAGTAGTTAAGAGCACTTGCTGCCCTTGGAGAGGGGCCAAGTTCAGTTCCCCACCCCTATATCTAGCTGCTCACAACCACCTCCAGGGGATTTGATGACTTCTTTTGGCCTCTACAGGCACCCACATATGTGTATACACACATGAATACACACATACCTATAAATAAGTTATATAATACATTGTATAAGTCATTTAAATAGTGTCAAATATTCTCAACTCTAACACTGACCGTAACTGGAGGACCAAATGGCATTGATAACTATTTACAAAAACAGAACTTCTAACAAAGTAACAAAAATGACCACACAGATAAAACCAATGAGACAAACTATGAGTGGTTGCTACATGGTATCACCTTGCCGCAGAACTGTTGTTAAGCTTTGCTACATTTTCAAAACTAATAGAGCCACAATAACATCCCAGAATGATTCAAAACTAAACAAGCAAAAGCTTTCATGTGAAGCAAGCACTGCTTTGGTTGCAAATTCTAAAAAGGAAATGCCAGAAAAAGTTTCTTATACTAATATTAAACATCCCAGTATCAAAATTGCCAGTGGTCCTGCTGGGACTTCAAATCAATGCATCACAGGGAAATTAATCAGTGTGATTCACCACTTTAGCAAAGGACATTGCTGACAAAACTCCAGTTCCAATATTGTCTAAATGAAAATTTTCAAGAATCATTTTTAACTGACCTTCAAAGGGGATTGCTATTTCAGGTTATATGTTGATTGCTGAGCACACACAGTCTGTGGGTTTAAATCCCAGTAACACACACATATACACAGTTCAAGTTATATGTTGACATACTTAATATGGATTTATTTGAGTCATTCCTTTGAAAAAAAACTATTAATGAATAGAGAACATTTAACCTTTCTACTTATATACTAGGAATTACTGACAGATCATGTATTAGTTTTTTATAAGATTACATTATTATTCTTTTATGTATATGAGTGTATCTATGTATGTTTGTGTATCACATGCATGCAGTGTTGACAGAGGCCAGAGAGGACATCAGAACCCCTGGAGCTGGAGTTACAAATGGTTATGAACAGCCATGTGGATGGATACTATACTCCTAACCATCGAGCCATCTCTCCAGCCCCCCACCCACATATTAAGGTTTACTGTATTACTTAAACAAGGGGAAGAAGTGGGGGAACACATGTAAGAATGGAGATATAAATAAATGAGATCTTTAGTTAGAGTGAATATTCTTAGAAAGACAAAAGCAAAATACAAGTGATGAAACTATTACCAGAGACAATACCCACCAAGTTCTAAGTCACAAATTGAACTGCATCTCTTTATGAAATTATCTATAATTAGCATAACTGAAACATAGAATGAATTTCACTGATAATAGACATCAACATATTAAAATGATAAAATGTTCATTTAATTTAGGTCACTGGGTTTCGGTCTTTTGTTTGTTTTGAAACATGACAAAAAAGACTTCAAAAGTTGTCACCATATAAAATAATTCTGGATGGGAATGTTAAGTATAGAGAACACCAATATCCATTGGTTGTTTTATAAAATGAATTAATGACAATAATGAATTGAATTTATGACTTAATTCGTGGCATTTTTATGGAATGTGCTTTAACTCTGTTTTCTGCTTAATCTAAATTCAATTCAAACTCCCACTTTATAGACAAGGAAATTAAGAGAAAGAGTAAACACTATCATGGTTTGAGTGTGAAGTGTTCCCCATAGAGCCCTGTGTTTAAATACTTTATCCCCAGCTGATGATGCTCTTGGAGAAGTTACAGAACCATTAGGAAGTGAAGCCTTGTTAGAGGAAGTGGGTTACTGGGGAGGTGCGGGGGATTGGAGACCCACTTGTTTACTTTCTAAGTATGCAATGTGGCCAGCCAACCTCCTGCCTCTGAACTTGGAACTCTGGGCTAAAAGATCCCTCAAATGATGTAGCCTTGCAGATTGAAAGATATCATTTTAGAATGTCTTCAAATTCCAACCAGTCACATGACTAAGAAAATACTTCATCCTAGTATGTCAGTACCATCTGACAGAGGCTGTACTCAGAGGACCTTCCAGGTGTCTTCATATAAACTGGTAGCACCCCCGCCCCCCAATAAAGGACCAATGGCAAACTGACGTCATCTCTGGGTATGCAACTGAGCTAAAGGATCCAAGATGGCTTCTCTCCAATGTCAGTATGACAAACGTGGCTAGAAGGTTAAACCCTGTAGAGACAGTCAGCAGAGCCACATATAGCCTCTCCATCTTGGAAGCCTCACAGCATTAATAAATGTCTCGTGGTGGCTGGTCATTCTCAAGAAATGTCCCCCAAGGAAGGGAGTGGGGCTGTCATGCTGGAAAGGCCATTGCCAATGTGTGGATATCACTTACTTCTGCCATATTTGATTGATGGGGTACTGACCTGGTTCTACTTCTGCCCTCAGGGTATCCAGGTACCATTTCACAAGAGTAACAAGGGCTATATAAACCTTGGGGAGTGCTTAGGTTCTTGTAGAGTGAGTGCACATTATTGGCTGGTGCTGAGGTGCTGGGAATGCTTCATTTGCATGGAGAGGAATTCCAGGTATTTGCTGGACATGATTATAGGGAGAAAGGAAGGTAAATCTGTAATTTGGCCACCAGGCTACATAACTACCTCAAGGGTGGCAGGAGGTGAGGGTCCCAAGGCCTACATGAGCTGGGACATGCAGGCCCAGAGGAAGGAGGAAACAGTCTTACTCCTGTCAAGTCTCATGACAAGATTTTTGGGGTTCGGACAGACACATTGCAGCCGCACTCTTGCTCCAGACTGGCTCCCCTAGTCACATGGCAATCCGGCCCCACATCTCCCCCTTTTGTTTTATAAAGAGGGAGATGACATCATAGTCATCAGCCTCTATCTTGGGAACAGTTCAATATTAAACCAGAACATGATTGGCAGACACTTTTGCAATGGTACTTATTTGCCATGTTAGAAATTGGATGGGGACAGGGTGCCAGGCGGAGTATGGCCCCAAGGAGTATGGAGCCAAGGATGGGGAGAGGCCAAGCTACCAGAGGGTTTGAGTACCAAGGGTATTGGTGTTGGGTACATAGCATGTCTGGAGATCTCAAAGGAGATCTGTGAATATTGTAGGTTTTGCTCCTCCTGCCCAGAATCAGTGGCATAGAAACAGCATTCTTCCCCAACACAAAGCAAGCCCCTCCCCTCCAATGTTCAGCAGACCTTAATCCAGAGCTCTCTGATTTTGGAGAACAACCCCCACTAGGGAAGTCATCTGTAGCTGGAGGGGCCCAAGACCATCTGTTGTGGAAGCCATGGTCTGACCAAGCTTGTCCTGGAAGCTGTCAGCCAGGTGTTGTGTCTGGTCCTTTTGCTCTGAAACACACAAACTTTTAAGGTAACCTTGTAGGCACGTTTCTACATTAACACATGTATGGAATGTGAGGTGTGTGTGAATCACCTCATGATGACTCCTTGCTCTGTGTTGAGCAGGTGAAAGGCATCAAACTTTATAAGGCTGTTTGGACCCCACAACCAAACTGCAAAGAACATTTTCATCTATGCCATATGAAAGGATTGCATATAATAATGCATCGTGAGGACCAGGTAGCCAAAGAGATGTGTTGGCTGTACAGAGACCCTTGTGTGGTGATGGGTCTCTCGAGCTAACAAACAGAATTTCCATCATCTATTTTGTTGGGTTTCTTTTTCTGGGTCTCTTCCTTCATGTCTGCAGTCGAGATTTTCAGGAGGCCTTTCCTGGTTGAATCTAGTTTTGATTAGCCTTGAAGAAATCCACAGCTTTCCACTTCCTGTTGAAACAAGAGAAAAACCTCTTCCCCAATGCCATGAATTTCTCGACTTTTATTCTGAGGTCTAACACATTCTTAAGGTATATAAGCCGGTTTAATTCAGAAGTCCTTCCCAAAACTCTAGTGTTACTTATTTGTTGTTCTGCTTTGTTTTTACAGCTGTGTTCCCTGTCTCATTGACATTTAAGAAAATGTGAGGTTGCCAGGCAGTGGTGGCGCACGCCTTTAATCCCAGCACTTGAGAGGCAGAGGCAGGTGGATTTCTGAGTTCAAGGCCAGCCTGGTCTACAGAGTGAGTTATAAGACAGCCAGGGCTACACAGAGAGAACCCTGTCTCAGGGGGAAAAATAATTAAATAAAACCCACAAGCACTAAAGAAGGGCACCGAGCAAGCCTAGAGGCTCAGTGGTACACGTTACAGAGTTGTCAGACTCTGGTGTCTCTAGAGGCACCGCTGTGATGACGCAAGGTGTTATAGCTTCAATTCTGCCCCGCAGGCAAACCTTGAAGTCTTACCTTCAAGGAGCTCCAAATGTGATCACATTTGAAAATAAGGTCTCTGTATATGTAATCCACTCAAATGAGATAATACAGAAATAGAGTGGGCTCCTTGCTCCATATTCTGCTGTCCGTCAGAAGTCTGGGAAGAGATACACAGCCCATGAGAAGGTTATGTTAGGGCAGAGATGATGTGATGCTTCCAGAACCGAGAACTACTGCAGCAAGCAAGCCAGAAAGACACCAGGACACGGCGAGAGACTACTTCCTCACAGGCTGCCGGCAACCAACCCTGCCCGGAACACCGAGGCAATCAATTCTTGTCACTTTGTGACAGCAGCGTTGGATGCTAATCTAACCCCATGTCCACGTGAGCTCATCTGAGAGGCTTTCTGCTCCCTGAAAGCAATTGTAAAAGGAATCCAAGCAACCTGGCGTCTACTCACTGTGCTCCAAGCTTAGGAAGCACCCTGCTAGAACCAGGGCTCTGCTTGGAAATTTATTTTTAATCTCCTCCGGGACAGAGATAAATGAACAGACGAAGTTTAAAAGTTCTCTTCTAAAAGCATGATGAAAATAGTTTTAGCCAAAACAAAACAAAACAAAAAACGAAACAAACGTTGAGAGCCTTAGGGAAAGATATTCTCAATACAACATCCTCAGATGCCCAGTATTCTCTGGAATAAAGTAGTCACCAGATACATAAGTCATTTTTTATGGGATTTCTGTCCATTGCCCCCAATAAAAACTAGAGAATATGTTTTAAAACATCATTAATTTTAGACTAGAGGGATAGATTACTTTTCCCCCCCAATAAAGCGAACTAGGAGGGCTGTGCGGTCTGCACATTTCAAACCTGGATCTTTTGTCTTCAGTCCCAAGTGTGTGCCTCTGGGCTACACTAAAACGGTACACTCTGAACACTCCGACTCAGGCTCAGGCCACCTTTTCCCTTCCTCAGCGCCACAGATACTGGCAGACACCACACCGAAAGCCCTGTCTGCGAATCTTTAACCAATAGACTCTCAGATATTGGAATTTCTAAGAGGCGGAAGTGAGTCTGAAGCCTCAAGCCCCATCAAAGGACCTCCTGTGGTTACTGACCACCTCACCTCCCTTCCCCACCGGCTTCCCTGCTGCGTACTGGGAAAGCCTGAATGCAGACTTAACTCGGAGAGGGTGCGGGTGATATGGCCCCAGGGGCATAATCAAGAGAGAGCTGGCTCTACCACTCATCTGCCCTGAGGTGGAATGTGGGTGGGGGGTGGCGATGCTGTCTTTACCCACCTCTTGCCATCTGCAGTAGTCAGATCTGCCCCGCCCCCAAGATCATGAGAATGTGAGAACCGGCCCTGTCTGTCACTTTCAGGCCCTATACCTCGCTTGGGCAACAGTGGAACTGGCACTAATGGCAAAGGCATGAGTAAGCCATCCCCGAGGGTGTAAGAGCAGGAGAGCTGGCCCAGCCCCTCACCAGCTGTGGCACTTGTGAGAGCTGGCCTCACGCTTCAACTGGGGAGCACAGTGGAGCTGGCTCTGGAGGCATGGGTGCTGACGAACCAGCCCAGAGAGCATGAGAGCAGATCTGACCCTCCCTGCCTCCTACCAATGGTGGCCTTGGGTGACCTTGCTTGGACAGTGCTGGAGAGCGCCCCCTGGTGGTACAGATAAGGAAGACCCAGTCCGTCTGACCAGCTCAGCTACAGCTCCGGCCCAGATCCAGGGGTTTGAGTTGATCCATCTGAAAATCTACATCGTCTGTGAACCGTTGGGGCTCATGAAAGGGCCAGTCCTGCTGATCCAAAGCTGTAGGATCTCCATGACACAGAGCAACAACAAGATAGCCAGGAGGAGTCCTGATGAGGATCCAGTATGGATGGAGTCACAGATGCCAGAGACGGTGAGTCATTGCAATGAACATTTGGAAGTGAAGGTGTGTCGACAGAGGGATATATTGTGGGACACACTGTGACAACTTCCACAATGAGAATCGATAGAAGATTCCCGTGTCAACCTCTGACCTATACCTGTGCATGCACACGTACATGCTTACACTATCTCACACACAAACAATTTATCACTTTAAAGTTATATACATTTAGTGTGTGCAATGTATTTTTACAGGTGTATACTAATCTACAAACATGATGTATCTTTCCAGTTTCAGATTATTTTACATTTTCACTCAGTAGTGTTTTGCAGTTTTCTGTGTTATCTTTTCCACATTTCTTGATAACCTTGTCCCTAAGAATTTTATGACTTTTGGTGTTTCGGTGAATTACGGTTTTTTATCTCATTTTCCAGTTGTTTTCGCTAGCGTGTAGTCATGTCAGCCTGACAAACTAGACCTTTGCTCAATTTACTTCCCAGCCATCTTAGTCCCTCGAGGCGTTGCTCAGGATTTTCTATGTTAAAAACAAAGTCATCTGGGAGTAAATAACTTTGATTCATTCCAACCTTGGCCCTTTGTCTGCCTTGCCTTATCAAGGAGCTTCCCAGTGCAGTGCGGAGTATAAGCAACTGAGCAGATATCCTCACCTTGCTCCCGGTCCTTTTAGGGAGGAACCCAGCCCTTCCCAGTTACACATGATGTTTAACTGTGAATGTCCTTACCCAGTTAATGAGACAGATCGCTGCTTTGCCCTAAGACATTTATCATCCCGAATCCAAACATGGCCCGAATTGCCTGGTTTCTGTTGTCACTCTGAGCTCATGTGGCACCTCCCTCCCTATCAGCAGCAGACTGGTGTTTGGAGTTCAGATATGTCACACCCTATGACAGCAAACTCACATTTCTATTTTACTCTGCTGTCAGGAGTACCATGCTGAAACAACAGGGCCCTCTCCCTCTGATCTTTACAACAGGGCTCTCTCTTCCTCTGGTCTTTGGTTAAATTTCACCATATGATTGAGAGCCCTTTCTGGCCACCTTAAAGAAAAGAAACACACACACACACACACACTTAATTGTCCTCTGCTCTTTTCTCCTGCCTGTCTTTTCTTCTTTGCCTTATCATCTCTCTAACATAGTATACACATTTTTGGGTCTTATTAAAAAAGCTTTTATTATTTATGTATTTATTCTCTCTCTCTCTCTCTCTCTCTCTCTCTCTCTCTCTCTCTCTCTCTCTCTCTCTCTGTGTGTGTGTGTGTGTGTGTGCGTGTGCGCGCGTCTGTGTGCCTGTGTGTGTGTGTCTGTCTGTATCTTTCTCTCTCTCTCCCCCCCGTGTGTGTGTGTGTGTGTGTGTGTGTGTGTGTGTGTGTGTGCGCGCACGCGCGTGTGTGCCAGAAGCTGAAAACATATGTCCTGAAACTGGAGTTAAAGGTGGTGCTGAGATCTGAACTCAAGTCCTCTGGAAGAGCAGGCATGCGCTTTACTGCTGAGCTGCCTCTCCAGCTCCCTTTGTTCAGTGTTCAAATGTCCTGAAAGTATCTGAGACCCTGGAGAGCATATACTTTAGAAGTGTTAGGTGGCTTACATCATACTGCAACCTGCTTGAAATTCTAGTCCAAAGATCTATGTTTGGCAATTAAAATATGAGATAAAACCTTATTCTGGGTTATAATCATGGTAACATGGCATGATTGTCAAGACTGCACCCAAGAAAGGCATTTTCTCTAATAGTTCAAGAAATACTGCCCTGAACACTGTCAACCCTAGATCTTTTTCTAGTCAGCCATTGACAATGGTTTTTTGTTTTTTTAACTCAAGCACAGCAGGATGATGTTTCTGTTAAAGATGCTTGCTTTTGGGGCAGGGAAGGTTGCTTGGTTGTTAACGCGTCTACCATGAAAGCATGAGGACCTGAGACTGGATACCTAGCACCTGTGTACATAGCTGGGTATGACAAGGTGGGGTGGCTCCTGTAATCCTAGCACTGCAGACGTGGCTCCCAGGGACTTACTGGCCTGCCATCTAGCCAATGGATGAGCCCCGTGTTCACCCAAAAAATAAATAAATAAATAAATAAGGTAGTGTGTGATATAAGAAGACACCTGAAAGTGACCTCTGACTTCCGCACCTGTCCATATTGTCACATGTGACTACACACACACACACACACACACACACACACACACACACACACACACTTCAAATAAAGAAAAACTTGAAAGAAATGTCATATATTATTATAATGGCCCTGGTTTGCTAGATGACTTATAAGCGCTGTGTCTGGGGTGTAGAAACTGACAAGGTGCTACATTCTGATCTTACTGCACTCCAAGGATAGTGTACAATACTTGGCCCACAGCTGGTGGCGCTGGTAGGAGCTTTGTGGTGGAGGCAGGTTAGACTCTGGGAGTGGGTCAGACAGGGAACTGAGAATCCAGACACCTTTTTCTCTGCCTTTGCTTCCTAGCCACCATGAGGTGAGCAGTTTTCTTGCCTCCAGCATGTGACTTCTCCATGACATCGTGTCTCACCATAGACCTGAAAGAACAGGGTCAAGTGATCATGGACTGAAATGTTTGTTTATTTCGGGCGTTTTCTCAAAGGGACAGAAAGCTAACTGTCTGATATATATGAAATCCTGGACTCTTGGAAATAGAAGAAATAATATCAGTCTTAAAAGAATATTGTTAAAGTGGTACCTGACTATTATGGAAGCACAGAAGGAAGGAAGGGGTGGTCGTTTGAATGCAATGTCCCCCATAGTTTGCAGCATTTGGATACTCGGTCCCCAGTTTGTTAACACTGTTTGGAGGGGCTCACTAAGGCCTTGCTGGAGGAAGTATATCACTGGAGGTAGGCTTTGAGAGTTTAAAGACTCAAACTATTTCTAGTTTGCTTTTCTACATGTGTTCGCCATTCGAGATATGAGCCCTCAGCTCCATGATCCTGACACTATGTCTTCATTCTGCCACCGGGGACTCTACCTCTGTGGAACCATAAGGTTGGATAAACTTGGTCTTCTATGAGCTTCCTTGGTCGTGGTGTATCACAGCAATAGAAAAGTAACTATAGTAGAAGTTACGAGGGTTAACACCAAACCCTTGCAGAAGGAACCTCCATCTTAGAGACAGAATCTTCACTGTTCCAGAATTAATATAAATTTATTATGGAAATAAATGCACGAAGTGTTCTTACACTGATAGAGTTAAATACTGAATGCAAGCAACTAACACTTTCTGATCATGACAATGATATGTAAAAGAGACTAACCAGAAAATTAAAGTAGACTTTTCTTTTGATAAAACTGCCCCGTTATCTTTTTCTTTTCTCTTTTTTTCCTTCCTGGAAAAAAAAATAATAATTTATGGACTCGGACTGTCAAAGCCATAGCTTGAGAGTTAGTGTCGGCACAATATCTCGTGCAGCAAAATGGGATATTCTAGACAAAACCTGAGAAAACATAACATCTCATTTCATTTGAAACATGCAGATTTGGAGTAAATCTTGGGAGCTCTAAGAAGTGTGATGCGTTGCCAAGGAGCAGTATCATTTAGACGAGAGGACTGAGTTAGTCAGCCAGAGCCAGGCTGACTCCATGACAGGCTGCAAATTGGCAGTCTGGGAGACTAGGCCTGAGTTTCTGTCTCCCAGAACTGGAAAAGAAAACAAGTCAATTCCGGGAAAAACCACCCCTCACAGGCAGCCAATCAGGAAGCTGCCTCACCACCTAGCCTGAGCCCTGCGCCAACCTCATGGGCACCCAAGCAGGAGTTGTCGAAGCTGCCCCACCACCCAGCTTAAGCCAACTGCAGTTAATTACTAAAAGTTCCCCCAAATCTCCCAGAGCCTTAACCAATTGCAAGGGTCCCCATACCCCTGGAGATAGAGCCACCAATCAAGGGAAAGAAAGGCCAGAGTCACCCACTCCTACCCTGTCAGGCTTTAAATTGACCCTGAAAGGTCCACACCTCTGTCTTATATGCCTATGTATGGTGGACCCCTGCATGCAGGTTCTCTGCAGAATAAATGCCCTTTGCTGTTGCACACTGTTTGAGTCTGGGGTATCATTCTTCATGAATCACAGACCCTTACAAAATAAATAGGAATTATTAGCAATTGTCTATTAAAAAGCGGTTACCTACACACAAATCCATGGTTACACTTCTAATACTAGTTGTTATTTGGATCAAGTCCCAGTTATTTTAAAGACCTTTCTTCAGATCAGATTTCATCAATGCCCATGTTAAAAGAATATTACATATTCTCACTTGAAATCATATATAAACCAGGCATGGTCACTCAGACCTGTGACCTCTGCATTCAGGAGGTGGGTGCAGAAGAGAAAGTTTTAAGACAGCCTAAGCTATATGTGAGAATCTATTTCAAAACAATTCCTTTCTTGCAGTCATTTGCTAATTGACTTTGATTGGCAGCCCATGAAGCTGGATTTATTTTTTTCAGTGGACACAGTACATTGTCCCTCAGAAAGTATTGTGAGTATACAGATGGCATCAATCAAATACATCAAAAATCCTGACTGTTCACTTCCAAGACGGTGTAACGTGTCCACCAGAAACTGTGGTGTGCACTACATGATCAGTTGTGTTACTTTTGCAAGTAGATTAGGAAAGATCGGTGTTTAATTAGCTGTGTGGAATTTAATATATGTCTTGATGATCAGAGCATCCAGTCCTAAACTGACAACCACAGTGACTGATACCACCCTCATCCCACAGAGATTTAAATAAAAAAAAGTGTCTACTTACACACCTGTAAGCAGTAGACATGCATGGGCTTATAATGGAAACCATCCTGAGAGGGTCATTTCCAGCATCCCTTCAGGAGTAGAGAAGTTTGGAAAAACTGAAGTCTCATCCCATTTTACACCTCACACCATCTCACATTATCTCAGCCCTACACTCCAATTTTAATACAAAATTCCAATGTTAGTTACTTACAGATATGATTCCTTTTCTAATACCATAACAGAATACCCTGGCAATGGAAACTTAGGGCGACAGATCCATTCCAGCTCACAGTTCAAAGCACAGCCTATTAAGGCAGGGAAATCAAAGCAGTAGGAGCCTAGGTAGCTGGTCACATCACATTCAAAGTAAAGAAGCAGAAAGCCATTAGTGAATGGGTGCTAATTCTCAGCTTGCTTTCTCCATCATAGATCCCAAGATCCCTCCTGCCTAGGGAATGGTCTCACCCAGAGTGGACAGGTGCTCCTTCCCCAGTTAAACAGCGATCAAGATGATCGTCCACAAGCACATTCAGAGGCCAGCCTCCAAGCATTTTTAGACTTTATCACGTTGGCTGCACTCACCATCCACCAGAGTAAATATATGTTTGAAGAGTCATCTCATTGAATTTTATTTAACAGAAATAATCCCCGAAAGGAATGAAAGCATAGCAAGAAAGAACTTTTATATATGAAACTAGATACCTTGATAACAAAAAGGGAAATATAACTTATATACATACATTTGTTATAAATATCTACAAAATCTATGGCTACTGAAATAATTTGGTGGTAGAGTACTTGCCTAGAGTGTAGCCGGAGCTGTTACACAGAAAGACCCTATCAGAGGGAGAGAGAGAGAGAAAGAGAGAGAGAGAGAGAGAGAGAGAGAGAGAGAGAGAGAGAGAGAGAATGAGAATTAAGTTTAAGGAAAGAAGCCTGGGCACCATAAAACCCTCTCTCTCTCTCTCTCTCTCTCTCTCTCTCTCTCTCTCTCTCTCACACACACACACACACACACACACACACACACACACACGTATCTTTAGCTGGAAAACTAAGGCTTACACAGCAAGTAAACAGTATTTCTCCAAATTCAGAATATTACCTTCCACTATAGAAAGTCATTTGGCTACTGATTCTACTTCTGTGCATGATGCATCTATGTTTACCTCACTCTACAAAGAATCAAAGCACAGCGCTTTGTATAATTACACAATGCAAGGGTGTTTGGTATTGTATCTTGACCAAATAATCAAAGACCTTAAGCTCAATTTTTTTCCCCTAAATCTTGGGACTTAAAACCCTGGTCTTCACCTATGGAAGGCAGCATGGTCTATGTAATCTCCAGTCAGTTACAGAAAATGAATTGATTTGATTTTAAAAGACTATAAAAGGATTAATTCAGCTAAGTCTTTGGTGATTCTTATTTCTCTGAATTTACTTTCCCTCGTCTTTCAGATTTTACGGCTTTATCTTTTGTACATGGCTGGTGTCCAGATTGACCATCCTTATCACCTAAATCGATGGATAGGAATTAAACTATAGGGATAAAAGACAGGCAGCGAACCTGCAGAGTGTTGCATAAGTCCCTTCACCCTTTATCGTACAGCCATTTCAGCTAGTGCTCGAGAAAAACCTCTAACCAATTATGTTACAAGCATCTGACAATTTGGACACCTGATGCAGAGTCAGAATCCTAATTTAACCTCATCTGGTGTTTCTACAGTGACTAAAGAGCTCAAAATTAATCTCAAAATTTGCACCCATTATTCATACCCAGTTGGTGTTCCGCCGTGATTCGGGAGAGACCGTGATTAATCCGTGTGAAGCACCAAGGTCAAGTTTATTTTGGAAACAACACCCCCATAGCATTAAGTTTATATTCAGTGACAGTTTAGACAGTATCCGTGCTCATACCGGGCTAATATGTAGAACCAATGGGAGTCATGCGACAATTACAAAAAAAGGTCACTGCTTGGTGACATTTCAAATACTGTATGAAAGAAAAGAAGATTGTACATTAGTTTTTAGCATATTTTAAGAGCACAGTAATTTCTCCCTGTGTTAGTAGCCTGATCTGTGGGGGGAAATACACTGTCACTTCCACTTCTAATCTCTCTCTATTTTCAAATAACCTTAGCATAACACAGCTTTAGCTCATTAACTATAGATATCCATCACTTTTCAAATTAGATATCCTTCATTGAATTTGGCCGCAGTGTGAATTTGTATAGACTAAGGCTGGTATTTTTTTTTTCAGTGACCTCCCAAATATAATAGAAAAGTGATAACATTGTAAAGTTCTCTCCAGAAACTTTTGGCACAGAGAGGTAAGAGAGGAAGAGCTGGACCACAAGAGGCTCCCTTGGGGTAGAACCCTGCGCGGCTCTGCCTGTCATCAGCTGCAGGATTGATGCTCTGCTCCAATTAGGAAAGGGATCAGGAAGCATGGGAGGAGCTTGGGCTAGAGGCAGTCAGAACACTCAGCTTCCCCTCCAGGCCTGTTTTGCTCTGTATATGAAATGTCCCAGGCTGCACGTGTTTAAAGACCGCCCCCTTCCACGGCAGCTGCTGGAGCTCTTTTGAGAGACCAGCGAACTTCCAGAAGGTAGATAGAAGCTTACTGGAGGAAGCAGGTCACCTTGAGTGTTGTGTCCCAGGCCTGCACCATGTCCTCACCTCAGCCAGGTAAGGAGGTGAGGTATCCAGGAGCAGGCTTCTGCCAGCATGGAGTCTGGGCCCTGATAGACTGTATCCTCTCATACTACGAGAGGGCCAAGATAAGCCCTCTGTCCCTTAAACTTCCTCTTGTTAGACTTTCCAACACGGCGGTGAGAAAAGTCTTACTGAGAAGCCCTCTCAAAACTCACCCACTAGACAGGCAAATAAGTACACAGCTCTTAAATACTCCGTCCGGAAGCCAGGAAGACCTCATGCCCAGATTTTTTGCAACATAACAGAACTGACTGGAGTCATTTGGCTGCAAAATGTGGCCTGTAGCACAGAGAGGTTATTTATAGACTTAATTAATGCCAGTTTGGGTGAATATTCATATTTCTATGCCAAGCTGTGAATCTGTTTGTACCCTAGAGAAACTTAGTAATTTGATTAAATTGCACATCTGTAAAAAAATATGAGTAAAAGATTTTAAGATCTATAAAGACTCAAATCTGATGTCTATTTAGAAACTAATAAACCAGGGGTCTTGGCTCACGCCTGTAATTTCAACACACATCGTAAACTGAGTCACGATAATCGCTGCAAGTTCAAGGCCAGTCTAGACTATAATGTGAAACCCTGTCCCAAAGAAGTAAACAATTAGCTGTGTCTGTAGCTCAGATGTAGAGAGACCAGCATAAATGAAGCCTTGGGTTCAATTCCCAGCACAAGCCCATAGAGGCGGCATTCATGAGGTAAAGGCAGGTAATCAGAAGATCAATGTCATTCCCAACTCCATAGGGAGTGAGAAGCAGCCCAGGATACGTTGTAAGACCTTGTCTCAAAGCAAACAATAACAAAATATTTCAATTGATTAATTTAAGACGATGAAAATGAAAGTCCTGATTGGAAAATACTTGTATTCAAATTGTCTTTGTGTATGAGATAGTGATTTGTGGGAGCAGGTGTTGGGGGTGGGGTGGAGGGGGTAGGGAAATGTGTGAAATAGGAGCCAGGAGTAGGGCCTCGTAGGAAGTCTGCTACTACCTAGGACAAAGCAAAACTAAACTAAAACACTTCCATTGCAAGATGTTGTAATAATGATGTCGTCTTTATAACACATCATTGCAATAACACGTATAATAACCAAAAGAAATGTAACCTCCAGGGAATGGGAGAACATTTGATACCCCGAGAGTCTAATTCAATGATCTTACATATTAAATGAAGTTTTAAATACAAGAGAATTTGGTCTGATAGCTCAAGATTTGAATGTCTGCTATATTTACACATCTGGCCAAGTATATTTTTATCTCCTAGAAAATTACATTTTTTTCTCTGCTTGGAAACCATCACAAATTTGAATTTTATGTACACTTTCAGTCTTCCACGACTTATGACTACTCAGAAGAATCCATGCTGAGTGTCTGGGTAGATGAGCTCTCATCAAAGAAGCCTTCTACTGTATAGCGTAAACAGTGCGGAGAGGGACTTGGCTGTCTTCCTCTGCTGTGGTACTTGACATTTGGTATGACTGTGGAGGATGCAGGTTTTCTTGGAGAGGAATTTCTGAGACGAGACCAGAATGCTTTACAAATATCCTACTTTTTCACTTGCATTCTTTTATTTTCGATATTTAGCTCATTTTAATTAGGAAAAAAAAAACCTCCTTCTCCTGGTTTCTTATACCAATTTGTTCATTCCCTCCTAGATTTGTGCGTCCTTCTGCTAAATTCTCACGCTACAAAATCCTTTCCACGTCGAGCCTCACTAGAGGCCCCTTTGTTGCAGTTGGTATGCTTGGTTCTTTGGATTTTATTTTTACCCACTGTCTGCGTGCTCTTTTCTTCAGACCACGTGATCTACTTAATAACTCCGGTGCACATTATCTTCTGATGAGAGCCCGTGGAACAGCACAGCAAGAGGATCAGACCTCAGGGAGGCGATTATTTGAATTACAAAAGACATCTTTAAAAGTGACTCCCTTGTGCACTTCAAGTGTTTATTTACTCGATACCTGGACCTCTTTTAAGAAAAATGGTTAAGGCAGCCACACTGAGAAATAAAGGTCACTCCTCAGAGAAATGCCCTCAGGACAATCAGGGTAGTTGGGAAATGTCATTACATGGCCATTAGTGTTCACCTCATCATTTAGACAAAGTAGAACATCGTGGCAAGACATAGTAGGGGCCGGGGCATTGTAATTGATAAATGCTCCACTAGCTACAGGTGTAAAATAAGCCTGCTATTTCTGATTAATTAAACAGCATCCACTAAAATACAGTTTAATTGTTACCAAGAATCAGAGAAAAAAGCAACTTTAATTAAACTCGGTGGGTGACAAAAGTATTAAAACTGAAACAATAATTAAAAAGGCAGGGGAATCAGAAGGGGACTCGGCAGACAGAAGTTCAGCAGAGTGGGGGAGGAGTGGGAAAACAGAGCTGAACACGACCAAGATGCACACATACATACACATGCCATGCACGAACTGTCAAAGAATCTTCAAGGATTAAAAACAACCAGAGAGCCATTCAGCAGCTTAGTTGTGGCTGGAAAGATGACTCAGCAGGAAAGAGACCTTCCTGTGCAATCAGGAGAACCTGAGTTCAGGTCTCAGCACCCGCATGACAAGCCTTTGACAGCCTGTTCTACTCCCAGGCTTGCTGGCTTGCAGCCCAGGCAGTAAACGTGAGAGACCCTGCCTCAAAGGAACAGAAAGAATGGGACGCATAAGAATAGCCAACACCCCACTCTTTGGGTCTTTATACATGCACACATTCTCTCTCTCTCTCTCTCTCTCTCTCTCTCTCTCTCTCTCTCTCTCTCTCTCTCTCTCTCTCTCTTTCTCTCATACTCACACAACACAGGCAACAAATAAATATTTCAAAAACTCTATAGAATACTACAGTGTGTTTTTAATGCATCAAATTAAAATGGTGTGTGTGTGTGTGTGTGTGTGTGTGTGTGTGTGTGTGTGTGTGTGTATACCATGCCATAGCATCCTTGTGATGTAAGAGGACAATTCTGGGGAGTCCATTCTCTCTTTCCACAATGTGAGTTCAGAGAATTTGAACTCAGCTTGTCAGGTAAGTGCCTTTACCTGCTGAGCCATCTTGCCAAACATGGTAGTTTCTTCAGTATTTCTAATGATCCAACGTACCCCAAGGTCTACTGAAATAATTGCCATAGATTATTGCTCCACAAAGCGAGTAATAATTACAACAGACTTTTATAATGTATCATTTATCTCAGAGAACTAAGGTCTCATAAGAAAATGGATTCACCCTACCCCAAAGATGAACGGATTTGTTAGAAAAACATGCTAAACAGTGCATGTCACACATAAACATACTATGTTGTGAATGTAAGGGAAGGAGATGTTTCTGACATTGGTCATCTGTCTTTCATGTTGCAAATCAGCTTTCAGGGTAACTGTGTACTTTCTTAGAATAGGGCTGAATTGGAACTGTGGTTGGGGACAGAACCATGGAGAGTGGATGACTTTTATCAGACACTCTTGGAAAGGAGACTCATGTAGCTTGGCATGAACATACTGAGTGGAGAAAAGACCACTCTGAGTTGTACATTAACTTTTCATATAGCCTCAATGTACCATTATTACTTTTCAGTGCTCAGAATTATTTTTAGCAAGACAAAGATCAGTTTCATGACTAGCTTAGATGAATCCACATTCAGGTTATACTAACCAGAGACTCTAGCTGCTATGGACCATTCATTAGGACTGAAGAACCTCAACACTAAGGAGAAGGAGTGACTGGGGCCAAGTTGGTGCACTCCATGGAAATGCTGAAAAAGCGGTAAATATTAATAGCTGATGGTGTAAGAAACCTAACTGGGAGCACGGGCCCTTTTACTGAGTTTTACTTCAGAAGCCAGAATCATCAGAGTCATTCTCAATGTCTCTCTGGTAGACTGTTTCCCTACCCGGAAACCCTGGAAACGGCCTGTTGAGTACTGCAAGTTTGCATAAGGAATTCATGACGAGCAATAAGCATGAAACAGATGTCCCTCTCTGTGTTTCTGTTTCTGTTACAGTGAGCCATCCAGTCAGGAGAATTAGGCAGCAGAGATATGTAGTGTTGCTTATCGGTTTCCACTGCAATGATAAGAAAGTGTTTACCCCAAAACCTACAGCTAAACAGGACAATTATTTAGCAGGTAAGTCTGTGGGTTAGCAGTTTGGATTAAACAACTTGGTAGTTTCACTCACGTGTCTAGCAGTCAACTACAAGTCAGCAGACCTTGGATGGCCTTGGCTGGAAACAAAGCAACTCAGAACTGCATCTCCTCTGCAGCAAAGCCAACATTTCTCACTGCAAAGTCAGAGCAGTAAAGGCAACAAAAGCCACGAACGCATCTTCAAGCCTCTGTTTACACGGAATGTGCCAGCCTCCCATTGCTCATAGTCAAGTCTGATTATTGCCTGGGCTGTCTAGTGTGTCCTTTAAGGCAGTCCTACAAGCAGACTTAAGAGGTAGTGAGATGGACTCTGCCTCATTAGTCAGAGAAGACGCAAAGTCAAAGGCCTGGAGTGACCAGTTGTCTGTTACGTGTCCATCGAAAACCATCCCCAAACTTTTACTATGAAACAATTGCTGTCTAACTGACTTCCTGTTTAGGATGAATCTTCTCCAGCTCTTTCCTGAGCCCAGAAACACTCCTGCTGAGACTAGGTATTCTCTCCAATGTTCTTAGACAATGTCTGGCAGTTAGTTGGTCTCCTATCAGCTGGGCCTTATATATGAATACACTAGCTCAAGATGTCCCTTGATAAAAGATGACAAGAACCAAGGCATAATCAGTTGCTTTACTTAATGATTGCTGGGTTCCATTGGCCAGAGTGAGTCATATGGTAAAAAACAAACAAGCAAAAAACAAAACAAAACAAAACATAGAACAAGCCTATGATCAGTGTTGGAGGAGATTGTGCTACCATGGACACAGGAATAGGTGATTACTGGTGGCTATTAGTTTACCAAATTACAAATGATACAAGAGTAGCTTAAGAGGTCAGCCTAATGGCATTATCAATGCGATGACTATACCACAGAAGAGATGTTGGGAGAGGAACTTACAGAGTCTCTGGTGTTATTATGAGATGACATTTCTTATAGTATTTCACTAAACAGTAATAAAAAAAATTACATTCAAGAAATTTTGTTCAAGGCTGGAGAAATGGCTCAAAAGTAAAGAGTGTATTCTGTTCTTCCCAAGGACCCAAGTTCAATTCCCAGCACCCAGCTTGAGCAGTTTATAACCGCCTACAGCTTCAGTTCCAGGAAGTCTACAGACACCATGCTCACATACACAAACCCATACACAGACACACACATGTACTTAAAACTAAACAAATAAATATATGTGGGGATCCCTTCACATGTCACATTGGCAGGGAAACGATCAGATAAGATAAGAATGAAACTCTAATTTCTAATTTCTAAGCCTAATTTAGTGAGCCATCACTGGTTCAAATTTCTAGAGTCTAACACCAGGCAGTTTATTTTAGCCATATTTAAGCATAGCCCAATTTCAGAAAAACAGTTTTCTGATGATAAATTGACCCAGTCTTAAATGTACAACAAAACTTAAGACATGTTTACATTGAAACTACAAAGTACGCATGGCCTCTTCCATGAAGATGGGTACCAGTGACCTAGAAACAGTGCTCAAGATTTATGGTCTACCAAGAATGACTAAGGTAAACATGTGTCTGGATTGGCCTGACCCTGAGATAACACAGAAGTCAGTCAGGCTGTTTAAAGTACAAGTGACGTGACTCATAAGGATGTTTTAATGAACTTCAGAGCAGTGCTCAAGACTGGAGAAAAAGGGTCTGGAATAAACAAAATACAAATTCTGGGGGATACAGGTGGAGCCTGGCTCTGCAGACAGCAAAGCTTTGTCAGGCTGTGAACTACACCCTTCCCCAGCATTCCAAGGGGAAGAAAGGCAAGCGCCTCCTTCCTTTGAAGGATGCCTGTGTGCTTAACTTTTCCTGTCTTCTCTGGTACTTATTTGTAGACACAAGGACCTCTTGCCCTCTACAAATACAACCTTTAAAAAGAAAAGTTTTGCTGAGATTTTATTATACAATGTGATTTTCTTTTTCCTCAATGAAAATAGTTTTCAGCTCTGATAACATAAAGGATTTGGAATGGTCTTAGTTAATCCAGTTAGAGGTAAGTCTTTAGCTGCAGAAGATGTTTCTTGAACCATAATTCATACAGAGTCAGACTTTCAATGTCTTCAGCTTCTATACATTATATACTGATAAGTTGGTTTAAATATATGAAAACAACCAGCATTTGTGGTCATTTTTTTTTCTGAAAGATATGTACAACCACAAAGCTCTGAAAACTAGTGTCTTCATGAAAACAGAAGGAAAAACAGTAACCAAATATCTTCAAGGCTGACACCCCCCCCCCAGACTTCACCATCATCTGGTTACAGCTGAGATAGATTCTCCAAGGTCAAGTCTGAAACAGGATCTATCTGCTTCACCATGTGGATTGTCTGAGCAAAGACACCTGACCTAACTGGGGCCAAAGATTCTTCCCATCCTAGGAAATCAGATTCTGAGAATGGGAAAGTCCAAACAGGATGACTGACTGTGGAAGTTGAAGCAGATGGCCCGTGTCACTCCCCCTAAAGTCTCTGATGCCTGCCACCTTCCTGCCTCCTTTACACTGGCTTGGATTTCATAAAGTATTTACAGACTTTGTGTCCAATAACCCCCTCTCCTCTCTTTCCCCTTTGTAAACCATGTAGAACAGTCAGATATGTAGCAAGTGGCACCCTTCAGCTCTGAGATACTCGACAAGACAATGCTGCACAAGCCTCCCAAACTACTCTAGGTGAAAGGAGCTGTCTCATCCTCTCCCTGGGGCACCCTGGGCTGTATTATTGCTTCCAAAAAAGTCCCAGGACAACTATTTGGTGACAAATTGATCTCTGAACTCTACCTCTCAAACACGTACCCACACTAACCGGTCAGAATCAGTGCATATTTCAAGTGCGGGATTCCCTCGCTTTCTGTCAGCTCTCAGACAATCCCACTCTACAAAGACTTACAGAGTGTCTGGTTCCCTGGAATGGCCCCCTCTTAGTGCTCCCTGTGTTGAGATACATTTTATAGAACAGCATTATAGTAAGGGGCTACAACTGTGGAAATCTATTGCTGTGGTTATAACTGTCCTGGCAGAAGTGAAGCTATTCTACAGAGAGACACCCATGCCTTTTCCTTCAGCTATGAGACTGTAGACATAATGGATTCCATGGAGTTGGGAGATTTCCCTCAGGAAGTTTATGCTAGCAGTTAGGAGAAGTTGAAGCCCTGACAGTCAGAGGGGAAACTTGTGTTCCAAAGAGATTTCACATGGCTCTGACACTTTACAGCATAGATATGAAGAATCAATAATCAGGACCACATTTGACAAGGACTGATTCCCCTTCATTTCAACCTAACGTTCATGATCAGTATCCTGAAGACTTAGCTTGGAGCCACTAGACCTCCATATTTGTCCATCTTCCCAGTGTAGCTGAAATGACAAAGTCTCCTTTCTCTGCTTTTCATTACGACGTATCTGTGTAACTGGTGTGTTGAGGATGTGGGGGGGAGGGGGTTGGATTCCCTCGCTCTCTAGGATTTCCAGGCCTAGGCACGTGTCCTGAACGTTGTAATTACTTCATCACAAGCCACACCACCAAAAGCTAGCAGGCTGACAGAGCAGCCGAGCCGTCTCTGAGGGCGCAGCTGAGGAAGCTGCTAGAAGACACCTGGGAGGATAGGACATGATTACTGAGGACACAGCCGCTGTACTAAAGCAGTCACTAAAGTCCCCATACAAGTACGGGACCCTGAAGCACGGCGGCACACATAGCTCTGTCTACCATCCCTACCACTGACCACGTGGAAAATGTGTGTGCACCCTCCCTACGAGGCCAGACCCTGCTAGTATAGACAACCTGATCTGAAGAGGAAGAGTGTATCTACCAAGCAACCCAGACTCCGTGTCCCAAGGGACAGGCGCCAAGGAAAGTGTTTCCCTTTCCCACACCGTGGAGTAACTAACCCTGAGCTTTATGAGGAAGCAGCTGTTCTATATGTTTGGATAGGAAGAACACATCTACAGTGAACTGTCTCTTAGATCTTACTTGTCAGTTGTGTGTGAATATGTGTGTGTGTGTGTGTGTGTGTGTGTGGTGTTTATGTCACACACATATGTGCATCTCAGTACATGTACAATCAGAAGATACCAAATGTCTTCTTCTACAGATCTCCACATTATTTTTGGGGGGGACAGAGTCTTTCTCTCAACTCGGGGGATTATACTTTCATTTGGACTTGTTGGTCAGTGAGCCCCCCGGACTCACCCGTCTTCCCCTGTCACCCTGAGCTGGTGTCACAGCAGTGTGTGCCATGCTTTTTATGTGGCTATTGGAAATAAGTCCCTCATGCTTGCAGGGTAGGGACTTTACCCACTGAGCCCTTTCCACAGACCCAACGGTTTAGAGCAAATAGATGAAAGCATGAATAAAAACATGCTGGCCAGGGTCTGAGGCCTCCCACTGACAAGAGTGTGGCGTGTCCCAAAGAGTCTCACTCTCAGATTTAAAATAATCAGGATTTGGTAGCAGAGAGAAATGTAAGTACTAGTTGCCGTCCCTGAGACCATCAGCGGTAGCCGTGGGGTGTGATTTCTTCCCGCTAACCTCATCTTCTAAGTGTTCCTAGGAGATGATTTAAAGATCTGGGATCCTAGAAGGTCTGTTTCTAGAACTTACTATCATGAGCAAATGAGTCTAAGCAGGTTAGATAAGGATGCAACACTCCAATGCTAATAGTGTGGCTGCTTAAGCCTCAGAACTCTGTCCCTCCAAAGTAAATGTCCTCAGTCACAGTGACCCACCTTTTCTGAGTGCATTCCCTTTCCCCAAAGGTGCCCTACATCCACTGCCTGGCCAGTGCAAAAGGCCTGGCTCACAGCCTTAATTTGGAGCAACTCTGAACAGCCATCTCAGACCCAGAACTCCTTGTGGGGTTGGCTGAGGTGGTCTCCCCTTCCCTCTTCCTGCGCTTGCCTACTTACTCACTTCTGGTCTTATCTTGAAAAGGCAGTCTCTGGTGAACTTGTTCTTCAAAAAGAAAGTCTCTCTGAAACCTTTTCCAGAAACTCAGTCTAAGGTAGTCTTAGCTTCAACCAAAGTCACGATGGTTGCTTACTTTCTATTAAGAAGAAACATGAAGTTGGAGGAGTGGCTCACAGAAACACTACTGGCTAGACAAGGAAGTTGTCTCCTGTATTTTACAGGAGAGGCATGGACTCTTGGATAACCTGAGAGACTTGTGACTGCCTGAATTTGGCTGACTCAGGGAGATGTAGTTCCAAGTGCAGTTACTACATGACCTCTTTCCTGGGCTGAAACTGGAATGGGTAACAACAAAAACTCCTTCCATGTCCTTCTAGACGCTCTCTGCGTATAGAGCACAATTTACTGGTGGGGAAAAAACACTGGGAAGAACGGGTGACTGCTACATTGAGGCCTCGGGGCACCCTAAAGTGAACGAAACAGGGTCATTAGGAGCCAAATCACTCCACCCAGAGAAAAAAAAGTTAGTGGAAGACAGTCCTCACTGCTTCCCCTGCAACTGAGTCCGCCCCTCCTTGGCAAACCGTTGGCCGAGCTGTGTATCAGGAAGCAGAACTTAGGGCATTCACAAGCACAGGTTAGAAGTCTGCAGCCCAGAAAGAACCCAGATGTCCCTCAACGGAGGAATGGATTCAGAAGATGTGGTATATCTACACAATGGAATACTACTCTGCAATTAAAAACAATGAATTCACGAAATTCCTAGGCAAATGGTCAGAACTTGAAAATATCATCCTTAGTGAGGTAACCCAATCACAAAAGAACACACATGGTATGCAGTCACTGATAAGGGGATATTAACCCAGAATCTCGGAATACCCTAGACACAATTCGCATATCAATAGATTTCCAAGAAAATGGAAGGAGAGACCCCTGGTCCTGGAAAGACTGGATGTAGGGGAATGCCAGGACAGAGAAGCAAGAGGGGGTTGAATGGGGAAAAGAGGGAGGGAAGGGGGCTTATGGGACTTTCGGGGAGGGAGGAAACGGGAAAGGGGAAATGATTTTGAATGTAAATTAAAAAAAACTTAGAAAATAATTAAAAAAAAAAAAAGAAGTCTGCAGCCCGGTGAACTCATCCCCGGTGTCAGAAATTGTCAGTGTCCGTTTAAAAAAAATGATTAATAACTAAGTTAATGCTGTCCTTAAGAGGCAAATTTGGAAACCAATTTGCATAAAAGTTCCGGGGGGGGGAGGAATTAAAGTAATTGGTCACCAAGCGCGCTGCTGTCTCTGCCAACACATCTCCAGAGTTTATTTGACCAAATTGCATGCTCAAACAGCCCAGATATTTATAGCTTTTTATATATCCAGCCAGTCATTGATGCGACCTTTCTAAATGAACTGACTACGTAATTGCCTTGGCATGAGACAGTCACAGTCTCAAGTCTGTTTAAGGAGTCCGACAGAACTCTGATTTTGGCTTTATATTATCTACAATTTATATTATCCACGCTGTACTCCAGAATACACTTTTTCATCTAATTCAGAAGAGGAAAAAAAAAAACAAATTTATTAGAAGCAAGCTCCGGCCTGTCGAGTAAGATCGGAGGTAACAGTCTTTGAGCTGTCCTTGTTTCTGAAGGGTGGATGAGCCCAGCAGGTGACTGAGTGATGAGAGCTTCCGATCCCGAGCTCATTTTTAAAAACATGAGCGGCTTTAATGCTTGCTGATTGCCTTCTCCAACATTCCTTGGTTCCCAGTGCACACCTCCGGTTTGCGGACTGAATCCTGCCTTGCCTCGAAGAGCACTTAAGGAGCGAGAATCAGCGGCTGGGTTCCCAGGAGAGGAGGAAGACACCACACCATGAAATTAATTCTCAGAGACGTATTTACAGTGCTGTCTTCCTACTCCAGAGATGAGTTTGAAGAAGTGGTTTGAAATGAAAGATTTTTTTTTTAATTTATTTATTATATGTAAGTCCACTGTAGCTATCTTCAGACACACCAGAAGAGGGCGTCAGATCTCATTACAGATGGTTGTGAGCCACCATGTGGTTGCTGGGATTTGAACTCAGGACCTCTGGAAGAGCAGTCAGTGCTCTTAACCACTGAGCCATCTGTCCAGCCCCGAAATGAAAGATTCTTAATGAAGTGAAGAGGGTTGCTCCTATAGAGTGAGTGTTTCATCGCAAATGCACACCACACGGGTGTCCTGGGGAAAGGCTTTCCTCCCAACCCAAAGAAATAATAAAACAAAAGGCGGTGTGACAAGAAGAGGAAAGCAGTCCTCAGACAAACTGCATCATCTCCTCAACTGACGCTTTGTGGTTAAGGGTTAGTGAACATAGCTGCTGCTGAGTACACACAAGGACCTGAGTTCAATCCCCAGGACCCGAATAAAAATCTAAACGTGGGAGTGTATACATGCAAACCCAGGGCTTTGAATTGGAAATAGGTGGATCCCTGGACAAGCCAACTAGCCAATCAGCAAACTTCAGATCCCAGTAAGAGAGCAGTTTTCAAAATCCAGGTGGACAAGACCTGAGAAAACATGTTTGAGACTTACCTCTAACCTTTATGTGTACGTGCGCACATGCACGCGCATGCACACACACACACACACACACACACACACACACACACCATATGAATATATACATGCACGTGTATAAATAAAAAAACAAAAATATTTTGGAGGTTTTCTTGGATTTGCAACTCTGCAGTTTTGTGCTTATTTTAGAAAACCATAAATCTAGTTGTTTTTGTTTTAATTGTCAATGCAAAATATGAAAGCCGCAATATGCCGTGCTCTAAAGCTTTCTATGGTTGCCAAGAGCCATGTACAAACTCTCACCTTTATCTCACCAAAACACAGAGCAGGAGTTTGGCAAGAGAAGCGACAGCTAGCCCAAAGTCTAGTTACTTGGAGGATGGGAGAGCTCATCTCGTGAGAGGATTCTTTTGCAGAAACTAGACTGTAGTGGGAAATACAAAATAAACGCAAACCCATGCTTTGTTACCGTATCCATTCTCTCTGGAACCCAGCTGAGTCTCCTCATGAAGGAAAACACCACACAAACTTAGTTCAGAATTAACAGGTAATTCAATCGTTGGGCTCAGCAACCAGCATTCTAATTTTGTAAGCTATCCTAAAAATAACTCCTTCGGTGGCAGATCCGCCATCTAATCCAGGGGCCTCTTGTTAGCTACATTTTGACCTCCAAGCTTTACCCATCCAAAAGCAAGTTTCTTTCTCTTCCTTCCCCTCTTCTGCTCTCAGACCCGGAAGTCCCGCCTACTCCTCTCCCAGTGATTGGTCCCCTGAAAGCTTTATTCATTAGAGAAGGCTCTGCCACACAAGACAATGAAGACGTCTCCATATGCTTCAAGCTCTTCTCTCCATCCCCTGGACCTCAACTGTTTATCACTTGTCACTTTGAAGATGTGCATTAATCAGAACACTTTGCACTCCAGCCAATATGTAACCTACAGGCTTTTTACAAACATAACAAGCCACATCAATAAAATGTGGCTGTCGTGAAGGGAAATGAGCCATGCATCATAGCCTGAGTGGCAGGCAGATGAAGATGACTAGTATATAAAGTTGAGTGTGTGGGCATTAGTTTTTTTTCTTCCAAATCTCTACTTGGTATCTCAAGTGTAAGTATCAGGTGGTACAGAGAACATACATTTGAATCCATCCTTGAAAAGCAGAGAGGGATATTGGGGAGATAATCAGTAAAGCGCTTGCCTCACAACTGTGGGGAAATAAGTTTGACTCCCAGCACCTATGTCAAAAGTGTGTGCTTTTAATGTCACCAACGGGGAAACAGAGACAGGGAGAACCTTGGGGTTAGCGGACCAGAAACCCTAAGGGAGTCAGAAATGATTCAAAAACCAATGTGGGGAGGGGGGGCACTGGAGAGATGGCTCAGCAGTTAAGAGCCCTGACTGCTCTCCTAGAGGATCAGGATTTAACTCCCAGCACCCACATGGCAGTTCATACCCGTCTTTAACTCCAGCTTCAGAACTTCTGACACCCTCAGACAGACATGTGTGCTGGCAAAATACCAGTGAACATCAAATAAAAGCAAATTTTTTTAAAAAACACCCAAGATGGATGGCTGGAGTAAAGAATATGAACTGTTTTTACAGAGGACCAGAGGATCCGAGTTCAATTCCCAATAACCACTCTAGGCAGCTTGTAACTGACTGCAATTCCATCTCCAGGGGACCCAATGCATCTGACCTCTCTGAGAACCTGAATTCCTATATAAAACCTCTACACAGACATGCTTCCATACACATAATTTAAAAGAATCTATAATCTTTAAAGGAAAGAAAACAAGCTGGATAGTTCTTGAGGAATCATCCAAGACTAACAGCGCACAGGAATGGACACAGATGAGTATCTACTTGGTCTTCTAACAGTCCTGGTTGGTAGAGCTTTCACTGACAGAACCTCACCAGCCACACCTACTATTAACTAGATCTCTGTAGAGTTCTAGTCATCTTATTTTATACTTATCTGGAAGCTGGACTTAGTGCTTTAGAACATAGAGGCATCCAATCATAGATCCAGCTCTCTAACATACTATCCACACACAAAAAAAGATGTTACCAATGTGCTTGGTGGCTCAGTCTTGTAGAGTGCAGGAGAATTTCTGTGCATTCAAGGCCAGCAGTTAAAACGTGTGTGTGTGTGTGTGTGTGTGTGTGTGTGTGTGTGTGTGAGAGAGAGAGAGAGAGAGAGAGAGAGAGAGAGAGAGAGAGAGGTGTATGCATATATATGTGTATATGTGTATGTGTGTATGTGTATATGTCTTGTATGTGAGAGAGAGAGCAAAAGAGAAAGCATTACATGGTGTATGTGTATGTGTGTATGTTTGTATGACTAGTGTGTGCATGTGTGCAGAGTGTAGTGTGCATGTGTGTATATATATATAAAAGAAAGAGAGCAAGTGCACGGTGTATTGTGTATGTGTTTATATGTATGTGTGCATGTCATGTGTGTATGCATGTATATAGTGTGTGTGTATATAAAGAAAGAGAGCATTGTATGGTGTATGTGCATCTGTGTATGTGTGTATGTCTAGTGTGTATGTGCACATGTGCATAGGTGTAGCGTGTGTGTGTGTGTGTGTGTGTGTGTGTGTGTGTAACTAAAGGTTTTGTGGGAGGATAGATAGCAAAGGGTATGTGTGTTTCCTATGGTTTGGATAAATTTTTATTTTATTCCACAATACCTTCTCTCAGTGCATCCATCAGTCTGTGTCTTTCTCTGAGTCCTGGTCTTCTGGCCCCACTGGTTAAACTCTAAGACCTTGGCCTGTGTCCCTTTTCTCACCTAATGCAAATGAGTTCATCAGACCCCTTGTAATGATGTTTACCTCAGTTTCCTAGAAAGTAGGGAAATAAATTTATTTTCTTTTTACTTTCAAAAACCTGAAAGTAGAGGCCTAGGACATGGGTCTACGAGTAAAGAATTCTTGCCACCAAATCTAAAAATCTGAACTCAATCCCCATGACCCCCACACAGTGGAAGGAGAAAGCTGACTCTCACGGGTTGTCCTCTGACCCTTACACGTGCACCATGGCATGTAAATAACCCTCTATACACAAATAAATAACTGTGGTTTTTTAAGAATATGGAAGGGTCAACTCAGCCTTTTAAAAAATGGACTAGTTTCAAAAGTAGAGATGTCACCAGAAGCCTGAGATGACACCTTGACACTGCTCCACTGCAGTTCTCTCCTAGGCTCCCTCCCGGTCTTCCTTGTCCAAAGAACAGCATCTTTGGTACACAGCTTTCGAGCCCATATTATATCATTCTTTTCCTAATAGATTCCTGAGACTTGTTTGCAAAAGTTATGATTTCAGAAGTCTGATTAAAAAAAATCTATATTTAAATGTTCCCTACATGACTTCATGGCTTAGAAAAAAAAAAGAGCACCTTTCCTAAAAACAGTCATGGAAATAAGATAGAAGTGGATTTCTGCCTCATTTGCATCCTCACGGGAGAAAGCCAGATTGACAGGGTCATTAGAGGTCACCAAGTCACTACAGAGTCCACTTTTTTGTCTCACTCAGCAAGAACCAAGAAGCATTTGCAAGCATACTCCAGGATCTCCCCCAGCAACTTCCTCTCAACAATGAAGACAGAAGGTATCCATCCTTCCAACCCTCCATGCCCATTCTTTTCATAAGGGTTGTGAGAATCTTTGTTTGGAAAACAGTCTGCAGTTGCATTTTCTCTGTGTCTGAAGAGCGGGTGAGCACCATATTTGTTAAAACCCGAGCTCTTCTTTCACAGCAGTCCAGTGTTAAGAATGCAGAGGCAGGTTGGGGTGAGTTCTATGCCAATACAAATTTGCGTCTGAAAAAATAAGACGGGTGGATGCTTGGGGATCTCTGCCTGACTCCACATGCATGCACACATATATATATGTTAATATATAACACACAAAATTAAAGGTGCTGTAACAGACCTGTATTCCCAGCATCCATAAAAGAGATTGTGTTCATTTGTGTATACAGAACAGAAGTTAAAACTAATTTGGCATAGGAGGCTCACAATGAGTTCCTTCCCAGTGGTGGTGACAGTGTTGTACTCTTTCACTTGCTATCTCTGCTTCTGTCTGTGGTGATCAATGGCACCCATTTGCGAGATGACAGTCCAGAGTCAACCTGTGGTCATGGAACTGAACAAAGTCAACTGGCCCATGTGGGAATTGAATTAATGATGCGGAACTGATAAGCACGGGGCTCAGACGAGCTGAAATAACTGAACATGGGCTGTCATCATAAAGACACAGACTAAAGATGATAAGACTCGGGGCGGGGGGAAGCAGTCTCTCGTTGTTCTTCTTATAAGCCCATTCATTAAAAGCTTGCAAATAAAACTGGCTGGCTTGAAAGCCCATGCCTTCATGTTATAAACAAAATTAAGATGGATTCCAGCACACGTTTCCACTTCGTATCCCAGTCAGAACCATCAGACAAGGCACAATACGGGAAACAGAAATGTTTGGTACGGTAGGAATAAAGTAAATCTGTTTGGAGACCCTAAGACTTCACATTTAACAAACAGCAAGATGCCTTTCCTATAAGTGGACCAGAGTCCTCTGTAGCACAAGGGAGGTGAAAGAGGACCTTCCTTCGCCTACTGGTTATAAACAGGCCATTTAGAACTTGTTAAATTAATTTTTTTCATCTTACTGGATCTATTTAGGGTGATCCAAACAAAGAATTTTTGCTGTTAGGGCTGTGGCATTAGCTACTCCCTTGCCCGGGTCTGAATTTAGTTCCAAATGTTGAGATTAAACCATGAAGTTAGGTGGATCAGAAATTTTTCCACCTTATGATATAAGCCACAGAGCAGCAATTTAGTTCCCTGAAGCAGTAACTAAACTCCTTCAGTTACTCATGGCCCTTCTAAGTCTATTTGGTGGCTAAGCTGGGGAACTAATGGGCAAATCTGGAGAATAGAAAAGGGCCCCCACGGCTTTGATGGGTAGCCGGAAAACAGCAGTCATTCTCAGCCTGGCTGTGTGCAGAATAAACCACAGGAGACCAGCGACAATTACAGAAGCGTTTTTATAAACATGCAAAGTATCTTCATGAAAGTAAGGCCTTCTCCCTGCCTAGGAAAGAAAAATACATGTGTGACTCAAATCTTTAATAAAAATTGGTTCCTTAATAACTAGAGGGATCATGAAATAGAAAGGTTGTGACTAGAGAGCTTGGTTCTTCCAGGCTCAGCAGTTCAGGAGTACTTGGTGTTCTTGCAGAGAACCTTAAGTTTGGCTCCCAATCCACCTCAGATTCCTCACAACCACTTAGAACTCCAGCTCCAGGGAATCTTCCGATCTCTGCAGGCATCCACTCACAGATGGCATCCTTGCATATAGACAGACAGACAGACAGACAGACACACACACACACACACACACACACACACATACATATATACACACACCATAAATAAATAAATAAATAACAATTAAAAGATACTTGAAATGATTTCAGTCCTCTGAAAGTCCAACAGCCTCTTGTGGCCTCTGTAGGTATCCACTCACAGATAGCATCCTCACGTGGAGACACAGATACAGAGATACACACACTCATAGACACAAACACACAAATAATAAATAATAATACAAACATCCTTGAAGTAAGTCCTCTGAAAGTAGGGCAGACTTGTTTAGTGATGTGACATGTGATCTGTCCTAGAACATGTCTGTGTAAATATAGAATATGGATTGTGCTACCACAGAGTGAGATCTTCCTTGTATTCTGTTAGGTCCATTTAGTCTACTATGTGGGTCAGTCCTGGTTTTTCCTTATGGATTTTCTGTCTAGATGATCTGTCTATTATAGATAGTATGATATCAGTGTCTCCTGTTATTATATTGCCATTTTCTCCCCCCTGTCAATATTTGCTTCATACACATAGGTAATCTGATACTAGGTGCACATATATTCATAATAATTACAACTTCCTGTTGGATAGAACTTTTATCATTACATAATACCTTCATTGGCATTGGTGATAATCTCTGACTGTGTATTTTATCTAAATTTAACAGCACTGCCTTCTGTTTCACAGAATATATTTTTCCATCTGTTTTACCTACTCTTCTGTTGCGGTGATAAAATGCCATGGCCAACAGCAATTTAAGAAACAAGAGTTTATTTTGGCTTCTGGTTCCAGAGGGATAGAGCTCACAGTCCTGGCAGGGAGACATAGCACGGGGGCATGAGCAGGAAGCACAAAGATCACATTTCATCTGCACACAGGAAGAAGAGGAGAGGAGAGGGGAGGGGAGGGAAGGGGAAGGGAGGAGAGAGAGAGAGAGAGAGAGAGAGAGAGAGAGAGAGAGAGAGAGAGAGAGAGAGAGAGAGAGTGAAGCTAGTCTATAATCCCTGAAAACTCACACCCAGTGATGTATTTCCTCCTACAAGACCCAACATCCTAATGATTCTATAGCCTCCCTAAACAGCGCCACCAACTGGGGACCAGGCGTTCAAACATTTGAGCCTCTAGGGGAGCTTCCTGCTCAGACCTCGGCAGCAGCCTTCTACCTTAGCGGGTGAGCACGCTTAAGTCCAAGCTTAGACATCTTTTACTGGTGTGTTTATTCATCCACTCGCCAGTTCTCCAGCTGTTGATAGGAGTGTTCGGTCCACATGTGTTGAAATTAACAGTAGGTAAAGAATATTAACATTTTCTTGTTTCCTGCTTTGAAGTTCTTTCATCTCTTCCTGTTAGCTTTCCATGACATCTTATAGGGTGCAGTTTGAGCGTTTCTATTTATCTGTGCTTTATCTGCTATACATTTTTTTTGGTTACTATGGACGCTACTGTACTTTCTTGAGGCTACCATGGGGTTCTCATGGAATGCTTTATTGTTACAAATGACAAATGCTTTATTGTTACAGATGACAAACTAACTACAACTGTATACTTCACTCTTTCAAGTGCATAGGCTTTATGTAATTAAGGTCAGATTTCACTTTTTTCTACATTGTGTTTCCATTAACAAATCCCTATTGCTGTGTCCTGACTCAGTTGTCCTTTCCTTCCCCCATTCAGCGGGTCTTAGAGGCTGACATTCCCACATCACTATGTTCTGTGCTGTGTCGTCATCTTTAGTGATGAGATGAATGCTTCCTTATGCTGTTTTTCCTTTCGTATCTTTCAGTTCTGACCTGAAAAGCCCCTTTAGCTCTTCTATGAGGACATGGTAAGTCTTAATGGACGTAGGGATGGTGGTGTGCATAATTTTTATTTCTGGAAAAAGTCATTTTATGGTCTTCACTTTAAAATAAGATGTATCTATTTTTATGCATATGACTGTCTGTTTGCATATCTGTCTGTCTGCATATCTGTCTGTATCCACACTCATGTGCAGTGTCTGTGAGACCAGATGAGAGCATCAGATACCCTGGAACTGAAGTTGTGAGCTAGCGGCTCTTATGCGATAGCTGCTAATGCTTGCAGCTTCTAAGCCACCTCTCTAAGCCAGGATGCCTTTTCATACAGTCGTAGGCCTTTCAGTTCTGTTGTTCCGTGCTGGGGAGTCAAACTCAGGTCCCTGTACTGGCTAATCAAGATTTCTACCACTTAGCTCGTCCCCAATACTGAATATTTGTTTTTGAAAGTCTTTTTCAAATATTGGGTATTCTCTATAACTCGTCTGTCACTTTCACACTATATCACTTTACTGTAGTTTGGATAGCAGACCTCTAATTAGATGTCCATATTGTAAATACCCCGTCCATTCTGCACCTTGCCTTTGTGCTCACTAGATGGATGCTGCAAAGAACAGACCATCTCAGCATTAGCATAGTTCATTTGTCACTTTCTCTCTTCACAGTTAGCACCCAGCTCCCTGTTATTCTTCACTCTAGGATCTTCTCACTCCTTTTCAGTATACCTGGGTATTACATACTCAAGTAGCCCACCCCAGCCTTTGTGATGCTTTGTTAAAATACGTTCTTCTGCAGCCAGAAAGAGTTCAGTGAGTAAAGGCACTTGCCTCCAATTCTGACCTGAATTCAGTCCTCAGAATCTACATGGTGGAAAGGGAGAACCAGCTCGTGCAGTTGTCTAATAGTGTACACACTAAGGCATGAATGTACACACACACACACACACACACACACACACACACACACACCATACACATCTACACACTAACAGCAGATTGAGTTAAGGTGTCATTAGTAAAGATTAATAAAATAAAGCATGTCCTATGGAGAACATCTTCCCTTGTTCCTTTTTGGTTTGGCCTTTTCTCTGCAATGCTATTTGTTGAATTCTGTTTATTCTGTTTTCATATCTTGTATCGAGTTTCTTGTTTCATTCATCCCTTGGTTTTATGTTCCTGGAGTGTGTCCATGTCCTCTGCTTTTTGAATTCTTTTACTGGAAGTTACTCTGGGTCGTTACGTACTGTTATTATGGGCTAAGCAATTTGTGAGTGAGACGCGTTGGTTTTGTGTTGTTATTGACTCTGTGCTGGGACTTGCAAGTCTGGAGAAGTTCGTTGGTTGAGTTTTTTCTTTCTTTGTCTTTGATTCTTTGTTCAGGTTGCCTATCATGTTTCCGTGACTGTTGGCTACTGAGGGAAGGAAAATCATTTTTCTTTAAGAATGTGGTCACTGGTAAGGTCCTTGTGCTCCAGAAAATGACCCCACACCTGTAGACATTGAATAGCATTAACTGGTGGGTTAAAATTAAATATTGATCTGTATAAAAGGAGGGCATGAAGTAGGAAGGGAGGTGTAATAGAGGGTCTTGGGAGGAGAAGGGGAGACAGACATAATCAAGGTGCATTGTATACAGGTATGAAATTTTCAAAGAACAAATTAATTTTTAAAAAAGTAAGAAAGAGCCAGGTGGTAGTGGTGCATGACTTTAATCCTAACACTTGAGTGACAAAGGCAGGAAGCTCTCTTAAGTTCAAGGCTAGCCTGGTCTACAGAACAAGTTCCATAATAGCCAGGGCTACACAAAGAAACCCTGTCTCAAAAAACCGAAATCAAAAAGAAGGAGGAAAATTCTAAGTACATTTAGCTAAACTAAATGTCTCATTTATTCCCTTGTCACAAATCCAAGATTTAAAAAACAACTACAGTAGCTACAAAGTTGCATACGGATAGGAGTTTTCTCTTTGTATTTTCTGATCCCTGCTTGGTTTCTGCTTATAAATAAAGCATGCTAGGCTATTTTGGTTTGATGTATGATTGTGCTGTAGCTTTCTTTTATTCTTGTAACGCATGAACATTTACTGTAGGAAAGAAACTTTAAATGGAATATAAGGGAACGTGATTGTTCAACTTCACAATAAAAATAAATGGATTTCTTCCTAGAGGGCAAATGACAGCACTATTGTGAGAAAGATCAACCTGGCCCATTTCAAGCTGCTTTAGAAGTTATTGGATTCTGGTTGACACTGAAACGACATGTAAAGGACCGTTTGTGCTCTACCACTGCCAATCAATATCCTAAAGATGTATAATATCAAAGCATAATGCGGCCACATACAGAAATTCTGTCTGAGATAGATGCATATAAGTTTCTCATTTTAAAATTTTATTTTTTATTTATGTGTGTGTGTGGTGTGTGGTGTGTGTGTGTGTGTATGTGTGTGTGCATGAGTGTGTGTGCCATGTGTGTGCAGGGAGCTGTGGAAACTGGAGAAGGGCATTAGACACCTTGGAGTTAGAGTTACAGGTGGTTGTAAGCTGCCCCATATATGTGTTGGGAACCAGACTCAGGTTATCTGCAAGAGCAACATGTATTCTTTACCACCGAGCCATCTCTCCAATCCCCTAAGTTCTTGTTGTGGTTTTTTTTTTACATTTGTTGTATGTGTGCACATGTATTAATGCATGTGCATGTATAAAGCACAGTATGTGGGGTCAGAGAACAACATGCTTACAGATCTCCTTTTCTACTGTATGGGTCCCAAAAATCAAGCTCAGGTTATCAGGCTTGGTAACAAACACCTTTACCCACTGAGCCATCCTGCCAGCTCCAATAGCTAAGTTCTTAAGTAACCCATTGATATAATATTCCCTTAAAGAGTATATTAAATGAAGACACGGGTTGATTTAATAGATGAAAATAATAAATACCAGAATACTACAGAAGATCAAAAATTTATAGTACTTTAATGTACATACATGTATATACATGATTGTATGTATATATATGCACAAATACACACACTCATTCATGTGTGCGTATGCCACATGATTTTTTTACATATGATATAGTCCTCAGTTCTCTAAGGAACAATTTCTTTCATATGCATCTATGTTCTGCACTTCAAAAGGATCATTCTAGAAAATGAGTTCTGTAAATATTCACTCTAAGTAACTAAACTGGACAGGATATATCTATTCCCCCAAATCATTGCCTATTGCATAAATATTGCCTATTTCATCCACACGTCACCAATTTCATTTAGTTCCTACTCCAGGTGGTACTGCAAGATCCCAGTCTAGAACATGAAGTTCTCACCACATTGGAGCCTGAAATTTCTAATAAACAAGACTCTTCCAGTTTGAATTCATGATTGCAGCCAGGATGTCCATGGCCCCCAGGTTCTCACCCTTCCAAGTTCTTACTACAGTCAACAATCATAAAGAGTCATTGCAGAATGAAAAGAAGAAAGACCTTCGTGGTAAACAAAGCCACTACCCCACAGAAATTCTAAAGTCACTGGAAGGAAGTGAATAATTACGCTAATGACCCTGTATCCTTCCAAAAGGACCTTTCAAGGCAGGTCTCCGTTGGTCTAGTGGCCTGCTTCCCTTCACAGAGATAGTGTAAACTGGTATTTGCCAATGAAGATCAAGATGGCAGAAACGTTTGAGTTAGACACACCGGCACAGCAAGCACGCATCGCGAAAGGGAGGGAAGATGGGAATTACCTTTCTGTGTTTGTTTCCGCAGTGCCTCCAGTACTGAAAGACTTTTAAACGTTCTTTCAGCATGCACTTAATGGACAAAAATGGACCACTTAATATCCTTAGATAAAGGAAGTGCTGGAAGATAATCCAAGGACAAAGTGCTGCTTTGGAAAAGGAACAAAATTTGGTAATAAAAATTTATGCTAAGCTTTACAACCATGTGGGTGGCTCATTCCAAACCAGCTACGAAATGGCTGTTGGGATCGATACCCGTCTCTACGAATGAATGAGATGTAATCCATTCAATATTTCCATCCTGCTTCTTTTATTTCGAGGTTTTAAATCTTTCAAGCGGACGTGAAGCAGATCGACGAGCAAAGCCATCCAAATACTCCTATACTGAATTGTGTTTCCCAGCATGTGATGTGACCCATGAATCACGGTGACAAACTCAAACATGTGGCCCAGGCTTTGTTCCTACCATGAGAACAGGCCACCCGCTCTTTGTCCTCGAAAGCTAAACATCCCTCCAGCTGACATTTCTTCTTCGCAGCGGTGATATTTCACTTTGACCAGATTAGCATATACTGTTTGTTTCATTACTATAAAGATTCTGTCTGGGCGTCCAAATACTGTGTTTCCCCCCTGGCGCCGTGTGAGCGTTCATCCCTCTTCGTATGATGAGAAATTTCTATGCTACCAATTAGAAGAACAAACTGCAAGATGATAATAGCTCCCTCACATCAGAAATCATACATGAATTAGTTTCTTCCTGCTATTAACCAATTACAAAGTGATTTTGTGAATCAAATTTCCTTCTCAGATTGCAAATAATCACCAAGCTAAACCATGCGAAATTTCCAAAATTCAATTATTTGACTTTCGAAAATGACAATTTCATATCACTGTTTCTAATTGTAATAAGTCAGATAGGGCAACCCATTAGACGACTCTCAGGAAATGGCCTAGATGTGTCCGGAGTTTTCTAGCTATTTCAGATCTCAAGAGTATTGCCCTTAAAGTCTTCTGTAAAAAGTTAAACATGTCTCCCACACAAATACTGATGAGCACAAGTCAAGAATGTATTGCCTCATCAGCGGGGCAGACCCAGCAGGATTGCAAAGCTGTTTCTGAGGCCACTCTGAGGACATTGCCTTTAAAAAGCATTTGGATAGATGGAACTGTAAGAACATAAACAAGATTGCTAGGTCAGATACAAGTTTGATTGCTGTCCTGAATGATAATAAAACTATAAACACTGGTCTTATCTTCTCTTTATCTCTTATCCCTTCCCTTTGGACAGAAACCTTCAAGCTAGCATGCATCTGGGATCCTAGAAGATAGCCAAGTCAGATGCAGACATGTTGCCCTGGATCAAATACCCCTGCGTTAGTGATCCATCATGCCTCAGTCCGACAATGAAGGGACCACTGGTTCTTCCCCATCCTGCTTACTTTCAAGGTTTGAATAATGTTTCTCAATGACGGCATCAAAGAAAAAGCGTCATCGTAGATATTGGAAACACTGTCGTAGATGAAATGTTCTGTGCTGTTGGTGGTGATGATGATGATGATGATGATGATGATGTTGATGTTGATGATGATGATGTTGGTGGTGGTGGTGTTGCTATTGTTTAATCTCTCCAATCTCCTCCTTCCAAGTTTTTGATCCTGGCATCTCTGGACCAGCAAGCAGACTACTCTGTAAAAAGTCACCTTTACAGATTTAAAAGTTGAATACATTCATGTTCTTCCAAACGATCTAGAGCATCTTGTCTGGTCATTTCCTGAACTGGCTTATTACAATGTGTACCTGTACTCCCTGCCTTTGTTGTACGAAGACAAAAACTTGTGAAAATTATGTGAACTGTTGGATGCCTTTATTTCTGTGAATATGTCCATTATTTTTAATACCATAAAATCTTCAAATGGAGGAAAAAGCTTTCAGACATCTCAGTCCGTTCTTTCTCTCTCACTTTTTACAACAAGTGACTTTTTTTCCAATTGCTGGAGCTGGAACTTATGACCTAAGCATGTTAGGCAAACCCTCTGCCCTGGGTCTCACTCCCAGTCCCTTGTGTGTTTATCTATATACAGCTTATAATGAATTAAATGGTGAGAGCCCTGTCACCATAGTCTTCATGCAAAGGAAATATGGTTAACATTCTTATTCTAATGAAAATATAATCTCAATCAGACATGGTGGCTCATGGCTGAAATTCAGACTGCAGAGGCCGAGGCACATAGATTAACTTGAGCTCCAGGCCAGCCTGGGTTACACAGTGAGAACTTACCAAAAAAGAAACGGAAGGAGGGAAGGAGAAAGGGAAGGAGAGAGGGAGGAAACAATCTCACAGACTCATAGGTTAAATATCCTTTATAAGTTTGTTGTGTTTAAATATAAACATTTGTGGTTCTGTTGACCACCTCAAGTCTTCATCTAGAGACAAGGAGACACTGCAACATTCTTTCTTGCAATATGTTCATTGTGAAATATAGTAGGAGGCTTTGCTTTAGCCTGCTAAGAGAATGAGCTATATAATATATATAATACATAAATATATATTATACATATATAATATAATACTATACTGCTCATTCTGTATATATACATATATATACATATATTATTTATATACATATCATACATCTCATTCATATATCACATTATACAACTCAGTCTATATACCAATAAGTGCTATAGATTCATTATATAATATAAATACGGTTTATTTATATTATATAATGAATCTATAGCACTTACTAGTGACCATCTTTGAACAAGGTTCTCATAGTTGACCGACACAACTGAAAAGTATTTCTTGAGGATGCTAATAAGTGACATGATGTCACCTTCTGGATTTTGCCTTCTGTCCATCTTCACAGTAATTGTATCAATCATGTAACATTTGTTTAGTAAAGCAAATGTGAAGACCTTGTTTAAAGACAGGTACACTCAGCCAGTCTTTGACTTCTGTTTCAAGTAGGTAGCTATAAATAAAAACATGGAATAAGACTCAGCCTCTTATGAAAGGAAATATTTCAGCGAACACAATATGACAGGTTCAATTAAGTTGAAAGCTGAAGATTCTTTTGACAGAGCTCCCAGGTCTGGCCCAAGAGGGTAATAAAATAGTAGGTATTATGTATCTAGACTTCATCAAGGCTAAGTGGCCCAACATTTTTTTAATACCTCCAAGAAAAGGACAAAGAGAGATTGAAGGCTACACAGTGGGGAAAGGTTCACAATGATCTGGAAGGCATTTCTTCAGGACGCTGATTAACGAAATGACATCACCTTCTGTGGACTTTGCCTTCTGTTTTCACGGTGATCATACCAGTGATTTGAATGGAGACAGAAAATAGATACGTGTTTCATTTGCAGGTAGATCAAAGCTTGTAAGGCTGGGTGATGGTATGCCAGTATCATGAGCCAAAAAGATCTTGACAGGCCTGAGAGATCAGCCAGACCTTGCTAGATGAAATGTAACAGGAATGGATGTCAGTAAGACAACAACAACAAAAGAACCAGAAGATGAAATATGCTATTCAAATGCATGCTGGGTAATTATTTTTGACAGCAGATGAAGTGAGGGCCATGGAAGCCCAGCAGCAGAGAGTGAGGCAAACACACTTGGGGGCTTGCATTTTTGAGTCAAAAGGATGGAAACTGTTGACCTTGGTCTGACTGCCAGATGTCACCAAACCTAAGACTCCTTCCATATAAAATGACAGTGATCAATGAAATCCCCCACAACACAGCTGCATGCTACATGTCGCCCTTTTAAAAAGATGTGTTTTATTATTTTTAAATTATGAGTATATACAGAGGGTGTGCACATGAGTAAGTACAGTGTCCAGGAGGGGACGTAGGATTCCCCTGACCTGGACTAATGGGTAGCAGACCTTAGGAACCAAACTCGATCCTCTGCAAGATCAGTGTACACTCTTAATTGATGAATCACCTCCAGACCCATTCTCTTTTATTTTAGGATTTATGTACTATTCTTATTTCGTGTGTGTGTGTGTGTGTGTGTGTGTGTGTGTGTGTGTGTGTGTATTGCCTGAGAGTGGGTGCAGTACCCAAAGTGACCTGCAGAGGGAGTCTCTAAACTTGGAATTACAGGGGATTGTGAGCTACCATGCTGGTTCTAGAAACTGAACCTGGGTCCTCTGTAAGGGTAAAAAGTGCTCTTAACCACTGAACCATCTTACCAGCCCCCTCCAGTACTATTTGGTTAATGCAAGCATGGAGTTGCAATACTTGAATACTTGAACGTGCATTGAGCCTTTCCTTGAGCACAACACAGCATCCTTCCCTCACATGATCTCATGGGAGGAAAAGGAGAAAGGGGGACAGGAAGGAGCTACAAAGAGACGAGAAGAAGACGCTTTAGAAATGGAAGAGATTACTTGGTTGTCCAGACAAATAAGGTTACACTATGTGAATAAATCCTCTTAATTCTCAGAGCAAAATGTAGGAAAGGGAATTCTCTCCATCTCTGACACAAGAAAACTGAGACTAAGGAAGAGTAATCTCTCTGAAAGTCAAAATACAATAAATAGGGCCTGGAGAGAAAGCTCAGCAGTTAAGAGTGTATACTGCTAAAAAAAAAAAAAAAAAGAGTGTATACTGCTCTAGGATAGGACCCAGGTTTTGTTCCCAGCACCCATACTGGGCTGTTCACAACCACTTGTAACTCTAGCTCCAGGGGATCTGATGCTCTCTTTTAGATACCACAGACACCTGCACTCAAGTGTGCACACACACACACACACACACAGAGAGAGAGAGAGAGAGACAGACAGACAGACAGAGACAGAGACAGAGAGACAGAGAGAGTTGGAAAATAAGTCTATAAAAAATAGAAAAACTAGAATGTCCATCTGTACTTTCAAAGCAAGGTCCTTCCTACCTTCCATTCATCCTCAACACAATGACTCCCTCAATGAAAATCACCCTTCCCATTATTCCATCTTATCTGCACGGCCTAATATTCAACTTGAAATATTACTCTATTGCCACTTTTGTACTGATGCCACGAGGTCTGGTTTAACCTGTGAGAATTTACTTTGACAGTTGAAAGCATGTCTGTGACTCGACTTGCCTGCACGAAGCAGTTCAGCCAGCAAAATAACATCTGGATAAGCATCTATCCCTTTATCAGTAACCCTTAACAATCACCAGTTCCTGAAAAGCTTTCTTTGCGCCTAATTCTGCCTCCTTTGTATTTCTAAGCCATCTCTTTTTTATTTTCCACTGACTTCACACAAGCAAATCACAAGGCAAAATAGAAGCAACTGCATCAGAAATACTTTTTATATAAACCAAAAGAAGAGAAAGGCATGTGGGGGTGGGGAGGGAGGCTTGGGCAGGAGTGCTAGCCCACCAAATACAAAACTGCAGAGCTGTGGGCTTGCTGGGAGCACCTATACGGAAATAGCTCAGAAAGAAACCGGCGAATGAGTCCTAGCTGCCGAGAGCATTATGTGCTGCTTGACATCTATGCTCTGCCCTGGTCCCACCCGCTGCCCTCTAGCGCTCAAGGTGAGAATCACATTTCCTGTGTCTTCCTGCCTAACCATATCGCTGCCCCAGGTGAGACTGGGTCCCTCCTTGTTCCTCTCACACAGCACACATCACACTATAATGCAAATATTTGCTGTTGTAACCACATACTGTGCATCTCAGCAGAGCTCCAATACAATGATGTTTTGTCCCAAAGGACACACCGGATCGCTTAAGAAATGTTTTTAGCTACTTAAGTAAAAACAATACTCGGATCACTATGTAACACTGACAACATAAAAAGAATAAGCATGGAGATAGAGGAGAGGTGTTCTGAGTGACTTTCTCTGCAAGACTACATTTGAAGTCTACATTTCTTATCTCACTGTCGTGGCAAATGCTTAAGGAGAGACAAAATAAGAAATGAGAAGTTTATTTTGGCTTACAGAGTAAAGGGATACAGTCCATCCTGGAATGGATGGCAGAGCATTGCGGCATGAGTGTGTATGAGGTCGCCAGTCACATTGCTGCTCCAATCAAGAAGCAAAGAGCAAACAGGAAGGTCTGGCTATCAAAGACTAATCTCCAGTGACATACTTCCTCCAGCAAGCTTCCACCTCCTGAACTTTTGATGACAGCATCAGCAGCTGGAGACCAAGTATTCAAACATTTGAGACTCTGGTAGAAATCCCATACTAAAGCTATAATAAAATTCCATCTTCCAGATTCCATCTTAGGATCCTCTCAAGTCTAATGAGGAAGCATCAGCGAGTTACTTCGTGAAGTTAAACTCTGAAGTAAGGAGTTGGCTGGTGTGTGATGTCCGCAGAAGAAATCTGTGCTCAAAAGAAGTGAAATAATGAGAAACGAAAGCTACAACAATCTCAACACTGTTGCTACTACATAGGGAGGTTTGCGATGCCAGGGTGCATAGGATGAGGATATTTTTCCAGCTGAGACATTCTCACTTCAAACTTTAGAACTTTTAGACAACGTTCTTATTTATTTTATGCATATGTGTTGTATGAGTGAATGTTATACGCACTGTGTGAGTGCAGTGACCATGGAGGCCAGAAGAGGGCACCAAATTCCCAGGAGCTGGAATGACGGACAGTTGTGAGCCTGCTAGTGTGAGTGCTGGAAACTAAACACTCTGCAAGAGTGTTGTGGAATTCTGAGCAAAGACATGGGGCACTGAGGCCTCCCCAGGAAAACAGTTTTAACGTTCACACTCACACTTGATTGAACTATTTTTCTAGGGGGAGAAGAGAACAGCCAGTACAGTGAGATATAGCTGTTGATCAATTTTTGCTTTGTTGTCTCCCATCATTGCCAACTTTGGATGTTGTTGGCTATTTTAAAACCTTAAGGTGGATTCTAATGGTATGTGAATGGAGAAGGAGGGAGGACCACTCTGAGGATGTAGTAAATTCTTAGGTAAGCAATTATACCCCATGATGGTCTCTTTGCCCTTCCTTCAAAGACTCTTGGAAAGCTTACAAGTAATGGGGAAGGGATGATGAAGTCCATGTATGCTTAAGAACATTGTGTAGCCCACATGGCTATTTCCTGTTTTTCTTTACCCTGGATTCTCTGGGTAACACAAGAGCAGCATGCACTCTTAACCACAGATCCATTTCTCCAGACCCAAAATGTTCTTCTTAAATTTCAAATAACCAGTCTTTGTGGTGACTCAATATCTCTAAATGATTTAGCATTTACTTCTTATTCAAACTTGAAACCTCCTCTGGTCTCTGTTTCATTCAATAAGATATCATCCAATAAAATACTACATAACATTACTCAGTAAGAGATTATGTAAGAAGGAGGAGTTCTGATGTTGAGCAGATCTAAATTTGATTTAATACAATCAATAAGTACTTATTGAATGCAGAGTATCTACCCTGGACTAACGTAGATTCTGGACATCAAGAGTAAACAAAGTAGACAGAGAACAATGTCACACATAGAATGAAATGTCCTCACTAACTTCATACATTTCCCAGTGACACCAGAATCTAGCTGTATTAACATGAGAATATTAATTGCTAAATTACCTGAGCATAAGCTGTCTCATTGAACAGAGGAAAAAAATAATTGTGGAGAATGAAGCAAATTATGTGTCCTGTCCATCAACTTTCTTTCTTTCATTCTTTCTTTACTTTTTTTTCTTTTGAGACCAGGTCTCACTATGTAGCTTCTGAGAGTCTACCAAAATTGCTAGTCTGAGACTGTATGTGGTATTCTGTATCTGTAACCCATGTGGGGTTTGAATAAAAACGTTAGCAACAGGCTCATAGGGAGTGGCACTTGTTGGAAGAAGTGAGTCAGAAGGGGGGAACTTTGAGGTTTCAGAAGCTCGAACCAGGCCTGTTGGTTCACTGTCTTTTCCTGCTGTCCTCAGATCCGGATGTAGAACTCTCAGCTCCTCTTCAGCATCACAAGTGCCTGGAAGCTGCCATACTTCCCGCCATGATGATAATGGACTGAACATCTGAAACTGTAAGCCAGCCCCAATTAAATACTTTCCTTTATAAGAGGTGCCATGGTCGAGGCGTCTCTTCACAGTAATAGAAACCCTAAGACACCCCAGCACTCGGGAAGCAGAGGCAGGTAAACTTTTGTGAGTTCTAGGCCAGCCTGGTCTACATGGTGAGCCCCAGGAGATTCAGGGCTACATAGAGGGATCCCATCAAGCACTTCTTATCTTCAATCACTTTTCATTGTGCCACCCATGCCATGTTTACACTTCCATCCCACACATGCTCTAGTTATTCCAATCCTACCGTAGCAACCTGCCATGAGATGCCTGCATTCCCCAAGGATTGCCCAGCTCTGTCTTACCTCTTTCTTTCCTGTCTCCCTATGGGTGCTCATTCCTTTCCTTGGCATCAGCTACCACCTCCACACGATTGCTGCTCTGAGCTAAGTCTTCCACTGTGGTCTCTCTTTATTTTTCATGCCATGTTCCCATGCTACCTGTATCTGTGTATCTAAAGATAAACTCACCATACTCAGTGCCTTCTGCTCTGACATCCATCCTGTTCTTGCAAGTTAAATGTATTAAATGAGCATTTGTTGAACATCTATTATTTGTGCAACTTTTCTGGGGATGGAAACTCTTTAGGCCATAGTATCAAAAAAATATTACACAAATTCTTTAAGACAGGGCTAGTATCCTTCACAGGCTGAAACTATTTATTCTTCAAAACCAAGGAACTGCTAAAACTTAATCAGTAAATGATATTTGTCTATAAATCAGTTACTGATACCTAGGAAGAAGCCACATTTAGTTAAATGAATTCTGTTTAAATTAGTGGCATAACTACAGAGAGTCTTAAAGGGTAAATTATACAAGGCATGATAAATAATACAGAAGCCTAGTGTGAACCTATGTAAGAGGTAGGAGGTGAATCTGAGAAGACAGACTGAGATTCCATATGCTATAGCAAAGAAAACATACCCAAGTAAAGAGTTGGGTAAACATGATTTTTAGTAGAGCTCCCCAATTGATAAGAATCCAGAGTCTATAAACTAAGTATTTAGGAGTAAATAGATTAGAACACAACCAGGGGCAACCATAGCCTAGAATACACACCAACAATAAATGTGAAAGCAGCTGCATAGAGAAATTTGGACACCAAATGACTCCATTTGCATTCTAGAAAAGACAAAACCATGGGGACTGGAAACAGATGCCAGGACACAAGGTTCAGAGGAAGGAATTGACTAGACAAGACAGTATTCTGAGGTTCTGGAAGTCATCTATACATGGACCATATTGGTGACTACATGACTGTATATATTTGTCAAAACTAGCTTAATTCTGTACTTTAAAAGAGTAAATTTTGTCAGGCTTCAAATCCTAGCTACTCAGAAGACTCTGGGCAAGTGGATCACAAATTAAAGGCCTGCCTGGGCTACAGTGTGAGTCCAAAGCCAAGCTGTATAACTTGGTGACTGCCTTAGAATAAAGAACAAAGAAGAGGAAGGAGGGGGGCTGGGTATATGGTTGACTGGTAGAGCACTTGCCTAGTATTCGTGAACCCTGGATTTAACCTTCAATATCCTAACCTCAGAAAACTTGAGGATGAACTTTGTTCCCCTGGACTCCCATCCAGTCTCTTGAGCACCATTTTAGAGAATGTATTAACTCTACTTGTGTGTTGCGGAATATTTGATCACACTGTGAACCCCGAGCTTGTGTTATTTACAGACAAAATATGTCTTTAGTTGTAGTGTGACTCAGCCCTAGCACACGCCTTTAATCAAAGAGCTTTCTGCTTGAACATTGTAAATAGGATTAAGTGAAGTCAACTATAGGTCAAGAAGTGGAGTGAGCAACCAGTTGACAAGGAGTGAACATAGGAGGAAAAGAGAGAAAGAGGGAGTCCAGAGGCTGGAGAGAGATGCACAGGAAGTTTAAAGGAGGGACAGTCAGTTTGAAGAAGGGTTTTGTTTTGTTGTTTTATTTTTGTTTTTGTTTTGAGACAGTGTGAGAGCAGAAATTCCCTCTGGGATGTCGGCTGAGCAGGAAGGTCAGCTGGGTGATTTCTTTGCCTCTCTGAGCTAAGCAGGCATTCACCCAGCATCTGCCTCCCGAGTCTTTATTGGTAAAATCGAATGACTGAGATCTTGCTTAAAAACAACACGTGTGCTTTGGGATGAAGTCAATGTCACCATCTCATTAGGACAGTCCATTCTCTCTTGACCAGACCCCTGTCAACTGTCCTAGACTTAGAGTTGTGCTCAAGGACAACACAATGACAAAGAAGCAGCATATGACGAGTCTCTCCATCTTCTCAAGTTCACATGTTTATTTTTTCCCTATAAAAGATATCAACTTGTCTTCAGTAGGATAGCAAACAACACCATTGCTTGGTACCTCAGTGCCTGTCACAGATAGATGGTTACAGAAAGGATTAGGAGCAGCACATACCTATGCACAGGAAAATGAGGTGTCCAGTCCTGTTAGGAGGCTAACATCAACACTAACCTTGTACCAGCAATGCTGCCCTTGATAACTGTTCGGGCCTGACTCTGCTGACTCTTGTTACCATGTTTAAAAAAAAAATTTAAAAAAAAACTGGAAAAGATATTTGGTATGTTTCTCATCCTATTTGCACAATGGTGAAACTTCCCCTCAAAAGAAAATAAGTAAATAATTTTAAAGTAAATTTTATTAGACAAAATTTATATGTAAATGAACCTAACTTAAAAAAAACTTTTATGTTGGGTGTGGCAGTGAATACTTGTAATCCCAGTAATTAAGAGACTAAAGTAGAAAGACTATGAATTTGTAAGTCAGTCCAGACTGCACAGAAAGCTCAGGATAGCCTGTATCACATAGCAAAACCTTCTGTCTCAGAAATTTTCTTCAAAAGGATTCGAATTAAATCTAATGACCTATAAGTAGAAATTAAGAAATTAATTCTCTAGGAGTAGCAAATTAACGTCAGCAAACAGTTGTTAAGAAAACTTATTTTGGAAGTGTGATAGAATTACTCCCTTAGCTTTTAATTGTCAACTTACCACAAGCTAGAATCACCAGAGAAGAGAGACTCAGCTGATGCACCATCTGTCTCAAGTTGGCCTATGGGCATGTCGGTGGAGAAACTGTCTTGCTTGGCAATTGATGTGGGAAGACTCCACAAGGGAATGGAGGCCTCAAGTGACTTGTTGAAAGCAATCAGGCCATGTAGATGCATCCTTTTCTCTCTATTCTTGACTGTGGATTTAAAGTCAGTAGTTGCCTGAGTTCCTGCTATGAATTTACAGAAATGACCCACTCTCTAACCCATAACTGTTCACTTGTGGTGGTTCAACTAGGAGTAGCCACCAGGGGCTCATATATGTAAATGCTCGGTCCTTAGGGAGTGGCACTACCTAAGAGGGACCAGGAGGTGTGTGCCCTTGTTGCAGTAAGTGTTGCCTTGTTGGAAGAAGTGTGTCACTCGGGGTGGGCTTTGGGGTTTCAAAAGCCCAAGCCAGGCCTAGTGACTTTCTCTCTTCCTGTTGCCTACAGATCCGAATGTAGAGCTCTCAAATCTCCAGCATCATGTCTACCTGCACACTGCCGTGCTCCCCACCGTCACAAAAGACTAAACCTCTGAAACTGTAAGCCACTCCCAATTAGATACTTTCCTTTATAGGACTTGATTGGCCAAGGTGATATCTATTGATAGCAAGAGGACGTTGGCTACATGACTATCCCCATAGCTGCTTGCTGCTTTGGCTGAGAGTATGTGTCCCATCAACAGAAATGAAACAATTAACACTAGGCAAACAATACTCTACACTGAGCTAACCTCATTTCTGACATTTACAGACTTTGTGTGTGTGTGTGTGTGTTTCTGTTTTATTTTATATTCTTGGTGTTTCTAAAGACTAAACCCTGAGCCTGGTGAATGCTCAACAAGTACATGGTAAATTCATCAGAAAAATTAAAGACGCCAGGTCAAGCGGATTCGGGCCAGTCATGTTGAAAAGTTAGGCAGTGGGTGAGAGGCAGAAGGAGGTAATTAAAACAAGAGGCAAAGCTGGCTATCTGCGATTTCCAAATAGTTTCCACATCACATCTGTATTTGGGGAATTAAATGAGACGTACTGGCAATACAGGAAAACAGCTGCATTTTGATCTCCCACTACCAAGCCATACATGGAAACCAGGAAGCATCAGCTGAGATGGCAGATCAGGTCTGTGACCCAGAACTGGGGAGACTGAGGCAAGAGGATCAGAAACTCAAGGGAGTGAGAGGCCCTGGACTCGGTGAGACTCTCGTAAACAAAACAACAAAATAAAACCAGCAAGATGCGTATGTGCGTGTATGATAGTGTGTGGGTAGAGGACAGACGGCAGACAGACAGATATCTCACTGTAGGAAAGGGACGTTAATCCCTAATGCTTCATAGCCAAATATTTTTTTTAATTACATGTTTGGTTAATGTGGGCTCCAGAGTTATCTGAGGAGCTTAAGCAGTAATATTTTGGTGGGAAAGAAGAGCAAGGAGTTAGATAGCAAGACTTTAGGAGCAAAGGCTCTCAGTGATGTGAAAACAGAAAAAGGTTCCTTTTTCTTTTGCAAACACTGAAATCAGTAAAATGTAGATTTTTCCTGATTGCCTAGAGACAGTCAGTAATAATCTGTATTCTTGGCCAGCCGAAAAGGAAGATGATAAAGAAAGAATAAGTAAGAATTTTGAAAATGCTTTTTAGTACTCAAAGGCTTGTTTCTAGACTCTGCAGAATTTCAATCAGTTGCTATCAGGGCTGGAGAGACGGATCAGCGGTTAGGAGTGCACACTGCTCTTGCAAAGGGCCTGAATTTGGTTCCCTGCACCTCTGTGAGGCAGCTCACAACTGTCTATAATTCCAGCTTGAAGATATCCCACAACCACTTTTGGTGTCTGAAGTACCTATACACACACACACACACACACACACACACACACACACACACACACACCTGCACATACACACAAAGGGGCAGGGAGGTAGAGTTAAAATTTTAAAAAGGACCAATAGATATTTATGAATACAGGACTAAAATATCAGCATTCAGTTACCTGAGGGAACACCAGACCCTGGGATATGTTAGATTACTATGTCAATAACTCAAATTCACATGAGACTAATTTATATCATAAGTCAATTAAATAATTTATAACTAAACACCCACTGTGTTTCGTGTTGGCTCGCCATTACTGTCTAGAAGAGAAACTTCTTCAAAGAAGCAAGGTTGAAGCTGCAAGGTACAGCTCACCTCTGTATCTCTCTCCATATCTTCCCCCGTTTGCATTGATGTTTTTTTAAAAAATTATAGACACAGACATCATTGAAAGCAGGATGCTTGTGTGCATGTGTTTCTGACTACTGCTTAAGCTGTATTAGACACTGCAAGAATGGGACCCAGAAACCTGTCTTTAATTTTGCACCGAAAGGAGTGTAAGTTCAAAGGCCACATGACCACTACCTTCATGCTGAGAGTCCTCTGCTCTGCCTGAGGAAGCCAAGTTCTGCTGCTTGCTGCCCGTCAGGCCTGCTGATGTCTCACCATTTCTCCAGGACCAGCCTGCCCCAGGACAGTGTGTGACCAGTATCCACATCTGCCCCAGGCTGCCACTCTGGTTCCAAGACGGTGCCTCCCCATTGGCCTGGTGAGGGGCATGGCATGTCTGTGGTCTGCTCTTTAGGCCTGCTTCCAGCACTGGATCAGAATCTTTGTTCTGCGATGGTTAACTGCCTGGCCACACGCAGCCCTCACTACCCAGTCACTGGGGCCTTGGCTGTGTTGTTACTATGCTCTTGGGGACACAGCACAGAAAGGACACTGTCGGCTTTAACCTTCTCTGGGCTTAGCATTTTTAGCTGTCAGTGTGGGCATCTGCAAAGCTGTGGCCGTGCTGTGGGATCTCTGACTTCCTCAGCCTAATGCCTTAAGAGATGATAATAGGATTATTTGCCTCACCTGAAAGGCAGTTTAGCTCCTGTTAAAAATAAAACTATGGGCAAGTCCTGTGGTGCATGCCCAAACGCACATACACACACACACACACACACACACACACACACACACACACACACACATGCATATACACACACATGCATACACACACATGCATATACACACACATGCATATACACCCACATGAGTATACACACACATGCATATATACACACACATGCATATATACACACACATGCATACACACACACATACACAGATTTACTCATGACATGCACAAACTCACATACACAGATAAGACATGCTCATAAATAATGCCGAGCTATGAGTCTTGAGAGTCTGCGAGCCAGGAGATTCAGCATACATGTGCGCGCACATGCCTGTGGAGGTCTAAAGTTAACATCCATCAAGCTTCCTCAGTCACTTTCCACCTTATTCCTTGAGGCCAGGTCTCTCAGCTGAACCCAGAACTCTCCTGCTCAACAGTCTCACTAGCCATCTTGCTCTGAGGACGCCATCGCTGTTCCCTGAGCATCGGAATTGCAGACAGGCCGCCACAAGCACCTGAACTTACATGAGCGCCGAGAATCATCTCAGCCTCACACTAGAGTAGCAAGTGAGCTAGCTCCATAGCCTTATTTAAAGAAATAATTTGGGATTTCCTTCTTTTATGATCCTGAGTGTCTCGTCTACATGTATGTGCATGCACCATGTGTGTGGCTGGTGCCTGTGAAGGCCAGAAGAGAGCTTTGGATCCTCTAGGACCAGATTTGCAGATGGTCAAGAGCCACCATGTGAATGCTGGGACTCAAACCCAGGGCCCCTTAAGAGCAGTAAGACTCCAAACTGCTGAGCTAACTCTCCAGCCTCCAGCAATTTCTCTAATGTGTCATTTTCTTTGTGTATGTACACAAGTGTATGTGTTTGTGTGTGAGCACATGTGGGGGGGGTGCATGCTTGTGTGTGCGCATGCATGCAGGAGTTGGAGGTCAATTTCAAGTCCCTTTATCAACTGGATTTGCTCTCCACCTCATTATTTGAGGCATTAACAAAATTTTAAGGTAATAACGCACTAACCCTGGATCTTGCTGACTAGACTCGACCTAGACAGCAAGCCCCAGGGATTCTTCTTCCCAGAGCTGTGATTACAGACACAGGACACTGCACCGAGCTCTTTTGCATGGGTCCTGGGGATCCAAATGCCTGTCCTCATTTTGAGCAGAAGGCACTTTACTAATGGAGTCTCTTAATGAGGTTATTACTATCATCACATGACCAGACTTCTGTGTCCATCCTGGGAATAATGGACAAAGCAAAAGATTCGATTCATGAGTGAAGACCTTGCACGAAAATAGAAAATGCTTTAAGTTCTGCGAACTTCTCTCTGTTCGCTTGACAGCGGTTGCTAATGGTCACCCGTCTAGGGACATCTGTAAGTCAGGGGGCGCTGCCTCACATTCTAGATCTTTGAATCCAAGGAGAGCCAGGATCACTTCTGAATTTACAGAAGTTTTATCTAGGGACTTTGTCTACCTTGCAGATGTCTCCAAATATGACAGATTTCAAACAGATGTAATCCTCAAATGTGTTCCACTTGTCCTAAAATAAACTGTCCACAAATATAAAGCCGCAAGAAAATATTTTCTCACTGTGGAAATTGCTAATGAGAAATTGTACTCTAGGAAAAGAAATTTAAATGTGCACACAGCACCATTTGAACATGATTTTGACGCACTTCAGAGCGTCTGAGGTAGGCCCGGCACCCACGCCCACCTCCTCACTCCCTGCGTGATTCCTCGGCAGCTGGATTTCTCATTCTGTGCTTTCACAGAAATCACCAGCAACATTCCGATTTTCAGTTCCAACAATCCAATTCTAATTAACTGCACTGAATCAGCAGACATCTCTCTCTCTCTCTCTCCCTCCCTCCCTCCCTCTCTCTCTCTCTCCCTCCCTCCCTCCCTCCTTCTCTCCCTCCCTCCCTCCCTCCCTCCTTCTCTCCCTCCCTCCCTCCCTCCCTCCTTCTCTCCCTCCCTCCCTCCCTCCCTCCCTCCTTCTCTCCCTCCCTCCCTCCCTCCTTCTCTCTCTCTCTCCCTCCCTCCCTCCCTCTTTCTCTCTCTCTCCCTCCCTCCCTCCCTCCTTCTCTCTCTCTCCCTCTCTCCCTCCCTCCCTCCTTCTCTCTCTCTCTCCCTCTCTCCCTCCCTCCCTCCCTCCTTCTCTCCCTCCCTCCCTCCCTCCCTCCTTCTCTCCCTCCTTCTCTCCCTCCCTCCCTCCCTCCCTCCTTCTCTCCCTCCTTCTCTCCCTCCCTCCCTCCCTCCCTCTCTCCCTCCCTCCCTCCCTCCCTCCCTCCTTCCTTCTCTCCCTCCCTCCCTCCCTCCTTCTCTCCCTCCCTCCTTCCTTCTCTCCCTCCCTCCCTCCCTCCTTCTCTCCCTCCCTCCCTTCCTCCCTCCCTCCCTCTGTACTTTCTACTTGGCTTCTAGGGTACCAGTTCCCTCGAAGTTCCCTGCTGAAGTTCACAGATCCCTTCTTACTGAATTCCCTTCCGGGGGAACCTTGAGCCACACGTCCCAGGCTGTCTGAGAGTTCTGTCCTTATTTTTATTGTTATACTTTCTTTTGGAAGGACCTCATTCTTGCTTATTTTTCTGTTGACTGTTATATGTTACTCTAGAACCTCTCCACCCTGACCAATTTTTTTTACCTGTCAGTGCTTGATAGCAGGGCAGACAGCTTCTTCCCGAGGCTGATAACTTTGAGCATATCAGAAAAGGCCTCCGGTGGGACTGTTCACACAAAGTTTGAGAAATGCTGGAAAAGGGTTAGTCCCTTCATGGCAGCAGTGTGAGGCTGTGCACAACTGTTCACACGGCAGCAAACGAGAGAAGACTGGTCAGAACCAGAGACGAAGACCTGCTAAGGCCCACCAATAGCAACCGTCTTCTATCAGAAAGGGCTCATCTCCTAAAGGCTCCACAGTCCACCAAAGTAGTGCTCCCACCCGGGGATGAGCCTGTGGAGGACCTGCAGACTCAACTCACAATGGCCTTTCTTCTATATTTACTGAGAAGAAAGCCATATGATACCAACAGCTCCCTACCAAGTTATGGGTTAATTATCTAACACTAGGACCCTTGGCCTCAAGAATTGTTGAAAACTCAAATGTCTGTTAAAGAAGTTTTATTTCTCATCCAAACAATATAGATTTTTTTAATAAGACTCAAATGCTGACTATTCAAGCCACAAATAATTTCATACAGCCGTCCACTACCAGTGACACACATAAAGTGTATACTCTCTTGCTCACCATCCAATCTATGGTTGGATTTGTCTGGGAAAAGATACATGTTTTACAATATTTCAAAATCAGAAACTTCGAAGACATCCAGGTCCAAACATAATGCAAAAACAAACATTTTTTTTTCTTACAGGGACACAATGTGATTTTAAAACGCACATCAAATTTTAATTCAGCTAATACTAACAGCAACAGCAAACATTACGAACATAAATGATGATGGCTATGGAAGATAAGTGGTAGATTAGATGATAGTAGACGGCAATGATGGATGACAGATAGATACATAGATACACACAGACATAAATGACAGAAATCACTTTCTTTGATAAGTAAGGTAAAATTTTGTGGGTGTTCTTTTTTTTTTCATCAAATAATGTAGAATCTTATTTTCCTCAGCAAACACTGAAGAGAAGTCACATTCTGAGGCAACAGTAAGTTAAGCACATGTAGATTTTTGTTTTGTTTTGTTTTAATTTGATTTTGGTTTTGGTTTTTGGTTTTTCAAGATAGGGAATGTATCTCTGGTTGCCCTAGAACTTGATCAGGACATGTTTATAGACCAGCCTGGCCTTGAACTCACAGGGATTTGTCTGTCTCTGCCTCCCAAGTCCTGGGATTAAAGGCATACACAGCTCCTACCACCAGGCTACACACATAGATTCTAGCTCAAAGCTTCCCCCTACTCTTTCTTCTTTCCTTTCTGTCTGTCTCATTTTAAGTGCCTGCCTGAATTTATGGGCACCACATGTGCCTGACGCCTACAAAGGCCAGAGGAGGGCTTTGGATCTCCTGAACCTGGACTTGTGAGAAGGTCCTAAGAACCAAATCCGAGTCCTCTGAAGAGCAGCCTGGGCTCCTAACCACTGAGCCATCTCTCCAGCCCTTTCTCCCTCCCTTGGAAACTTCCTTTTCTATCCTATGAAGTATTTGAGACTATTTTTTTTCAACTTCTATCTAGCACCTCTAATATAGTACAAACTGGATTTTCCTGGGAAGATGTGCCCAAATGCCTATTCACCCCACCCCCAAAAGGAATGACAGTGTCAGACCAAAAAGGCAACTCAACCCAAGCCTAGCTGAGTGAACCAAAGAGTCTACTTGGGATTCTTACAGAAGCATGAGAGATGGAATGCTCTCAGGAACTCAAGAGCAGCTGCGTCACTGAAGGGTTCTATCCCAGCATGGACAGTGAGGTCATTATGAACACTTCCAGGTCAGCAGAGTCTCACCTTCGTGGACCTTACACCCCCATGCATACACTAGAGCACACTGAGGACTGGTGAAGCAGGAGTACTGGCTAGAGCTCAGATGACCCCCTTCTACTATGGAGTGTTAACAGCCCCATTTCTATCTCCATTTAGTTATCTAGATCTAACTATCACTGCATTGCTTTGTTTATTTCATTACACGACCCAGGAGCCAAGGTATTCTGCAGGTCACCAGGGCAACCTGGCTGAAATTGGCAATGGTTATGTTATGCCTGGAGGAAACATGACTCCAGTCAACTCACCATCTAAGGACATTATGGACAGACTGTGATGGTGGTCCCCGAAGATCACAATGGAACTGAAGAGTTGCTGTCACTTAATGGTGGTGGCAGCTGTTGTGAAGTCATAATGCATCACTCACATGTTTGGAAACATGATGATGCTGATATCAGCAAATCCACTTCACAGTTGCTTGTTTGAGAGGACAGTAGACATGATTATGTATGATACTTGAAAATACTTACCAACTACACTACTGGCTGATGATATTTATATATTTATAAATATAATATACTATATTACACTTTTTATTATTCTAGAGCATATGCTTTATACTTCTTTACAAACAATATTTCCCTAGAAAACCAGCAAAAGAAGTCTGACATTTTTCATGTATCCTGATGGTATCATTTTCTTCTATATTTAATTTAATCCATGCTAAACTCCATATGTATAACCTAGTTGCATATTTGATCACACTATCAATTGTGTGTGGTGCTGTGATGTTCACACAATGACAAAATTGCCCGAAGGTGCATTTCTCAGAGTGTGTCATTATCAAGAGGCATGTGACACTTGCAAATTAAAAATGAAGTTAACCATTGCAGCATGTTACTTGGATATCACACTTCATAGCCACTTTTCAAGGAGTCTGATAATTCTCTATTGTGGGAGATAGTACGTGGACTTTTGCAGTCAAAGAACAAAATAAAGTCATAAATCAATGCTTTTCACCAAATACCTTGCTTGGTAGGCAGGTTATAGCAGCGGGGGTGGGGGGAACGGAATTGCCTACATACATTTGAGGGTTGGTAGAAGCTAGGTTGATTTCAGCAATACCTTTCAAAAATTTTACCTATAGCCACCAAGATGTCAGAGAAGTGCAAAGGTGATGGTAAATGGCTGGCAAATAGACTGAGGACAAACCAAGATCATCTGTCTGCAATATTCCATATTCACAATCATAAAGTCTGGTCATCCATTAGCATACCGAATTCAACACAGATACAGTCTCTCCAGAGAAGCTCAGTTCACAGCATGGAGAAACTTTTGAGGGTGAAGGAATTTTATGATTTTGTATCTAATTTCTTCAACTAAATTGAAAGCTTTCTGACCAGAGAGAATAACTTTTGTTCTAGATTTATACTTCAATATAGTTCTCACGGATATAATTCCCAACAGTAACATTGATTCAGTTTATTTATTACTAAAGTAAGCACTGCTCACAAGATTCAGCATTAATTGAAGATTTTTGATCTAGACAAAGGGCATTAATATGAAGATCATAATATTTTGCAGCATCTCAGAACTATCTAACTGAACTAATGGGCAATTATATTCCATTCCATTATCTCCAGCAAGCTCTGTGAGTACAGCAAATGGGCCAGAGGAAATTTATCACACTAATAGTAAGTACCTGTTCATTTATCCATGTTTCATGATGCCTGGATATATTAGTTAAGATACAGTCTGGGCAGCAATGGCAAGAAGCATTAAAATGCAATATATTAATAATGCAAAAGATTTTCTCCCTTCCAATTTGAAGTCTGGGTGGGTAGTCTGGGCTGTACTGTCAATGAGTGTGCCAAACACCTTCTATTTTTTTATGATTCTTTTAGCCTCATTCCTGTCTTGTCAACGTTTAACCTAAAATGACTCTCCAATTCCTGTGTTTATATCTGCTTCCAACTGGAGAAAGAATAAGGAAGAGTTGAAAATATACCCTTTCATTTCATAAGGGCATTGCCTGGAAATTGTATATAATACGTTTTTTTCAAGTGGAAATTTCTGGTTCCTTTGGAGACTCAGTTGTATCATGTGATGTTCTCTGGAAACTGTCTTATGAGAGGATGTTTTGCTGAGGCAGACACGTGAGAGGACGCATGATGTTTGGAAAGAGTATAAGTAGAACCCAACAGACAGTGAATGACGCTCTCTCATTGGTTTGCCCTGCAAAGCTTTGCTGGTTGTTACTGATCTTTGCTGGTCACCACTTCACAGAGAGAAATGTGCCAAAGAACGTCTCATGGTATTCCAGCTGCTTCCTGACACTTCCACAGACTCTTGCTGATGCAGCAGAGCCTCGCGGTTTCTTCTGGATCAACACCCGGCTATTGATTCATGTTTGGTGTTTGTCGATTGGACTAGACTACTAATTCCTGTTTGATACTTTGGACTAGACTGCTGACATCCTGACAATAAAGATTGGTATTGCCCCCAAATAACTACTTCTATACAGGAACATACCTCCTTGTCCTATTAACCATCTTTCTCCCCTAACTTTGGAAGGCAAGCTAAAAGGCAGGTTGCAGCATTTAAGAACCCATATTCAAGTGTGTTTTGAAAAATCTAAGCCTGCACTTTTTTTCATAGCTAGATTTTTTTTGAGAATTTCATACATGACTACCATACTTACATCATTTCTACCCCCTCTTTATCCCCACCCAACTCCTGTGTACTCCCTACTCTCTCTCTTAAATTATTGACTTCTTCCTTAACTTTTATTGCTAAGAACACACACATCTGCTGACTCAATTTAATGTTCATATGCATATGTGTTTAGGGCTGAGTACTTGCCATTAGATAAGTAGGGGGCTCATCCCCAGGGAAGATTGACTCTCTCTCTCTCTCTCTCTCTCAGAAGCCATGAATTGCCTGTAGATCTTCATATACGAGTGGAGGTGACAGTATTGCTAGGGTTTTATGGTGTAGCTGCCCTGTCCTATACAGAAGACGCTATCTCACAGCAGCCACCCTCATCCTCAGGCTTTCCACAATGTACCTGAGCCTTATATGTAGAGGTGTTGTTTTATAGGTAGCAATTGGAGTTTGGCATCCTATGCTCTTTCTTTTCTCTGTGTTTTGACCAGTTGTGGGTTTCTGTAATAGTCTCTATTTGTGACAAAAAGGAAACATTTCTTTGATACGGGGTGAGAGCACCACTAACCAAGGAAAACCTGCTATGTGTCCAGAGCTAGGCCTGAGAGTGTGTGTGGCACTAACGGGTGAGATCCTGGGGAGCTCACCGGGAAAGCCACTGAGAGAGCATCACCTATGGAAGTAGGCTTTGGAGTGTGGGACCCCTGAGGCTGGCTTGCTCCTGGGAGACAATGCAATGACTTTAAATGCCTTCCTTTGCCCAGAATCCAGTCATGTCATATTTAACTTCTACAGAGGCTAGAAAACATAGTCTTTATCTAAAAAAGAAAGTTTGCAGTTAAAATTGAAGAGTTCTATTAGCAGAGACTTATGATAATGATGGATACTGGCAGATAACAGTTTCTGAAAGAGAGACCACAAGATGCCCTTGGACTAACCTGCCGCTCACCTCAAGCAACTCTCCACTTACTGGTCTACTTTCAGTCACATTGGACATTCCTCGTTGCTTCAGAGTAAGGTTCTTTTGGGTAGGAGCCATGAAAAGCTGCGGCAATGATAATACTGGACACAAAGCCTCAGAAGTGTCCAATTGTAGCGACTTATTGCTTGTGTAGTTGGGGTCATCTGGCAGTGGCTGGTCATGCTAGTCATCAGGTCAGTAACATTAGTCTCTTCCAAATACCTCTAACCCTCAAGCAAAATTGCTCAGAAAGACTCCTGTGGCAAGAACAATGGCACAAAAGGAACAAATTTCAACACAGATGCTCATTTCACGTCTCTATTCATGTTACGTCTGCTAGCATCCCACTGACTGAAACGAATCCCACAGTTAATCACCTAGTCCATAGGCAGAGCCAATCATCCACTCATAATGGAAGGGCACTCCTAAGAAGTAGACACAGGGAGAGACGAATAGCTAGATACAGCCCTCGAACTTCTGCTTAGGAAAGTTGATGGATACAGGCTGTTTTGTTACGATGCCTGCATATCTTAGGAAATGCTTCATTCTTTATTTGCTGATGATGTATCTTTCTTTATTGATGTAGCTACTGCTAAGTCACCCATGCTCTAGTACATAGCCCCATACCTACACACATGCAAGAGAGGTGGGGACTTGCTGGGAAGAAGAAGTTCTGGGGGAGTGGGAAGGGGATAAGAAAAGGTAATAGGGTGAATATACTCAACAACTTCATCTAGATACACAAAATTGTCAAAAAAAAAAGCAAACAAAATATTTTTTAATTTTTTTCTTGCTATGGTTAATTATAGGCAACTGAATCTCCAAACAGTAACAGAAAAAGAACCAGTAAAAAATATTTCTAAAACCTGGTTACCTCTCACCACCTTCATGCCTGCCACCTACTGCACAGATCCTCCACTAACTGGATCACTGTGATAAATAACATCGATACCAATCCCTCTACCTCCATATTCGCCATTCATCAGTCTATTCCTTCTACCTCCATATTCGCCATTCATCAGTCTATCTCAACCTTCCCTAAAGACCCTGCTCATGAATCATCTTCTCATGAAGACTTCCCTACCACGGAATCCTACCCCACGGTCCTTCCCATTCCAGAGACGCAGACATACCCATCCATCTCTTCTTGATTATTGTGGCACCTACTGGTACGACAGTAGCACTTTGGTTCTTTTAATTAATTAATTTACTTAACATCTCAATTGCATTTTCTTCTCCTCTCCTCTCCTCTCCTCTCCTCTCCTCTCCTCTCTTCTCCTCTCCTCTCCTTGCCACTTCTCTCCTCTCCTCTCCTCCTGGTCCTTCCCCTTCCAGTCTTCCCCCCCCCATCAGCTCCTCCTTCCTTTCTCTTCAGAAAAGGGAAGCCTTCCCATGGATATCAACCAGCCTTGGCATATCAAGTTGCAGTAAGATGTCCAGGTTCACATCTTTTCCTATTGAGGATAGATGAGGCAGCCCAGTAGGAGGAAAGGGTCCCAAAGGCAGGTAACAGAGTTAGAGACAGCCCCCGCTCCTGCTGTTAGGAGTTCCACATAAAGACCAAGCTACACGTGTTACAGATGCACAATATCACTTTCTAATGCACCGTGTAATTGTTTATTATTATATAATTAATTATCTAATGTATAAATGATTACATAATTATTTCAGAATGCTAAATTTGAGAGTTTTTCATTCCAGATATCTAGAACAATGTTTGGTGAATGCTGATTAGAATATGTCACTTTAACATAAGGACTATTCTGAACTCAGTTACTTGAAACAGAAGCAGTATAAATGAAACATTCTGCCTTCCCTGGACCAAGCAAGAAATACTCATATCCCCAGACACACACATACACACACACACACACACACACACACACACACGTTTGTGTGAAACATGCCTTCCCAATACTTTGAAAGAAGATACATTCTTGACACCAGAGATGGAAGTCAAAACCAAGAAACATGAACAAACAGTTCTTGTTAAATAACCACCTACTATGAGGCTCAGTACCACCTATCTACTTACAAGACCTTGACGCAAAGGGCCACAGTCACCAGTCAGACAGCTGACACTCTACAGTGATCTAAGTTGCTTGGCTACGACTTAGGTTGGACATGTTCAATACATTTGTGACCTTAAGTATTTTCAGCTTAAAATATGTATACTGGAAGTTATGCCCTGTTGCCTGAGTGTTATCTGTGTAATCGGTGTGAGCATTTAGGTTTAGGTGACTCTTAGGCTCCTCACCTGCCTATGGGAGAAGCCACAGACACATAAAATCTATGTGCTTCTCTCCTATCAACTTTCAGGCATTAAGAACAGTAGATTTTACTTCCTTTATATTGACACATATTGGTGCTTAATATGACTCAAAACATTTATAAACAGCCAAAAGTACATTAAATCCATACTCACATATGTCCTACAGAAAGATTGGTGTTTTCCTCAATAAACTCAATTATCAGTTTTCGCATCCATTCTTACTTTTATTTTTATTATGCTTTCTAATTTTTTGATTATTATAGAACCTACATCTTGGACAATTTTTTATTCTAGAAAGGAAGGAAGTACTGACAGAGTTTGGTTTAAAAAAGAAAAAAAAGTCTTGTCCAGAAATGGTGGTGGTGATCACCTTTAAGCCCAGTACTCCAGATGCAGAGACAGAAAGATCTCTGTGAGTCTGAGATCAGCCTGGATCACATAGCAAATGCGAGGCCAGCCAGGGCTCCACAATGAGACCTTGTTGATAAAACTCTCACTTGGATGCCCCATTTATAGAGATACTTCCACAAGCTTGGTTCCTCATTTTCGTATACAAATTCCAGCTGGAGACCCATTGAAATGTCTTCCCCTCTGATATTTTTACTTGCGGTGCATTTAGAACATTTTCCTATTATATACTTCAGTTACATTTATTCATATATAAATATATATATATATATATATATATATATATATATATATATATATTTAATTTGGCTCTTGTTTTAGTCAGAAGAATGTGTTCAGAAGGATTGTCTTTTCTAACTTGACAACTGAGCTGTCATCGTGAGCTCTCTGAGCTGAATGCAGTAGACCCTTGAGTCTTTTTTTTTTTTAATCTTTCTTCACCTTGGGTATCTTATCTATTTTTTTTTATTTTCTAAGTTTTTTTATTTACATTCCCAATGATTTCCCCTTTCCCGTTTCCTCCCTCCCCGAAAGTCCCATAAGCCCCCTTCCCTCCCTCTTTTCCCCATTCAACCCCCTCTCGCTTCTCTGTCCTGGCGTTCCCCTACATCCAGTCTTTCCAGGACCAGGGGTCTCTCCTTCCATCTTCTTGGAAATCTATTGATATGTGAATTGTGTCTAGGGTATTCCGAGATTCTGGGTTAATATCCCCTTATCAGTGACTGCATACCATGTGTGTTCTTTTGTGATTGGGTTACCTCACTAAGGATGATATTTTCAAGTTCTGACCATTTGCCTAGGAATTTCGTGAATTCATTGTTTTTAATTGCAGGAAATGATCTTTACCAACCCTACATCCGACAGAGGGCTAATATCCAATATATACAAACAACTCAAGAAGTTAAACTCCAGAGAGGCAAGTAACCCTATTAAAAAATGGGGTACAGAGCTAAACAAAGAGTTCTCACCTGAAGAATATCTAATGGTTGAGAAGCACCTAAAGAGATGTTCATCATCCTTAGTCATTAGGGAAATGCAAATCAAAACAACCCTGAGATTCCATCTCACACCAGTCAGAATGGCTAAGATCAAAAACACAGGAGACAGCAGTTGTTGGGGAGGATGTGGAGAAAGAGAAACACTCCTCCACTGCTGGTGGAATTGCAGGCTGGTACAACCACTCTGGAAAGCAGTCTGGCGGTTCCTCAGAAAACTGGGCATGACACTCCCGGAGGATCCGGCTATACCACTCCTGGGCATATACCCAGAGGCTTTACCTGCATGCAATAAGGACACATGCTCCACTATGTTCATAGCAGCCTTATTTATAATAGACCCTTGAGTCTTAATGAACCCTCGGCAGTCAGGAGACCTCCACACTCGGTGACTCTCCTGGTGCAGTGTCAGATGTCAAGATTTTCATCTTTCCACACTCATCTGCCATCCTCTCTACTTCCAGACATGCAATGCCAGTGGCTCTCTCTGTGCAGTCCTGTGTCACACCCTGGAAATCCAGCATGATCAGCACTAAGATGCCCACAGGCCATGGATGGAATGCACTTGATTTTCCTAGGTCACGGGTTTCTCCTCTTCACTTTTCTTCCTCTCTGACATTCAGCTCCTCTCCTCATTCATCAGAAGTAAATTCTCCTCAAGACCTGGTTCAGCCCAAGCAGGTGCACGCCCCACACAGGCCCTTCCCGGGCACTCCCTGCCCTCCTCACCTCTTTCCTTTTGCAGACAGCTGTCACCTTAAGGTTATTTCGTTCCCAGAAGAGCTCACAGAGCTTGGTCAAGTGTCTCCTTTAAAAGTTTTGTAGGCATGCAGGTGTGGTGGTACACTCCTTTAATTGTAGCACTTGGGAGGCAGAGGCAGTCAGATCCCTGAGTGTTTGAGGCCAGTCTGGTGAGTTCTACGACAACCAGAACAAATAGTGAGACCGTGTGTGTATGTGTGTGTGTGTGTGTGTGTGTAAGGCAGTAGGGTTTTATATAAATTGTCTTCATGCATAAAAGCTCCAAGAGAAGAAGATCATTAAGGCATGTCAGACAGTTGATTTCTAGATTACCTTTGCTCTGCATCCCCAAATAGGACAATAAACCAAAGGCAGCCGGAAACAGAAGAGTAGGAACCAAACATTTAATCTAAAGGCCAAAATTCTAACACACCCTACTTCATGATCACCTTGCATGTGTTTGTACAATATGTGTACATGGTGTGTGCATGTGTTCATATGTGTGTGGATAAGAATGCATATGTGCAGGAATGTGTGTGTGTGTGTGTGTGAGAGTGTATGTGAGTGTGTGTGTGTGTGTGTGTGTGAGTGTGTGTATGAATATGTGTGTGTGTCTGTGTGTGAGTGTGTGTGTATGTCTGTATGAGTGTGTGTCTGAGTGTGTGAGTGTGTGTATGAGTGTGTGTATGTGAGCGTGTGTGTATGAGTGTGTGTTTGTGTGTGTGAGAATGTATGTGAGTGTGTGTGTGTGTGTGAGTGTGTGTATGAATATGTGTGTGTGTCTGTGTGTGAGTGTGTGTGTATGTCTGTATGAGTGTGAGTGTGTGTCTGAGTGTGTGTGTGTGTAAGTGTGTGTATGAGTGTGTGAATGTGTGTATGTAAGTGTGTGAGTGTGTGTATGAGTGTGTGTATGTGAGCGTGTGTGTATGAGTGTGTGTGTGTGTCAGAGGCTGACATTGGGTGTCTCCTCAAAGGCTCTCCTTGTACACTGAGGCAGGGTCTCTCACTTGAACCCAGAGTTCTTTAATTCAGCTGTCTGCCTCCCCTATGCCAACATCATGCACCATCTGCCATGCTGGAATCCCACTGGGGTTGTCACAGGGTGCAGCAAGAGCTTCCCCCTTGGGCCGCATCCCCAGCACAACTATTCTCTCCAGTTCAGCTCATTCACAGCTTTAGTACCAGCCTCAATAAACTTTGAAAAAGTATCTTCATAAAGAAAATAGACCACTGCTTCAAATACTTTTAAGATTTATGTTTTATATATTTAAATATGACTTAAATTAAAAATGTATGTATAACATCTAATTACACCACAATATATAAATGGAAATTATAGGATGTACTCATAGTGCATTTGTAAATATATACCTTAAACTATTTTTTCTTTTTAAAAATTTTTTGTTGGGTGAGAGGATAGAGGAGCTAGGGGTGGATCTGATTAAGGTACATGGCCTACATGTATGAAATTGTCAAAGAACGGATTTAAAAACTACTTAAAAGGCAAATGAAATGTTTTTGTAGGGTGCTTTTTGTTGATTCCTGCAAATTTGGTTTATGTGTATAGCCCCACCGCGTAGTGTCGGAGGATAAGTGTGTATGTGCCATGTATAAACATGGCTTCTCCCTGACAGCATAATTGTTGGGTTAGCTCACATCCTCAGCTAAAGCAGTCAACCTCCCCAGCAGGTGTCATCAGGACTATAGCTTTCTTCACTACATGTGTCATGGGAATCTGTTTTTAAATTAGCGTTCAGTTTCTAACTCTATAAATTAATTCTCATGGTCTTTGCCTTGCTCTTTACACGGCTCTGTCTTTACCATCATTAATTTCGTAGATATTCTATATATATAAATGTATATATATATGTATATATGTTTGATACTAGTCCTTTTACAGCTGTATGTATACCAACTTCTTGCAGCTTTGGTCTTCTTTTCTCATTGTTCCTGGTATTTTACGAGAAGGCCGTGATCAAATATTAACACTCTTCATAACAGTCTGAGCTTTTGTGCTACATATAAGTAACATCTCATACAATTAAAATACTATTTTCCCACACTTCTCCTACATTCTTAATTATTTTACATTAAATTCAGAGCTCGAATGGCTGGAGCTGTAACTCAGTTACTAGAGAGCTTTCTAATATGCACAAAGTATAAAATAAATTACATATTCTAGCTAGCCTGTATAAAAGGCACACAATCCTAGTATTTTATTTACAAGTTGTAAGCCTAGATTGGACAAGTTTTGAGTTATTCGGACTTGCATCCCAGCCATCTGCCCCTTGCTACGTGTTGTTTCTCCTGGTAATGTGCTCATGGTCCATCTCCTCTCATGGCTGCCTCCTCCTCTCTTGGTCTCCTTCCTTCTCCCCCTTGGTCTCTCCTGAGACCCCTCACTAGATCCTCAAGTCCCGCCTTTCTCTCCCTACTGTCCAATCACAGGCTCTAGCTCTTAATTAAGCAATTAACTTTAAATTGGGGAGCAGGGTTTCCATAGCACCACTTTGTGAACCTGAGGATCTCTTCATGGTAGGCAATCAGATTCTGGAGGCCAGTATTTAGCATTTGAATACATAGCATCACCAAACCAACCCCCAACAGACAAGGTCTTGGGTTTGATTCCCTAGCATTGGATAAAGCAATGGGGTTGGTACACGCCTGTACTCTTCATTGTGAGGAGGTGGAGGCAGGAGAATCAGAAATTAAACTCAGTCCCAACTATACAGCAAGAACAAAACCAGCCTGGGGCACATAAAACTTTCTTTCAATTGGTAGGTAGGTAGATAGATAGATAGACAGATAGACAGACAGACAGACAGACAGACCAACCCTGTGTCAACCTAGGGGGTTCAATTTGTATAAACACAGACATGGGTTTTCAAATCAATGACTAAAATTGTCACATATCATTTGTTTAGTTGTTCATCCCGCTCCCACTAAAACTCTGCCACCCTTGTTAAATAGATTGAATTTTTAGTCCCATCCTGTTTTCCATTGCCCTGTGCAATCCTTTGTGAACTCTCACAGTTCCTCTTCACATACACTTATGGAGATTACAATATATAAATGGGAAAAATCTACCATTATGATTCCTTTTCAATGAATGTTGAGTATTCTTGGTTATTATGTTCTCTTTAATGTTAGGAACAGCGTGTCAAACCCCATTCATAAAATGATTTGTTACTAAGAAAAAATAGAATTTACTAAATTGGGTCCATTTTTTTTTTACCATCATGCATTCAGGTCTTCTACCATGTAATATTACTTTGAAATCATATCTCTCCAACGTTTATGACTCTCTTAATGAAGCAATACCTTTTTATTTCTGTGAAAGTCTGACTATTGTTCTTTGCATTTTCTGGATATATTGCAAATGCATTTGTCGCAATCTGTAAAGATTTTATTTCCAAAAGAAGACAGAAAGCAGGCCAAATGATTCCAAATGTAACGGTACGAGTTGAACAACAAAAGGTAAATACTTAAATAAAAATCCCATTTGTGCCATAACCGTAGTAAGTTTTCCAACCTTTCTGTGTCTCTGTTGAGTACAGTTTACTCTTCTACCAAATAAAGAATTTGTTTTCATGGATTTTGTGGTGAGAAGACAGAGACAAAAGACTTAGAACCATGCCTGGCACATGGAAGATATGAATTGGTTGTATCAGGTAGGATGGGTTAGGAAATGCTTTGTAACAAATAATTATGTGTAGAAGTATATATATATATATATATATATATATATATATATAGAGAGAGAGAGAGAGAGAGAGAGAGAGAGAGAGAGAGAGAGAGTTAAAGGTTAACATGAGCAACATAACTGAGTTCCCAGACTTGGTTACAAAAAAAAAATGAGACACTGTCTCAAAATAAAAATCAAGGTTTTCTCTCCCTTCAAAGTCCATTTCCTTCCACTTTCTTCAGATCACAAAATCATTTAGTGTTTAAGGGTGAAGGATCAATTGATACACTGAGATTTTAGGACTAAGGTATATCCTGTAAATTGATAATGAGTCCAGTAGAAGGTCATGACAACGAGCTTTTTAATACACAGGCAAGCTGCCTCTTCTACATGTAGCCACAATTTTATGGTGACTTTTCAGGTCAAAGCATGTTAGGATTCAAGTCATGTCAGCCCAGTTCAAACCTTATTAAAGCTTATACCAAGCAAGCTATTTTCCCAGTCTCTGCTGGGGGATAATAACAGCTGCCGCACAGGCCTGTGCAGAAGCTACATGAGTTACATGGCAAAGGCTCCGAACTGGTCCCTAATAAGGATGGAAACATTGGTTCCCTTTGACTGCACTTGTGTATGCATAGATCTACAAGCCGTCCACCTGCCTTGTAGGATGTCCTACAAGAAACCACTACCCCCAACACTTATTTTTCCCTTTGTCTCTTTCCGCTGGCCACTTCCTTTGTTGGTAACACTTGGACTTTATATCCAAACAGATATCCTGTTATTAATTATGACTAGGTTCAGCCCAGAGCAGCTAAATTAGTTCCATAAGGTCGAGCTGGAGCCAGAATGAGTCACCAGCACAGGGAACCGCTCCCTCCTCCTGCAGGCTTGGTTCTGCAGTGGCCTCAGATACCTTCTGGTCTCAAGAGGTCAGAGTCACCGAGGAGTGATGGGGACAGAGACCTCGAATGTTGTCTTGCTTCTGTTCCTCTAGCCTCTCAGAAATGAACAAGCTGGCATTTACCTGGGAACAGTCGTGTCACATTAGGACAAAGAAAATGTCACTCCGTCTTTGATTCTACTACCCCAACCTGCTTCTCTTCCATGAGGTTCCCTATTTCGTTCTCTTTCCCTCTCAATTCTCCTCTTTAAAAGGCTTCTCTCTGGCTGGCATCCCTCAGCCCTAACATACAATCATCGCCACCCTTTCATGATTCTCCTCCCCATCCCCTCCTCCCTCCTAATGCATTCACAATTAATGATAATGACATTCACAGCCACAATAAGCAGTTGCCTGCTGGATACACAGCAGGAACACAGAGTGCTTCTCCCCAGAGTGATCGCAGGTGGTTCCCTGAGACCCACCAGCCTGGTAGCTGAATGGCTGAGCCACAGAGAGGCATGTGGGAGAGCGTGGGTGGTTCCCAGTAAGGCTCCCACCAGAACCACTTTGCTGCCAGTCCTTCTGACAAAGAAACGTCTGATACAGTCAAGTGCACCGTGGCTAACGAGGTTTGTGTGCCTATGTGCTCAGTGCCTCCAAAGGAAACTCTCAAACTCGGTCTGTGGAGGAGATAAAAAGGAAATTAATGAGTCCCACTTGGTGTTTTCACTAAAATCGTTGACAGTCTCTGGATTTTGTGTCTGGCCAGATCTTGTTATAAGAAGAAGTAAGGCAGGCTTGTGCTTTTCAGACCAATGTCATAATACACCTGTTAAAAATTACACTGGAATGCCCATTGATGCCTCCATGAGCTAGGCAAATTGAATGCCATAGATACCCAGGGTAGTTAACTCAAGAGTGTTAGCTCTGACCCTTCATGTGCCTTTGTGTGCGTGCGTGCACGCATGCATGTGTGTGGGTGTAGGAGGGTGGGTGTTAAATTTTTTAGATTTATTTTAAAAGGATGGGTGTTTTGTCTACATTCATGTCTGTCCATCACATGCATTACTGGTGCCTAGGGAGGTGAGAAGAGGGCATCAGATCCCACGGGTCTGGAGTTACAGACAGTTGTGAGCTGCCATGTTTGCTGGGCATTGAACCCCAGACCTCTGGAAGAACAGCCAGTGCTCTCAACCTCTAAGGCATCCCTGGCTCTTACCTTTCTATAATGAGAAATGCAAAGGCACGGATGCTCCAAACTCTCTACTTAATTCTGCTTATGAGTTCAGCTTTATGCTTCTAATTTTTATTTACTTACTATTTTCCTCTTTAAAATTTTTTTGATGTTCTCAATATATCTGTATACATTTTAAGCTACTCAAATCCTTTGAGAACTCAAACAAATTTTAGAAGAAACAAATGAAGCCATAAACTCTGCCTTTGCAGAGCCCATCCAGTCCATGACTTGATCTATCATGTGAGTTCTAGTTCAGAGAATATTTTCATTTAGTCACTGCATTTACAGATTGACTTCGTGAAAGCATTTTATTAGAATGTCATTAAAAAGAATGGGTGAGATAGTTGGTAAAGCAGCTTGTTGCCATGTCTGACAGTCCGAACTCGATCCCTACAACTCACACAGGAGGAGGGAGAAGTCCTCTGGCTTCCATATGCGCTCTGTGGCAAGTGATGCTCTCCAGTCCCACCACCACATGCACATAGAAGAAGGAAATAACAGGTAACTGATTGATAGATGATAGACAGACAGATCGATAGATGAAAGAAGACAGATAGACAGATGACAGGTGTATAGATAGATAGAGAGACAGATTGATAGATATTAGAAGATAGATAGACAGACAGACAGACAGACAGATGATAGATGTATAGATAGACAATCAGACTAACAGATGATAGAAGATAGACAGATAGATATATAGATACACAGATTCATAGATGATAGATAGACAGACTGACAGACTGATGGATGATAGATAGATAGACAGACAGATAGATAGATAGATAGATAGATAGATAGATAGATAGATAGATAGATAGATAGATTATATGCCTACACATATATATTTGATTTTGACTTTTTGATCTGAATTATCCAGACACATAATTTCAACCCAAGTTAAGCTTAGGGCATAAATAAAGCAGTCATTTACTGCTTGTCTGACCGCTATCCGTTCAAGGCTCTGAAGTAACTAACCCATCACAAGGATGACAGTTTCTTCTTCAACTTTCAACCAGAAGGATGATGTGAAAAAAATCTCATTGTATTTATGAACTAAAGCAGTGAGCTTCTCTTTTAAGATTTATTTTTATCTGTGGGGTGGGTATGTAGGTGTGTGGGGAATAGGGGTGGGTAGGTATATGTGGGGTATGTGGGATAAGGAAGGTTATATGTGGGGTAGGTGTAAGGGAACTAGGTCTGTGTGGGGTGGGTATGTGGGGTCAGTGTACAGGGAATGAGTGTGGGGGGATGGGTATAGGAGAATCAGTGGGGAATGGGGGTGGGTGGGGTGTGGTCTCTTCCAGTCATGAAATTGATCCAGTGTTTGTTAATACAATTTCCTATTCATCATCAGTTGAACAGTACACACTGTAGGTATATATAATTTGATGGTTCATTTTCAAAAGTGCCTCAAGCCAGGGTAGGTCAAATACAGGCAAACAGAAAACAGCGCTAGAGTTGGCTAGTCTGACTAGTCCCCCTCTGCTTAGCCTGTCCCCCCACACACATCCTGACTAGTCCCCCCCTCTGCTTAGCCTGTCCCCCCACACACATCCTGACTAGTCCCCCCTCTGCTTAGCCTGTCCCCCCACACACATCCTGACTAGTCCCCCCCTCTGCTTAGCCTGTCCCCCCACACACATCCTGACTAGTCCCCCCCTCTGCTTAGCCTGTCCCCCCACACACATCCTGACTAGTCCCCCCCTCTGCTTAGCCTGTCCCCCCACACACATCCTGACTAGTCCCCCTCTGCTTAGCCTGTCCCCCCACACACATCCTGACTAGTCCCCCCCTCTGCTTAGCCTGTCCCCCCACACACATCCTGACTAGTCCCCCCTCTGCTTAGCCTGTCCCCCCACACACATCCTGACTAGTCCCCCCTCTGCTTAGCCTGTCCCCCCACACACATCCTGACTAGTCCCCCCTCTGCTTAGCCTGTCCCCCCACACACATCCTGACTAGTCCCCCCCTCTGCTTAGCCTGTCCCCCCACACACATCCTGACTAGTCCCCCTCTGCTTAGCCTGTCCCCCCACACACATCCTGACTAGTCCCCCTCTGCTTAGCCTGTCCCCCCACACACATCCTGACTAGTCCCCCTCTGCTTAGCCTGTCCCCCCACACACATCCTGACTAGTCCCCCTTCTGCTTAGCCTGTCCCCCCACACACATCCTGACTAGTCCCCCCTCTGCTTAGCCTGTCCCCCCACACACATCCTGACTAGTCCCCCTCTGCTTAGCCTGTCCCCCCACACACATCCTGACTAGTCCCCCCTCTGCTTAGCCTGTCCCCCCACACACATCCTGACTAGTCCCCCCTCTGCTTAGCCTGTCCCCCCACACACATCCTGACTAGTCCCCCCTCTGCTTAGCCTGTCCCCCCACACACATCCTGACTAGTCCCCCCTCTGCTTAGCCTGTCCCCCCACACACATCCTGACTAGTCCCCCCTCTGCTTAGCCTGTCCCCCCACACACATCCTGACTAGTCCCCCCTCTGCTTAGCCTGTCCCCCCACACACATCCTGACTAGTGCCCCCCCTCTGCTTAGCCTGTCCCCCCACACACATCCTGACTAGTCCCCCCTCTGCTTAGCCTGTCCCCCCACACACATCCTGACTAGTCCCCCCCTCTGCTTAGCCTGTCCCCCCACACACATCCTGACTAGTCCCCCCTCTGCTTAGCCTGTCCCCCCACACACATCCTGACTAGTCCCCCCTCTGCTTAGCCTGTCCCCCCACACACATCCTGACTAGTCCCCCCTCTGCTTAGCCTGTCCCCCCACACACATCCTGACTAGTCCCCCCTCTGCTTAGCCTGTCCCCCCACACACATCCTGACTAGTCCCCCCTCTGCTTAGCCTGTCCCCCCACACACATCCTGACTAGTCCCCCCTCTGCTTAGCCTGTCCCCCCACACACATCCTGACTAGTCCCCCCCTCTGCTTAGCCTGTCCCCCCCCACACATCCTGACTAGTCCCCCCTCTGCTTAGCCTGTCCCCCCCACACACATCCTGACTAGTCCCCCCTCTGCTTAGCCTGTCCCCCCACACACATCCTGACTAGTCCCCCCTCTGCTTAGCCTGTCCCCCCACACACATCCTGACTAGTCCCCCCCCTCTGCTTAGCCTGTCCCCCCACACACAACCTGACTAGTCCCCCCCTCTGCTTAGCCTGTCCCCCCACACACACCCTGACTAGTCCCCCCTCTGCTTAGCCTGTCCCCCCACACACATCCTGACTAGTCCCCCCTCTGCTTAGCCTGTCCCCCCACACACATCCTGTCTAGTCCCCCCTCTGCTTAGCCTGTCCCCCCACACACACCCAAATCCTGCTAGTCTAGCTGCAGCACCCCCTAAACCAGAAGCTAGAGTGGAAAATTGCTAACAGCCAGATTTGCCTGAAGTCCTTTATGACAAAGCTATGTCCTGAAAAGCTTCAAAATACCAGGGTGTGACATATAGTGATAATCCACATGTGGTTTATGTTGAAAAAAAAACACACATATAAACAGCAGAGAGACAGATAAGATTGGGAGGGTTTCCCTCCCAATTACTCAGCCACAGGAAAAAGGAAGGAAGGGGCTTGTTGCTAGGGTTTGTACACTGTTCTCCTAAATCAATCAGGGCACCCACTATTCTAGGCTGACCTCAGTCTTTGCCAGGTCATAAACTATATCACATTCAACACTCTGGGTTCTGATGTTCTGATTGTGCAGAGCTCTCCTTTGTTTCACACAATGTGGGCACACACACACACACACACACAGAGTCACACACACACACAGAGTCACACACACATACACACACACATACACACACACTTACACAGAGACATGGGCACACAAATCAACAATATAGTCTAAGGGTGGGTACGCCATTAGTCCTGGTCTAAGGTACCATATTTTCCTACTGACCATCTTTGTGAACATTAAATTCATTAAGCCTCAATTTCCCTTTGTAAAACAGGGGCACTTCTACAACAAGGGCTAGTAATTATTAAGATGGATCCAAAATTAAGTGCAAATTACCTCCTTGTTCCTGATGCAAATCAAACCTTAGTTATATAGGAACTTCCATTGTTACTATTATTATTAAAACCTCAGTCTTTAAAAATTTTTTATTAAGGAGATTCAACACTAATTACAAAGAATAACTTTTGTTATTCAAAAGAAGCTTCGCAACTTTAATCCTTCTCAGAATTTCTGATGCTTCCGTTGTCACCTAATATGCCCTAAAACCAAAAAGGTGATAAAATCACATCAATTTGTGTTACAGATAAAAGCTCAAAGTACTAATTAGATAAGAGGCTGCCATGACTTTTCTAGGTGACTGGGTTGTAGTGAGTGGTCACTCAGATAGCATTATTACTAATAACGGTAATAATTATTAAGTCCTTTAATGGCTCATAATTGTAAATGAGTCTTCCACAAAAATGTCACATCTTTTTTATAATTCTTTTTGTAGATGAATCAGTTTCTTTGTTCACCATCAAGCACAGTTTCTAGATGTCCATTCCAGGGACTTTCTGCCTGGGCAGTTTCCTGCAGACACTTGGCTGACAGGTGATGGGCCATGTAATGTTTCTATATACCTTCCAGGGGAAAGGAGCTCCTTGCAGAGAGGGACTGAGGGGACTCACATTCAATCCAGAAGAAAAGCGAGTCAATGAGATTTTATTAGCAGTATAAAATCTTATAAACGATTCATTTGCCTGAATGTATTGAAAAGGGTCGTTGGCTTTTTTAAGACAACTTGAAAGGCAATCTGAGGACAAATCAGAAAAGCACATCTGACTCTCTTCCAAAAGGAAATATTCTATCAGACTATAACAACGTAGGTTGCAGAGAAGGCCTACAAAGAAAATGTAATGTACTCAAGTCTCTCTGGATGCTTTCCAGGCGCAGGTTACTGTGGTAATGATTCTGTTCCCATATATTTGTCTGACTCTAAATTGGAGACTCACTCAGTGTTCCTGTTCAGTGGCTGTTTAAACCAACCCACACTAACTCCTAGTTTCACTTTGCAAATGTTTCTGGTTCCATTTGCAATTCTTACTTGGAGGTGGGGGTCAGTCTCTTAGCAAATTCTGGAGGCAGCTAGGGGCTTTGACAGAAAAATCAGAGCTTGACAAAGTAGCCAGATTCGTCAACATCCTGTTTTCAATGACCGGTAGCATCCTTCAGTAACACCGTACTTCCTGCTTTGATGACAGTAACTGTGCAAAAAAGCCAGCCATCATCGGCTACCTAGCCTGCTATTCCAAGCCTGGAGCCTTCCTGGGTCGTCATAGTTTCAGACATGCGCAGTGTCTTCCTTCAGCTGCTTCAACTATAGCTCAACTATCGGTGAATTGGAGAAATCTTTTTAAAAAATCTCCACCATCCTGGTCCGGGCTGTCAACGTGATTGAAAAAGAAAACGGGAAAATGACAGAGAGTTTCAGGAGCTGGGGGCTCCAAAAAGGATATGTAGGATTTAAAAGCTCTCCATCTGGAGTCCTGAAAATTCTGGCCTTAAAAGAAGCTCAATGAAATCCCCCTCACCCAGTGAACTTCGGGGAGTGCGGATGCTGGGGAGGCAGAACGTCTCATAGTTTTACATTTCCTGGAGAATATGAGGGTAGACACTCTAAATGTTTTGTGGCCATTCTTAGGCTCATCAATATTTATGAAAGCTACCTCGGTTATGAAGAAATGCTGGTTTTGATAGACTGTTTGAAGTGTAGGAGTGAAGTCTAGGACACACTGTTCCCAGTGCCAGATCCCTGGTGGCTTAGAAATCTTTTTTAAGTGATTTCATGGTCCTCATTACATTCAAATGGGGCTCTAAAGACTGTCAATGTCTACTTAACACTGTAGACATCGCTATATAAAGTGCTCTGGGTATAGGAGTAACTCAATGGAGGCACACTTTCTCTCTTGGGCAATGGTTACTTCCTACCACGAGTGTGTCTTAGGTTTTGTTGTCTTGGAGTTGTTTGCCTGTGTAACGCCAGGATCAAATGCAGGGCGTGGTTCGGACTCTGCAGCGCTCTGCCTCTGAGCTGCACCCCAGCCATAACAGATATTTAATAAAAACCTAACAAAGACCAAGCCTGCAGCGTCCAGTCTCTGAGAATTAAAGATAGATTATAATGGTTTATTCCATGTTAAGCTTCTAAGGCTGTTATTTCAAAATACAAAATCTTTTATTCTAGAGGTGAAACAAAAAATTCTGGACAAGTATCAGTTTTGTAACCACATAGAAATTTGGTTATATTTTCTGTGGTCTTGGATTTTTTTTTTTACCAGAATGAAGAACTTATTTTTTGTATTTAAATGCCAAATCGAATAAGGATAATGCTTGTGGATTTACCCTGTTTCAATTGAGAGTCTTAAAGACCTATTGCTGCTTATGAAGATCTCTATAAAACGCACATATAATTACTTTTATTGTCCTACGGATATGATTTGAATATGAAATTTCCCCTGTAGGCTTATATGTTGTAAGCCTGGTCCCCAGATGGTGGCACCATTTTGAGAGGTGATATAAACTTTGGAATTAAGACTTAGCTGAAAACCTTATACAATTAAGGACAGAGGTGAACCTATGGCAAAAGCTTATGGCAGGCCCCTTTCCATCTTTCTTTTCTCTACTTCCTGGTTGTCACAGAGTGAACCCTTCTGCTCTCCTTCCCCACCCACACAAACACACACACATTCCTCCCATGAGTGACAGACACCTCCAAAACCTTGAGCTAAAACAGACCTTTGCTCCCTTAGGTAATTTCCATCAGGCATTTTGTTACAGTGATGACAACTACAATTTGTTCATGAGCCTGGGATAGGAAGAGCATTTGGATTGCTGTTTTGAGAACTTAATCAAAAGCTAGAATCATCTGATGCTGCGCACTCATCTTAGAGGCATTGATTAGAAAAACGTAAAGAAGCATTGTGACGTTCATGTTAGTGTCAGCTTGACAGAATCTAGATTCACCTGAGAGATGGGCCTCTGGGCATAGCCATAGGGGATTATGTCAACTATAACCTGCCTATATCTGCAGTCACCCATACAAATATGCATATATAGACATTAAAGGATAGTATCCACATAGAGTAGTTCCATATATGGCATTTGTCTTTCTAAGTTTCCCTTAATTCCTCCTCCTCCTCCTCCTCCTCCTCCTCCTCCTCCTCCTCCTCCTCCTCCTCCTCCTTCTTCTTCTTCTTCTTCTTCTTCTTCTTCTTCTTCTTTTTCTGTGTGTGGGTATTTTGCCTGCATGACTGAGTACCATGTATGAGCCTGGTGCCCTATGAGATCAGAGAGACTCAGATTCCTGGGAGCTGGAATTATAAAAGGTTATGAGCCACTGTGTGGGTACTGGGAATTGAACCCAGGTCCTCCAGAAAAATCAGCAAGTGGTCTTAAATGTTGAGCCATCTCTCCAGTCCTCTCCCTCTGAATTTTTTATACTTCTTGCTTGCCTTGATCAGCTTTTGATCCATATTTGAAATCACTGAGATGTTTTATGTTTCTACAAATTGAACTTTGGGTATTCTAAGTTGTTGGTCTGCACGTCCTAATTTTGGATATCTCTGCTTTTCAACTCTTGGGATTTAATGTGTGATTTGTAGAAATCCTAGAGCATAAATTGGTATACTTCTGAAATTTCTTTATTTGTTAAATTTAAGATTGTTTCCAGTTGAGCAAAATTTGAGGGACTTTGCCATCAACAGACCTTCACTAAACAAACCCTGATGTTATACGTAGTTCATAAGCAAGAAAATAATTCTATAAGTGTTCTACATAAATAACACAGATGGTTGTGAAGGCGGCATACATGAGTAAATTACACAGTACACAAATTGTATGTGGTGAGAAGAAAATTCACAAGAGACAAAGCTCTTCCTTTGCAGTATAGACTGTAGGGCTTGAGAGCTAGACAGTAGGTAGCAGGTCTCTGTTAAATCTTTAACCTTCTTGATGTGTAATGCAGAACAGTCTACAGAACTATATTAGCATGCATCTTAAGTTGCTAGTGGAAACAGATGCAGATCTGCCTACAAATGCAGAAACCTTGTTAGTTAGTTCCCTATCATCGTAAATGTATTCTAAGGACAACTTTGAAGGACACAGACTTTCCTAAAGGTGCTGCAAAACATTGTTTCCAGGGATAAATCTGTAAGGTAAGTGCAGAGAAGCCCTTCTTTCATTAGTAACCAATATTTGATGTGTAATGCTATGATTTCCTATAGCAGGTCTTAGCTACTTTGTGGTTTCTTCTTTTTCTCACCCTTTATCCCTTTGGTTTCACCTCCTATCACTAGCTAGGAGACAACAAGCAATAGAGGAAAGAGAGACAGAGTCGGAGAGACAGAGCGACAGAGAGATCTCTGAATCTAATCTCTTCTTGTTTCTTCTTTGCTTACAGCCTATCTTTGCTACTTTGAGGCTTCTTCTTTTTATCTGGGTTTGCCCTTTATCCCCCACACCACGTTTCACTAATCACTAGATAGGAAAGAAAGAAGGATAGAGAATCTACTCTAATCTCTTTCTTCTTGTTTCTTCTTTATGACCACTAACAAACTGCAACCAACTACCCTGAACCATCAACAACCACCAATGCCACCTCTTGTGGCCCTAGCATTTACATATCCTCTAATAAGTTCCCAGAATCCCAAATGTCACACAATCACAGAAACTATCTGCAACCGGCAAAACCATGCCTCTGCTAGAGCACGAGGCAAATCACAGTCAGCTGCTACAAGGCAGCCTCATATCCCCACACCTGGGATTAAAATGAGAACATATTCTTAAAATATTTCTGTTTTTTTTTAAAAAAATAAACCAAAATTATAGAATTTTCACTACATTTACAATTCATGTCTCAATAAAACTCAACCCTGGCTGAAGTAGGTAACAATCTGTTCTATCTATATCCATGAGTATGAAGTAGCAAGTGCTTGAATGTATATTACTAAATACCATAAATATATTTTATATAAGCATATACAGTATAAGTTAAAGGTATAGGAACTGGGGTGTTTTTCCTTTGGATAATGTTCACCAAATATACACAAAACCGTGGGTTCAATCCACAGCATTGCACAGGCCAGGCATGGTGTTGCACGCCTATAAACCTAGCACTCAGGATGTGGAGGCAGGAGGATCTGAAGTTCAAGATCATCATTGGCTACATGAAGAGATGAATTGATTTGAGATGTGACCTACCAAAAGACAAGTGAGCCAAGGCTGAGAGCTAAGAATTCGCTTTTTTGAGTATAGAAATAAGAATGTCTCAGGGGCTGAGCCTGAGACTCAGTCAGTAAAGGCCTGACTGCAGAAGCATGAGAACTTGGCCTCCACATGTACCTGCACAGGCAAGTACACTCCCACACATGTGTACATATGCACATAACAGAGAAAGAAAGAGAGAGAGAGAGAGAGTCTCTTAAGGTTCTAAGCAATCTTTGAAGGTAGGAGAGCAAAGGAATGAACATTCTCTCCCTTCAACTCCCTCTAAGAGATGTTGCAATCCCTGGGTGAGGTCTGTGCCTATGTTTCTATAAACACTCTTAAGTAACATACAGATTCATATCCGGTTCTGTGTGCTCTCTCACACAGACCAAACAAATACTCATGAAGCGAATTGATAAAATGGCAAAGTGGCCCCGGAGTTGAAGGTCAGGAAGGGGATAAGGAGGTCTGAACCAACTAGGAAAATAACGACGATGATGGGAAAGCCTGCCTTTAGCATTTCTATTTAGTCCCTGACACGCATCCTTAACGTTCTCCTCAGCCCATTTCCTACTCCATTTCTTGCTCACTCTTATCCCCCAGCCAAAAATATATTCACCTCTGACCTCTTCCTCTCAGCCTTAATCTCGCTAACTCATTCGTGTCCAGATCATGCCTAGATAAAACTGAGAAAATTGACATTACTTTCCCCAAAGCGTAACAACAAAGATAAGGCTAATTATCATGGTTATCCTGTTCTCTATTATTTGCTACATATTTTTCTTCAAAAGTGAGGTTCCCTCTTCCAGATCATCTATAACCAGAATGAAGATATAAAATAGCCTCTGATGTAACAAGAAATCATACATTTATGAGTAGATTAATGTAGCCATGCTTCACTGTTACAGAACAAAAAAAGGGAATTGTGATGTAGGTATGTATACCCACACCCTGTTGAAACCATCATAAATATAAGCTCTGAGTGTTCAGCCCTAAAGGGGACATCTCTATCTCCATCATGACCACCCTTCTCACTTCCACCTACCTAAGGCTCAGGAAACATCAGGGAGGAGGGGGTGAGACGAATGTAAGAGCCAAGGATGGGGAGGAGTGCTGTGGAATACCATCTTCTGGCCCTGGCAGAGTCACAGGCCCTTGTACTCATGAACTCACAGCAGCCATGGTTATCTCACCAAACCTGCACAAGACCCAGCCAGTCAGCATGCCTGAGTGGACGAGGGAGGGGGTAAGTGAGAGCCTACCCCTAGCTGAGGAACTATTTGCATGCAGTTCATAACTTCTGGGGAACGAGAGACATTTTTCTTCAAAGGTAGAGTCATGGGTAGATTGTCCATCTAGTAAATTACTCCATGTTCCTGCACGTGCAAAAGCCCTATGGAACTCAGTGGGCTAGTAAAAAAAGAAACTGAAAGACATGAAAGTAGAAGGAGAAAGGTCAGGGGAGATGGGGGGCGGAATATTAAGACAGGGAGACGGAGAATGAATATTATGTACACATATAAAATGTTCAACGAATACATTTTAAATTATTGAGAGAGAGAGAAAGAGAGTGAGAGAGAGAGAGAGAGAGCCTCTAACAATGTGCACCATAAGGCACCTGCATAATAAAGGATCCTCCTAAGACAGACTTTCCCTCAACTGCATAGGAATTGGCTGCTGATTAGCACACCAAGAGAGGTGTTGAGCTGGAATCACAGTTACTTCTCCCACAGTTTAGATGTAGATGAAGAAATGATTCTGGAGGCAGAAGATGATACTTGGAGCAGATTATTTGGCAGTTCTAATTTGACTTTCCTTGCTAGAACAAGGCAGAGTAGGATGGTGGTGAAAATCTTGGGGACTCAGAGGCTCCAGATCCAGCTGGTCCTCAGCAGACTGGAATCCTGCCAGGACCATGGAGGGAGTCCGGTCGACTTCTCTCAGCAACCGGGTAGAGTTTCCATTCCCACATCAACCATGCAGAATTAAAAGTTGGATTTCTACATTTCTTTTAAATTTTGGCTATTTTTATTAACATATATTATTTTTATCGATCATCATGAGTTTTCTATGACAATGTCAAAAATATGGTGTATTTTGGGCACATTCATTCTCTTTCCCCTTCTTGTTTCTTTCCTCCTCATCCCTAGATATCTCTCTCTCTCTCTCTCTCTCTCTCTCTCTCTCTCTCTCTCTCTCTCTCTCTCTCTCTCTCTCTCTTTCTCTCTGTGTGTGTGTATGTGTGTGTGGTTTGCACATATGTACTATTGTGTTCACACACATGAGTGTACAGGTGCATAAACTCATGCAGAGGTCAAAGGAAGACATCAACATCAATTGTCTTCTTTTGATTTCCACTTCAGTTTTGGTTTGGTTGTTGTTGTTTGGGGGTGTTTTTTGTTTCTCACTGAACATGAAGCTCACAGGTTTGTCTAGGATGACTGGACACCCTAATCACCCATCTCCACCTGCCAACACTAGGGTCACAGGCACATGTGGACAGGCTCAGTCTTCACACGGGTGCTGGGGAATTGAACTCTGGTCTTCCTTTCACTGCAAGCACTCTTACCTACTGAGCCATCACCTCCAGCACTCCACTTCCTACTTCATGAAGCTTTCCCCTATTTTTCTTGTGTGTGTGTGTGTGTGTGTGTGTGTGTGTGTGTGTGTGTGTGTGTGTAGGTTGCTTCCAGGAACATGGGCTACAAGAGGAAGGGCCTCATGAAGTCCTTCTCTATCCATGATGGAGTGTTGGTGGGCCCTGGCTCATGCAGGTCTTTGTAGGTAAGTGCAGCAGCCTCAGTGTGCCCAGCAGGCAGTGCTGCCCAGCACTGGAGCCCTCCTTCCAGCTCTTACGTTCTTTCTTTGAAAGCATATTTAATCCCAGAGGACCAAACTAGGAAGTCGGTTCAAGAAAGCACATTAGTCAGGGTTCTCCAGAGGACAGGAATGAATGCATGTTTAAAAGGCATTGATTAGATTGGCTTACATGATATGGTCTGGGTAATCTACTATAATGGCCGTCTCACAGCAGACAGAAAGAGACTCTGATATCTCAGTCCATGAGAATGGATGCCTCAGAATTACTACTCTTACACTGAAAGCCAGTCTAATCCTAGAGAGCTGCTGGTCTTGAATCAGTGTTCAAAGATAGAAGAAGCTGGATTCTGATATGAGCCAAGGAATGCAGCTGGTACAGCAGCAGAGTAGATGAACTTGCCAGTAAGAGTGAAGACAACAAGGCCAAAGCAAAGCTTCCTTCTTCTGTCTGATTTATCTCTGGGCAACCACCAAAGGGTGCCATCCATAGCTAGTGACGGCCTTCCCACTTCAAATAACCTGGAGAAAATCCCTCACACATACTCCCAGAGGCTTGCTTTTGAGTTGATTCCAGATCCAGACAAGTTGACAAGCCAGATTAACCATCACAAGAAGTAGCAGTGAGGGTGTGATTTAAATGTAGATCTCCTGCCTGATAAGCTCGTGCCCCTGGGTTCAACCCCAAGCATCACAGAAAGAAAATGATGCAGGATGTATTGTCTAGTCACAGAACATCACAGACAAGACTAGATGCAAACTCTTTTGAGTTGATCTGAACCTTTTGGGGGTGACTAGTTTAAAAAGTAACAGTAAGGTTACGGATCTTGTTCTGTCCTTAAAGCATAGCTTGTGGAAGGTATCATCAGCCACTGTCTGGGTCACAAAAATGTCACAGTTCTTAATCTTGCCACACAAGCTCTGTGCCTTTTAAAAGCGGCTAACATGAAATGTGCATCACAGCTGCCGAGGCAGACTGGGAATGTTTCTATAAAATCACCTGGGAAAATCTGGCCAACAGGAAACCTCGCTTAGTGCATCTCGGAAGGGAATAGTGGCCAATTACGCTCCCAAAATGAACTGCCTGCCGATTCCTGTCCATTGCTTAAACAAACTTCCTTTCTGGCTTATTTTCCATAATGTGACCATTCTGGGCCACCACAAGCTGGGCTCTTTCAGACCACATTGAACTTTGCACATGGGGAAAAGAAAGAGAGATCAGTTATTAATCTAGGTCCACGTAGGAAAGAAAAAGACTATTTTTGTTTCTAAAAGCTTTAAGGGGGGAAGCATCTAACCTAACTCCTTGGAGCTTCTCTGTAGCTTTGCAGGAAGCTGAACGGAAGCAGAGAAAGACAAGCAAAGGTGGACTCATATCACAGGGAGTGAGGAAGAGCTTTAACGACTGGCATCCCAGCACACCGAAGCCTGCAACAGTGATGCTGAGATGAAAGTTCGAAGCCATCCTGAACTACTTAGTCCTGGTCCACACAAGCCCTGTCCCCAAAACACACAAACTTACAACGACTAGAGTTCACGGATTTGCTGCGGGCTGTCTCTGAGCCACTATCCAGGGTCTTCAGGCAGAGCCAGTCGGAAGAGTTTCGTAACTGACATAGACGTTCAGGAAAAAGCAAGCACGTACGCTGTGCATTTATGCATGACTTCTACTTAACAGGCCTGAAGCAAGAGAGCCAAAAATATGCCAGAACTTCATAACAACAGGAGAAAATAAAAATAAAAAACAAAAAAAAACAAACAAAAAAAAAATAAAACACTGACTCTTAGAGATATGAATGTGTTCGGCTTGAAGGTGATGTGAGAATGCAGCTTTTCAAAGTCAGAAAATGACAAAGCAAGGCTGACCTTCTTGACAAGCTCTGCTATGGCAGATCGTCTGTCCCCAGGTGGTCACAGAAATCAGGGGCTGAGGGTCAGCATTTGATGAATGAGGAGCTCGGTCTCCAGGATGGGCCTCTGTAGGTGGGAACCCAAGGGCTTACCTTCGGAGGATAGCAACCTTGCCTAAGCTTTCTTACACTGTTCCGACTTTGCTTTCTTTCCTCTGAGTCTCCAGCACCTCATGCTAGGTGAGAGTTCTGCCACTGAGCCTGGATCCCAGCCTAGGGCTACATTGCCTTTTTTATAAGTCCTTCCGCACACTCCTCAAAGCAAATGAGGCAGTATAGAAAAACACAGCTCTCATAACTTGTGATGCTGTTATCCAAACTGATCCAGAAGAAAAAAAAATGTACACAAACTAACTTTTTAGGGTTTTATTTGTATTTTATGTACATCTGGGGAGTGAAAAACATAATTTGGAATCCATAGGACCTATGGATTCACAAACACTAGACTTATGGTGATAAGGCCATTAAGAGACCAAAAAGGGAACAGGTCCCCAGTGGAAGCCAAGACCAGAAAGTTTCCCCAACTAGAACCATAGCTGCATAGCCTAGGACGTCAGAGCAGCAGAGTCGACAGCCAGTCAAAATTATGTGCAACTTGATACTGCAGAGTTCCACCCTGAACGGCCAATGACAAAAATAAGTTCATTTGGCCACCTACAAAGTCTTAAACACCCAGCAGGGAAATATAACCAAAGATTAAAATAATTAGTAGAATCACAAAACAAGCTCCTACTAGCCCCCAACCTGGACTGTTATGTGACCCATCTCAGCCAGGTGCCTAGTACTTCTAAAGTCCTACAAAGGCAGTCATCAGATACTAACCGTAGCCAATTAAAAAGGACCTCTTAGGTTACCAACACACAACCTTACATTCTAATTGGCCATGAGCAAATGCATCTCCCGTGGTGATTTTCTCCTTTCTAATGGGGGCTTCCAACAATCCGAAGTCTCTGCCCCATAGTGAAGCAGCCTCCCCCTGCTGCTTGCTTCCCTAAAGAGTGAAGCCTCTTTCACTCCAAGTCTTGCTCTTTTCCTCCTCGCTGCCAAGTCTCCTAGTCATTACTGAGATGAGTGTGTCTGTGGTAGGGGGTTTCTACATTTCATAAGATTCCTTCTTCTCTTCCACATTTTAAGTCCCTGCCTCTTTCAATGGCTGATCAGATTTACTTCTTCTGAAATTAAATAGATTCAACTTCTAATGGTTATAAACTGCCACTGGCGAGCTAGGCTGAGAGTCTCTGGGAACCTGCTCACCTGAACACAAACCCCTTCCAAGGGCGCCTCAGCCTTCTTGCAGGGATAGTCACGGCCTCAACTCTCTTAGGCTCCATGAAAAGCATTTTCTCTTTTTTTTTAAGATTTATTTTTACGTTGTATATATGAATGTTTTGCCTGCATGTGTACATATGAACAACATGTATATCTGGTGCCTGCAAAGGTCATAAGAGTGTGTTGGCCCCCCTGACACAGGAGTTACAGAAGGTTGTGAACCACAATATGGTTCTAGGAGCAGAACCAAACCTAAGCCCTCTCCAAGAACAGCAAGTGATCTTAACTTCTGAGACATCTCTCCAGCTTCAAAAAAAATTCTACAGTTCAGCCTGCCTTTGTCTATTTAAATCCTGGGCATCCTGTGATGTTCTTTGAGGATTTGAACCATCTCTGCCTCCCCATCAACTAGACAGAAACTTGTGCCTTAGCTCCACCCCTCTCAAGGTCACATTTAATCAGAATGCACCCTACCATAGCACCTTACTGAGCAAACCAAAAGAGTAGCTACTACATCACTGGTAATAGCTGCAACCTTCACTCTCTACTGGCAGGTGTGCGGAAATAGTTGGTGAAGGGGGGAGTCTTCTAAGTTAATTCCATTTTTACTGGCCAAAGAGGACCCCCTAGAACTCACAAACCGAACTGCGCCAACCAAAGAATTTTCAGTAATACAAGAACAATGGAATTACCTTGCAGTGTGTGTGTATACTTCAGAGTTGATCGCATGCGGTGATTTGAATGAGAAATGCCCCCCACCCCCACCCCATGGGTTCTTGTATTTGATCCCTAGTTGGTGATGCTCTTTGGGAAGCTTATGGTAGTTTAGGAGCATTAGGAAGAGGAGCCTTGCTAGAGGACCTAAATCACTGGGGTACAGCTTTAAGAGCTTATAGCCCCGCCCCACTTCCTTGTCCACTTCCGGTGTGCAAACAAACATATAATAAGCAGTTTCCTTCTTCTGCTGTCATGATTTCCTAGAACGATGTCATGCTCTTCCGGCGTGATGGACTCAATCCCTCTAGAACAAAGGAATAAAGACAAAACCATTTCTCCTGTAATTGTTTTCAGCTGTGGTATTTTATCTCCGCAATGGGAAAGTAGCTGCTGTAGGTGCTCTAAGTGGAGGCCGTACCTTGCTAAAGGAATAACAGGCTGCTTTTATGCAAACCGCCTGAGCAAGCACGAGAATCTCTTCAAACCATCATCCAATGCACCAGGAAGCCGGGAAGACGAGGGACAAAAGGAAGAGATGAGTGGCAGGATTTTAAAGCAAATGTAGTTATCTTGACCACTTCTGAAATCATTTGTAGGCCTGTGTTCAAAGCCCAAACATGGAAGGGGAGGGAGGCAGGTAGGGAGGGAGGGAGGGAGAATGAAATTAAATAAGTATTTAATAATGGACATCCCTGGCTGGAATTATAGTACATAGCACTGAGTAAAAAGGAAGGAAGGAAGGAAGGGAGGGAGGGAGGGAAAAAGGGAGGGGGGAGGGAGAGAGGGAGGAAGGGAGGAAGGAAGGAAGGAAGGGAGGATGGATGGGAGGGAGGGAGTTCCCTTGAAGGACCGATCCAAAGCTTGCTGAGAATGTGTTTAGGGCAAAGTGCTAGGTCTGGAGAAACGCCTCTGATCAGAAATGGTATCCATCTTAACCACCTCCTTCTGCTATCCCCTATAAAGGATCAGACCCACCCAGGACCGGATCACTGACTCCGCCTCTCTCATTTCTTCCCCCAGCTCTCCCCACCCCCCCACCCACTCCCCCACACACACACAGAGCTAGCCAGTCCAGGTGTTGTTTCCTGTTCTGTGTATTTGTGTGCAAATGCACGTGTGCACCTGGGGATCAGGCTGGAGTGCTGCTGTGGGAACACTTCCATGACAGCAACGCACACCCAACGTTCTGGAGAATTCTCAGATTCCTACCTCCACTATAACATTTACTAAAACTGTGCTATATTACGAATTTTGTTTTGCCAGCCCTGTTGATCTATCAAGGGAGGATGGGTGAGGTCACTGTAGTCCCTCAAGGGGACATTCTCCTAAGTCTTCATATAGAGTAGGTTGGGGTTTTTTTCGTTGTTTTTTAAATCTATATGTGTGTAATCTGCTTCTGTGTACATGCAGGTGCCTTCAGAGAACAGAAGGCTCTGGATTCCCTTGAGCTGGAATCAGAGGTGGTAGAGAGCCACCTGTCATGGATGCTCGGAACCAAACTTTGGGTTTTCTGAGAGAATAGCAAACGCTCTGAACCACTAAGCCATCTCTCCAGCCCCTGGGATGAAGTGTGTGTGTGTGTGTGTGTGTGTGTGTGTGTGTGTGTATACGTGTGCAAGCATATATGTATGTGTATTTATATTTATTTATTTTATGTGTATGAATGCTTGACTTACATGTATGTATGTGCATCACATGTATACAGGCCAGAGGAGGGCATAATATTCCCCAGAACTGAAGTTAACAGTTCTATGAACCTCCATATGGGTACTGGGAACTGAACCCAGGTCCTCTGCGAGAGAAGCCAGTGCTCTTAACCACCAAGCCATCTGTCCAGCCTTGGTAATTTCTTGATGGTGGATTTGTGCTGTGTGGTGGATTTATACCCTCTATCTCCACGTACAGCTGGGTATTAGGCTCTGTAAATGTCTCCTAAGTTAATAAACGCATGAGCACAAAAATAGAAATGTTTAATGATAAAGAAAGTGAAATATGTAAAAATAGAAAGTATAATTATTGTTGTTAAATAGCAGCTGTGCTGATACTGTTTATACCAGAAATCTGCTCTCAAGAAAGAAACTGTGGACAGGGGTGTCTCCCACAAGGTGCCCTGACATCGTCCCTACCCTTTAAAGCTACACGACTCTCAGCTCTTCCTTGTGTTTCTCTATGTGCGAGCTGAGCTTGCATGGTTTCCACATAGTTAAATTTATCCCTCTACTTCATTTCAGACACCGTATGGGTAGAAGAACCTATAGGGAAAACAAGAAAAATGAATCTATGAAGCAGAGTGACCTAGATTACTTTTACCTAGATCACCTTCTTTTTAGGGCCCCTCAGGCCTGTACCTTATATAGGTCATTTGGTTTGATTGACAAGCACACCAGTGAAAGATATTAGACCATCTATATATTGCAATTGTATGTCATAGTCAATTATACTTTTTGTTTTAAGGAGAAGGGCTTGGACTAGGGTCTGCTTGGGGAATCCGTGCCAAAAAAAAAAAAAGCAAAAACAAAACAAACAAACAAACAACAAAAAAAAAACAGCAAAGCAGAACAATTAGCAGAAATTCATGAACTTGAGAACATAAAAAGAGCAAGGGCGGTAGAGTCCTCGTCCTTTCTAGCAGTGTGCCCACAGAGAGATGGTTTCCTGTGTAAAAGGGTTTTCACTCAGCTACGACTTTGTATTACTTTTCTCAGAGCTGTGAAAAAAAGTTCCTGACAAACTCACCTTAAGGGAGGAAGGATTTCCTTTGGCTTATGGTTTGAAGGGACACAGTCCACAGAGGAGAGGAAGTCACACAGGGAGCTCCATCCAAACAGCTGGTCTCAGGAAGCAGAGAGTGAAGAATACTGACCAGTGCTCTTCTCTTTACACAGTGCAGGACTTCCAGACCATGTGATGGTGCTACCCACCTTTAGAGTGGGTCTTCTTGCCTGCATCAACCCATTCCACAATCTTCCTCTGAGTCCTTCTACATTCTGTCAAGTTGATGATTAATGTGAACCATCACGGGCTGTCATAAGAAATGCAACAAACAGGGTGACTTACACAAATGGATTTCATCCTCTCACTTTTATGGATACCAAGCCTCTGGTTCACTGTGCATGGCTACATTCTCCCTCATCCAAGTATAACCAAGCCCAACCCTACGTAGCTTCTGAGCTAAGATGAAAGCAGGTGTGTTGAGGGAGGTATGGATGGCCACAGACAAGGCTGTCCTCTCAAGTCAACCTTTCTGTGTACTCTGGTGATTGCACACTTCTGATATCTCTGCACAACTATGGCTTTTTCCTACAAAGCTAGCCACCAGATTGGATTAGGGCCAACCCTGCCACCTCTTTGAAATGAACTGTTTTTAAAGGCTCTCTCTGATGTAGTCATGATCTGAAAGCCCGGGGACTTGAGCTTCAGGATGCAAATTTGTGGAGCACAATTACCACCTAATGAAGTTTAATTTTATATGGTTTGAGTTTAAAAGACCATGGTGCCTGCAACGCTGACCAATGACTTGGTTTATCATTATATTCAAGATATTTGAAAAAATAATCAGGAACCATTCTCAAAGGAAACCAGGGAGCATTGCAGGCTAAGGAGCAAGAGTTGGGACGATTCAAAGGAAGGGGGAGAGGGTGGGAACACATTTCAAGTTCAGATAAACATAGGGCAACAAAATCAAATGCTTTCTAATTGTGCAGGCTCCGGTGTGGCCTACAATCCAGTGGTTTAAAGGGGTCAAATGGAAGAAAATGATGGTAGCAAACTGGGCAATGCACACCTTCCAGCAATCCAACTCAACAGCCAATGTCTGTACCCTAAACCAGGCACTGAAAGGACTCCTTGTTACGCACTCAAAAACTGTCCTTCCCAAACCTCAAGACTCCAAGCATGTCATAGCTATCTGCCATTCTGCTCCTAGTCCCTGCTAGCCATGACAATATTCTCTCTCTCTCTCTCTCTCTCTCTCTCTCTCTCTCTCTCTCTCTCTCTCCTCTCCCTCCCCCCACGTCCCCCACTTTACCACCTCCTTTCAATTCTCTTTGGACTTGACTATCTCTTGGACAACAGCCTGCTCAGAGCCTGAAGGAAACTTCAGAAGCCAAAAGGCAGAGCACATGCATACCCTGTGGGGCTTGTAAAACACTGTTGCAAATCTAAAATCTGTTATCTGTTCTGATTAGATATAAAGGTAATTAATGACCCTCATGGCAATAATAAATAGGATAATAGCGATCGATAGCATACAATGGCAGTGAGTACTTAAATTATGGCTGAAAACTGAAGCAAATAAATGCCTAGAGACATCAAGGCTCTGTTTGGACAATCAGGTTGCAGAATCCATCTGATACGTACATGAAATGAGCAAAATAAATATGGCATAATTCTTTGTAAGCTGGAAGAAAGAAAACGATCACCTCTGAGCTTTAAAATTCCCCAATCATGACAATCATGACACAGGAAAGGATCAAAAGAGACATCTGTAATTCCTTAGAAGGAAATCTTAGTTCTTCTATACGCAAGATTAATCACTCTGCAAACTAAACCCAATGATGGAATCCACAGATGACTAAACTGCAGTATAAACTGAATTTGGCCTTGAAAGGCCTCTTGGATTAAGTTCAGGTAACAACTGGAAAGAAATAATGAAGTCCTAAAGGACAGGGCAGATTTTAAGAAGCTAGTTACCCAAATTCTGCCAAATCTCCTTTTCCCATAGGAACAGCTCTCCATCTCCTGTCCTCCCTGAAGAGTATGTAGCAGCACTCCCAAAGGTCACAGGGGAATAACAATCTCCCTAAAGACTTACCACTCCCACAGCCAATACAGAGACTCATGACAGTCAAAGTGCTGAGAGCAGGAGACTGTGTTTATTTCTAATTGGAACATCTCACTCACACACACACACACACATATACACACACACATTTGAGCAAACACATAGACACACACACATACAGTCAAGCATACACACACACATGTACACACACACACAAACACACACAATCAAGCATACACACACACACACATGCACGCACACATACTCGAATCTGCCAAGGCTCTGGAAACACTGGGGAAAAGCAGTTGGAAAGAACAGAAGAGCTGAAGATGCAGGGAAATGGTATGAAATAACATCTTCTGAACACGCTTGCACTCACAGCGCCTGGAGGTATCTGACCAGGACTTGCACAAGATCAAGACAGCCAAATGTTGGTATAAACAGTGGAGATGCTCACCAGGTCCTGCCCTTTACTGGGAAGATGTTGAAATTGGACTGCTGTTGGGGAAGAATTATTCTTCTTTGAGGGTATGATTGACCACTGGTCCCATGCTCCAGTACAAAGCCCCACACCCATATATATACAAGAGCAACATTAACTTGACTTAGGGGGTTTGAGAACCCAGGGTTTGGGAGGAGAGACAGAGAGAGAGAGGGAGACAGAGACAGAGAGAGAAGACAGATGGAGAAAGAGAGAATGAAAATGAAGTTGGGGAGGGGTGTGTTTTGGGATTACTTAAAAGTTGGAGGTGGGTAAGGTGGACATGATCATATTTCATTGTGCACATGTATAAAATTCTCCAAAGAATAAAAATAGAAATAAAAAGACATTCCCCTCATGTTGCTATTAGATATAATCAGCCACAAATCCCAGTAGTTCCTGGGAGCTGGATACCAAGAAAAGTGACTAAGACAGTAATCTCATGAGCCTAGAATTAATTACTAGTTTTTGCCAATTTGTTCTGATGGTAGCCTGGAGAATAAGGACAAGTACGGATTTAGAAGTGTTGGATCAGGGACTAAAGAATTTGATGTTAAATTGTGATACACCTGTCAATTAGGGATATGTATTAATTAGGTACATACAAAACCAGAGATTCTGGCTTTGGTATGTTGTGTGGTTAAGTGAGAATGACCCCATACACTCACATATTTGAATACTTGGTTCCAGTTGGGGGAATTGTCTGGGAATTATTAGGAGGTGTGGCCATGTTGGAGGAGGAGGCATGGCCTTGTTGGAGGAGGTAGGTGTGTTACTGAGAGTGGTTTCAAGGTTTGAAAAGCCTCACGCAATTTCCAGTGTTCTTTCTCTGTCTCCAGGTTGTGGATCAAAATCTGAGCTCTCAGCTTTTCACCTGACCATCATGGACTCTCACTCTCTGAAACCATAAACCAAATTAAAGGCTGTTTTTTATAAGTCGCCTTGATTAAGGTGTTTTATCACAGCACTAGAAAAGAAAATAAGACAGTATGTCACTCTAACCATCTTGGTATTAGTCTAATAGACTGTTCATGTAACATGGACTTAAAGATACCCTAACATGTCCTACCAGTCAGAGTACAGAACAGTAGAAGTTAGGCAACTAGTACAACTCAGCTTGGATTCCTCCCAGAGCCAACTCAGTGACATAACGTACCCTGGCTATTTCCCAAGCTCCAGACTGTAACTTGCAGAATAATTTCTAAGAACTGAATGAACTATGTTCCCAAACTGATCCATCATGAGTGAATGTGAGAGAATGAGAGGCTCTGCCCTGGCTCGGGTCATCATGTAAACTGTGCTGTCACATGTCCCTGTAGATTCACACCCATGTAAGTGTAAGGCAAAGCAGGGGCTGAGTATTATACATGAATCACAATGGAAGCTTCTAGTATTTTGAAGCTAAATTGTGCCAACTTCTACAAAGGTTTTTGCTTCTGAGAAACAACCTCTAGCTTATTCACAGACCTCGTAGATGCTAGACATTAGAAAATGAAACATCCATTTGTTATTCAAATAGAACCACCTGTCATGCCTGAGTATTGTCTAAACTACCACAGCTGTTGAAGCACTTAACCAGCGAACTAATGAGGAAACACATCAACCTGTTTTATAAACAGGACATACCGAAGCCCTGAATTCTCAAGGTTAGTAGTGAAGGACAATAAGTGAAGGGTATGTTTTAAAGGTCAAACAGTCAGGTATAGAAAGCCAGGTGAACAGAGCTGGGAGAATCTGCCAATGGTGAGGATGCCTGTGCCTTACACAAAAGACTTTTAATAACAATCAAATAGTTCAGTTGTGGAAACCAGTCACTTCTGCAGCCCCTTCAGTCTACCCTACTGGAATCATCCACTAAATGAGAGAGGCAGAAGAATTGAGGCTGCCAAGGTTCTGTGATAGTCTAGCAAAGGAAAAAATAATTAGAGAAGATGGTCTTACAAGAACAGTTTCATACTTAGAACTTGAAGGAAGAAGAAGGATTGTTCCTACCCAGTTCCCCTTTGACTCTTTTCTTTGATTCTTGAAGCATCATGGACCAACACTAAGCTCCAAGATGGTAACTAACTGTCTGTTGATTCTTTAACTAACATCACTGGGAGGCAGTGTTTTTTTTTCCATGTCTTTTAATGGTTTTGCCCGATCTTCAATACTTCTGGCAAAGTTGTTGCTTCTGGTCAAAGAAGTGGCTTTATTTGCCTTCGTGGATTTCATAAGCATTACTTTTAATGAAAGGGTAGATTGTGACCATATTTTTTTAAAAAAAATATGCATTGGTGTGAGGGTATCATATCCCTGGAACTTCAGTTACAGTTATGACCTTCCATGTGGGAGCTGGGAATTGAACCTGGATCCTCTGGAAGAACATCCAGTGCTTTTATCCACTAAGCTGTCTCTCCAGCCCCAAAGGGTAGATTTTAAATGAATGAAATATGGTGCTACTCTTATAATCAAGGGATGTTCTGGTTTCATCTCATTCTCTATCTTTCTGAAATGGCCTTTTCTTAAAAGGGCAGTGGACTGCCCCCAAGACTGGGAAACTACGCTTCTTGGAGCCAGGTATTGCCTTCTAGGATTCCATGACAAAACAGGATAGCCTTTCTATCATTGCTAGGATTCATGACCTGGGAATGTTAGCAACTTGTCTTGCAGTTCATCTAATGATCCACAAGTAAAAGTTTTGTCTCTACAACTTTGGGCTATTCTTGTTCAGAAGTTTTATTTCCCAAAGGATGTTTTCTACCAGATAACACAATATTAGATTCACAGAACTGGAAGCTGAGATTGCTTCCCAGACACTTTGTGCTCTATTCTGCTGAAATAACAGGCAAAGAAAGGGCTTAGTATGCCAGCTGGAATTGTTGAATCTGGAGATCACGGGAAAACTGGAGCCTTCCTCCTACTATGTAGGCAAGGAATGGTGTACCAGAACCTTGAAAATTCTCTGTAGATCCATTCAACATCTCACAATCTATCATAATTCTTCATAGACAATTAGAACAACTCCATAACAGCAAGATTATTAATACCAGAGGCTTTCTGGTATTATTTCACTGTGTTGCAGGGTGTTTCATCATACTGTGAACCCTGAGATTGTGTTGTTTACTGAAGAAAAAAAAGCTGTTTCTAGTTGTGGTGTGACTCGGGTTTAGCATACACCTTTAATCCCTCTGGTTGGGATACAGACATGCTATTAGTACACACCTTTAATCCCAAATAATGAAGGTAAAGTTAGTTTGTAGAAGGAAGCACCCATATTTGAAAGTGACGTCTGATTGAGTGGCAGACAAAGTGACAAATCTGAGAAATATTTGACAGAATAGGACATGCCCAACTCTCAGAGGAAGAGAGAAGAAAGGAAAGCTACTTAAGAGGCAGTGAAAAAAGAGAGAGAGGAGGCAGATTTACCAAAACAGTGGTACAGAGACAGGTTGAAGAGAGACACAAGCTAGACACAAGTGAAGACAATACAAGCCAGAAAATGAGAAGGAGCCAGAAGATTAGAACAGATTGACAGAGATAGTTTGAGGTCAAGCAGAGCAATTCAGGAGAAGCTGAGAAAAAACAGGTTGAATCAGTTATCATGGAGAGGACTCTGAGTCAGAACAGCTGAGTTGAACCAGCCAGTCAGGGATCAGAAAGAACTAGGAAAGGGTGAGCCTCTTCAACAGTAAGTCTCAGAGACTGAAAACATCCTAGACCCAGATTAGATTCTACAGAGGCTAGAAGCTTCCATGACTAGGCCTAGGCTAGCCGACTGAAGCAGTAAGCTTTGGAGATGACAGTTAATTCGGGGGAATAAAAGTTACTTTTCTAGCTCTGCATTGTGAGGAGTCTTGACCTGCTCATGTGGTTCCTAAGGGCAAAGGAATGTGGGAAAAGAAATGCGTTTGTTATTTTCAATTTTTCCATTGCTATGACAAAACACCTGTCAAAAGCTTCCCCGGAGAGAAAGGGTTAACTTGGATTACAATTCAAGGAAACAGTCCAGGATGACAGCCCAACCATGGCTCTGGAAGCTGGATGTAACCAATCACATTCCCTCCACAGTCAGGAAGCAGAGAGCGATGAATGCTGGCACTCAACTTGCTTTCTTCTTTTTTAACTCCAGGATCCCAACCTATATGATGGTGCTGCCTACATTTTCAGTGAATCTTACCACCCAAATAACCCAGTCTCAACATTTTTTTTTTCAGAAACATGCCATAGTTTTCTCTCCAAGATGGTTCTAGAGTCTATCAAGTTGTCAATCAATATTAGCCATCACCGGCAGGAAGGATAGGATTTTTAAATACCAGTTTCAACTATTTGTGAATATTCATGTCTTGGTGTTAATATAATCAAATAGATATTAGCCAATTTTCCCTTATCCTGTGTATCTACTACTTAGCAAAATAATAATTATTAGTCCTGTTTCAGAAGTTAGTTGTAAGTATTGTTATAAGGAAGTCAGTTACAAGGATATTGTGTCTTTTTTTCCACTGTGCAATATTATACAGATCCACAGACTTTTTATTGTCCCTACTTAGAAACTAATCATAATTAGAAAAGTTGGATATCTAGATGCTTTATTGAAAAAGTAGATTTGCTCAGCAGAATTTTAACTATTGTTATATTCTCCTCCTATGTTCATTCTGAGAATGTTCTGGATTATAGCCCATTGAGGGGGGCAGGGAATGCAAAAAGTTTGATTAAGTAGAACTGAATTAGAAGTCATTGCCCCCAGCCAGCTATGGGAGTCAGAAACAATATCACATGGTGGTAGGCATGGTCTGGGAGCCACTAACTTCTTTTCCAGGAGACACAAGCCCTCCACAAAGTACTTGGCTCCAGGAGGCAGCAACTTCTGCTGGTTCCTCTGTAGCTGGTCTTTGCTACTGTGTAGATTCTTCTTTTTCCATCCTTTATCTTCCTCCCCCACACCCCAGTTTCACTGTCTAATCCTAGATAGGAGAGAAATAAGGATAGAAGGGAGAGATGATAGGAAAATCACTGTTGTTTCTTCTTTGACCACAGCTACTAACAACCTACAATCAGCCTCTCTAAATGACCAACAACCACCAACTACCTTGCCTATTGGGACTCTAGCATTTAAATGCCCTCTGGAAAGTTCCAAGAATTCCAAGTGTCACACAATCGCAGAAACTATCTGCAGCTGGCAAAATCACATCTGTGCTAGAGCACAAGGCAAATCACAGTCAGCTGCTAGGGGACAGTCCTAAGCAGTTCCATATCCCACACCTAGGATTAAAACCAAACACGTTCTTAAAATATTTCTGTGTCTTTTAAGAAACCAAAATTCCAAAATTGTTATTACATTCCCCCACAAGCTTCTTTTTGCAATTGCTCTCCAATGACCACACTGGCAGCTTCCAGGATTTTCCTGGAAAACTCCTTATTTTCACCAAAGAATCGTACAAGTGTCAAGCTGTGTGTGTTGGGGGGGGGGGTTTGTTTTCCTTTTCTTTCTTTCTTTGAACCCCTTTTAATTCTTTAAAAGCTACTGAGGAACCCAGAGGACTTTAACATGCATGCTATATGTCTATCAATATTGTCAGCTAAAACTGAGAAGTTTTTAAAGCATCAAAATGCACACACATACTCCCAACATATTTGATCTCAAATTGCATAGCTTCCCAAAACTCCTACTGTATCCTCATAGAAGATTTTAAATGTTTCTATTGTAACTCAGTATTGTTATTAAAATCTTTTTGACCTATTAAATATACAAAAGGGTCCTGGATAGCCATGTAAAAGTTTCAAGGATGCTGCTGTGTCCCCAGACTTAAAGAACCCCTATAGATTGTCAGGATGGGTGGTTTTTCTTATCCTAACCTTCACTTCATCTTTTTAACAGTTGGTAGACTCTCTACTTTCTATAAATTTTCTATACAGTTTCTGACAAAGCAAAATACCACAGACTGCATGGTTTCAACAAAAGACATTTAATCTATCCCCAGCTATGGACACAGGGCGTCCAAGGACAAGGTGTCCCCTCTTTGACATGGTCTTCCCTCTGTGAGCAATTGTTAGTGTCTCTTTATATGTTCAAATCCCTGTCTCTAATGAGGACTTTAAATAAGCTAAATTAGGGTTGCTGTGGTTTTCAACCCGGGTCTCCTCTAAAACTTACATCAAAACCAAACCTCCCATGCAATGAAACAATAGAGAAATATTGAGAGACTGAGTCTCTCACGGAACCTAAAATTTGCTGACTGGTTAAGGATGGTTAGCCAAATGTATGCTGGCCCAGCTGTTTGTGTGGGTGCTAGGAATCTAAACCTCTCGACCGTAACCAATGAGCCACTCCACCATCTCGCCACCACCTTTTGACCTGCCTTCTTCTGACAGACCTCACAGTTTTCTTCTAGATGGAACATTCCAGAAGCCACTTTGGAAGCAAAGACCAGGCCATCCCCACACACCAAAGGATGTCTTGCTTTGTCTCTAGAATGGCAAAGATGTAACTTTCTGCTGTTTATAATTACCCAGGGCCAGCTATTTTGTTAGAGTAACACAAATGGACTAAGGTAAGGACCCACGCCAATAGCTTCATTTTTAACTTAATTGCCACTTCAAAAGCCCATTTACAAATACTGTCTCGACTGTTAGAAATTTAACATATGAATTCTGCAAGTGCACAATTCAGACTGAAAAACGCTACCTTTAGATACTGTTTTCCTAATGAAACCTGATTATAATTTTATATGCAGTTTTACCACTTAGCCATACAGAGTGAATGATAAAAGTCAAGATTGATGGCTTGCAGTGAGTCTACCACGGACATAAATCAACTTTTAGATATAATAATTATGTGTGTGTAAAAGCGACAACTAGTCTCTAATAATAACTACACACAAATCATGCTTTCTTGTAGTCCTACCTTGAGTAATTTCATTACAGACTGAAAATGGTCTGACTCTGTGACTTAATTTAACCAATAAATTCAGCAAAATGATCCTGTACCAGTTTCAGGATTAAAACTTTAAAAACCTAGAAAGCTTTTAATTTTGTGCTTTAGGGAAACCTAATGCACCATGTTGGGTCACGCTGGGGAGGCTACACAGGCAGATGAACACAGAGGCCGGGTTCTGAAGCCCCTAGGCTTCCATCCCTCAGCATCCAGCTGATTCTAGCCTTCCAGTCATCAACAGCATGGTGCCAGTCACATTAGCTAGCTGGACCAGATGACAAGCTCCAACAAGACCCCAGCTGAGATAACACAGAAGAGCTGACTTCACTAAAGGGATAGAAAGACAATAAAATGGATGTTTGCTTATGGAATGAATATGCAAAAAAAAATTGGGTTCTTCTGAAAATCATCTACAAATGAGACCTGCCAGGGCCCTGACACTCACTGAGAAGCTCTGAAACATTTCTATGAACAGGACAGAGGTGGAACGGCATTGTGTGGAGGGATTCAAACGAAATCTGTCAATCCACAAGGCTGCATGTGCCCAGTCACCGGTAGCCCTGTTGAAATATCCAGGAGAGTAGTTGGGTTTGCCTCTGCTCCACACTCCTCTGACCCTCACTTCCATTTCATAAAACCAAAGGGAAGAATTCCTTTTCCTTCTCCTTCTGTTAGCCAAATTACCAATATTCAGTGGGTTGTTAGCTAGCAAAAGATTATGAATTGTGCTTAGTGTCTCAGTTAGGGTTTTATTGCTGTGAGCAGACACCATGACCAAGGCAACCCTTATAAGGACAATATTTAATTGGGGCTGGCTTACAGGTTCAGAGGTTCAGTCCATTATCATCAAGGTGGGAACACGGCACCATCCAGGCAGGCATGGTACAGGAGGAGCTGAGGGTTTTTTTACATCTTCATGGGAAGGCTGTTAGGAGAATACTGGCTTCCAGGCAGCTAAAATGAGGGTCTTAAAGCCCAGGCCCATAGTGACATAACCGCTCCAACAAGGCCACACCTTCTAATAGTGCCCCTCCCTGGGCAGAGCATATATAAACCATAACACTTAGTTTCAGCTTATTTTGTTTATTCCAATTATAGTTTGGGAAAGGCAGGAATGCGGTTCATAAAGCAGAGACCAAATTTTATAGTACATTGAATTCCCATCCCCAAGTCTCCATGGTCTCCTTTGGTAAATCTCTATTTTCAGTAAACTGCTCCTGTAAGGGAGAAATTTTATTTAACCTTGGAGGTTTGCACAGACAAGGCAGCTGGGAAGTAGGGAAATATGGATTGAGTGGCTGTAAATTCCTGAGTATTCTACATAAGGGTGTTTAATGAACAGAGTAATACGGATGAAATTTTAAAGCCACTTCTTAAACTTTTATTTTACATGTATGAATGTTTACGTGAATGTGTGGGTACAGGCACCACATGCATGTGGTACCCATGGAGGCCAGAGAGTGCATTAGATTCCTTGGAACCGTAGTTACAGTTGGTTGTGAACCACCATGTGGGTGCTGGAAGCCATGTCTGGGTCCTCTTCAAGAGCATAGAGCCACACACACTCCAGGTCTTGAAATCTGCTTTTCCTATCCCTGTTCCTCCCCTGTCCCACCGTCTTCTGACATAATCCCTGATATGAGAGATAACAAGACTCTAATTCAGAGCCCATCCTCTTCTCTCCCCACATTAATGTCTTCCTAAACCTTTTAAAATTCTAAAGGAGAAATGACCTGAACACTGTGGTCAAAGAACCCCACTGCTTATAAGAAATACTTTATTCGAGTTATTAACCAGTGGATTACTGTTCCACTGAATATTTATTTTTCAGTGAACCAAAGGTTAATTCTTTGTCTGTAAATTAAATGGATTTGTAATTAGAGCCTTTGTTTAATTTGCTTTAAGGATCATTCCTGTTTATACGTGGGCTACATTTCCATCTTTGACTGGAATTGCTTCTAAAACCCAAAGGGTGCTAATGTACATTCAGACCAAAGCATTTTAATACCTAGAGTTAAGATTAAGGATTAGCAATGCAAATTTTTATAAAGAAAGCTAAACGCAGCTTTTCTGGTGGCTGTGGGTTATTTGCTCCTGAAAATTTGACCTCCGGAAGCCCAGTGGCCTTGCACACCTGCAGTAGTCCCCCCAGCGACACTCACCGTGGGTGTGGGCTAAAATCCTTACTCCTCAGTCAGTCTGTCTCCCCGGGTAGAGCCTGGGAAGAAAGGGGGAATAATTACAGCCCACGCGGCCCCTCCTCCTCCTTTCTGTATTAAGCCTCTGTAGAAAGCCATCTCCAAAGGTAAGGGGACACTTTCGACTGAGCTCAAGATATTTCGATTATCTGGGTGCACGTGGGTCAGGCCTGTGCTGAAAAATGACTGATTCAAACGTTTTCATATCACAAGTGCCGTGAGCCAGACCACGGGGAAAGTGGGCAATTGCACAGAGTGGCCATTTCGAGGGTCATTCCGAGGCAGAGGAAAGGAGCGAAGCACAGAAATGTGTTGGTACTTAAGCAATTCTCCGAGATAAGTACTAATAGGTGGAAGAAATAGTCTCCAGAAGGTGCCCGGATCAGAGGTTTCGGGGAGCCTGGACACCCTCGAGGCCCGCTTAGCAGACTTGGCCTCCTGAGGAAGTTGTACCTGTGGGGTCACGTGTTTGGGATTTTGCTTTTGCTTTTTGGAAGTCAAGCCTGGCTTTCTGGTGGTTATCATAAACAAACAAACAAACAAACAAATCCCTCTCTTTATCTTCTCTCACCTATTCGGTACGGTCTCGGAATAAATGTTGAGGGACATCAGAGGCTAGCAACCTGAGGATCTTCAACTGTTACAGTTGCTCAGGACTGCCTGCCTTTCGCTTCTGCTATCTGGACTGTGGCATGAAGGGGTTCTAACGTGCTCCCCGGGATACAGACCACCATTCTTACCAACCTTGCCTAAGAGGGGTGCACACTTGTAAACTCTCCACTCCAGAGGCTGACTAGGGTCCGAGTTCCAGGGCAGCCTGGGTTACACAGTTAGACCCAGTTGTAAAAGAAATAAAAATAATAAGCACCACATGGGAATTGTTTATATATTTCAGACATATTTTATTAAAAACAGCACCAGCAAGGTGGCTCAAGTGGGTAAAAGTGTCTGCCACACAACCTGACAACCTGAGTTGACCCCCAGATTCCACAGTAGAAGAGGATCCATCCCAAAAGTTGTCCTCTGATCCACACATGAGTCCATAATCACGTATACAGCTAATATACACACAATAATAAGCATTTTTATAGTTATATAGGCCTGGGGACATGGCACAGTTGCTAGAGTGTCTAAGAGCATTCGTGAAACCCTGGGTTTAATCCCCAGTACTGTGTAAAACGTGTGGAGGGGCATGCCTCTAACTTCAGCATTTGGAGACAGAGACAGGAGGCTCGGAGTTCAAAGTCTTCTTTGGCTATATAGTGAATTCAAGGCCAGTCTGGGTTTCATGAGACCCTGTGTTAAAAAAAAAAAAATTTTTTTTCAGTGCCATGGAGGTTAAAGTAAGATATTGAGAAACATCTGGAATGATTCTCCCATCAAAGAGGAGAGGATCTTAGAAAAACAAGATTAAATTAAAGTCCATTCCAGAATTGACACATAGGAAACACAGGGCACGCGGAAGCAGAAGTAACGTAGGCATGGATTTAATCTCTGTGTGGTAGGGGATGTGGCTTCTGTGACCCGCAGTGTCTGCAGGGCTGAACTGTCAGCTTGCGGTATTAGAACAGTATTTAATAGAAAGTAGATCTCAGCTGCAGGGAAGAAAGAGCTCACAGGCAGAGAGAGGAAAGGAAGAGGAAGAAGATTCCTCCCGAAACTTAATCACAGTGGACCCCCACCTAGATAATTAAGGGGGAAATGAGAAAACTCTTCTGCAATTTTGTCTTTTTTCAGATAAATTAGCAGGGTAATTGCCTTGACTCCCCTCTTCCCCAAGTGGGTGGAGACACAGCTGGGCTAGGTATGGGAGCCAAGCCAACCTTGATCTGGATGAAGGGTGAATCACAGCAGGCAAACATTCATCTCTAACCTCTACCTCTCCCCTCTTGCAATCTGCCTTCATAGAAGAACTCTGCTTTGGGGTTGGGATATAATTAAAGCTTATCAAATTACCCCGCCCATTTCCTTATACACAAGTGCACTCTGTATTGGGTTTCTTACTAATCTACCCAGGTGCCTTCAAATGTTTCTCTGATACTATTTTAGGGCAAACCTTTGAGAGATCGAGATCCTTCACAATCCTAGCTTTATTTCTGGTTGACCTCAGTCCTTCCCATCCTCTGTGTGACTCTGCTGTAATCTAAGAGTTTACTGTCTTCGTTCACTCATTGGTTCAACCAGCCTATTGTTCCTTGAATAAGTTTATTCATAAATTTGTGTTGAATGAGAGAAAGGGTGAGCCAATGTCTCCCCTTAGCTGTGGCAGCCACAAGAGTTGGTGCCAGACAGACAACAGGAGTTGGTGCCAGACAGACAACAGGAGTTGGTGACAGACAGACAACAAGAGGCATCTTAGAAACCTATACCTTGTTATAAAATGTTAGTCCCACAGAGTTGAAGAAGGTCACTGTGTTTTAAGCATGGTCCCCTCCAAAACTCAGATGCTGTCAACATGGGGGGGAGCATAGGAGACCACTGAGTAGTGTAGGCTTCTTTCTCAGAGTAAGACTGGATGCCTATAAAAGGCTTGGCAGGAAGTCATCTCTTCTCAGCCTTCCATCTGTCCCTATCTGATGACACAGCATCCCCCCTTCAGAAGAAGCAGACCTCACCAGACTGAACTAATGGATGTCTTTGATCTTCACCTGTCCTATAGAAAGGTGAGAAATCAATGTATGTTCTTTATAAATCACACAGTCTTGTGCACTTTGTTATAGCAACACAAACTAGAACTGAAGGAGTCCAACAAATATGGCTGTTTAGCGCCTTTGGTATCAACATGGCTTGTGAGTCCTTCTCCCCCGAGCTCTGAGACTGGACTCCAAACAGTTCACTTAAACAGAAAGAAAACTGTAGACATGTTTACATGGACCTAAATGAGTTTGTACTTATGTATGGATGCATATTTTTCCAAGCAATTGTGATTGTCATTGTTTTTCCTAAACTATCTCTAGAATATATACCTATTTCAAAAAATAAGGGTTACATGTTCAACATTACACATTGCAACATTCCAAAGTTGCAAAATCAAGAATTTCTGTTGCTCGTGACGGATATGTGTACATAATATGTGGATGGACCACTACAGCACAATTGTCATGTGATTTACCGCCCTCAGTCTCCTTGCCATCTTTTTCAAATACATGTCTCCCACTTTAGGGACAGAGAAATAGCTCAGTGGTTGGGAGTACTCGCTGCTCACACTGAAGACCCAGATTCAGGTCCCAGCACCTGCAGGGTGCCTCACAATCACCCCTAACTCCAGCTTCAGGGGGTCTGATGGCATTGTCTGGTCTCTGCGACTACTGCACCGTGTGGTGCACATCCATTAATACAGACCAACATTCACACGTAAAACAAAACTAAGTTATCTTCCAGATCAGGTTGTTGCTGCTGTTACCCATCAGTACTAAGTTTCCTGGCAGTAGATAGGTTTTCTCATATTGTCAGTATGCAGGATATCTTCTAGCTTCACATCAACTTTCCATCTGGAGTATTTTTTTGCTGCACTTAGAATTCATGAAAATTTCAAGGGTATAATTAGTGTGCCCATAATTCTAGCTAGAGCATATGTTATAGCCTGTGGTCAAAAATTTATCCATATGACTTTTTTTTTTACTTATCCATAAGTATTTTAAACAAAATAAATCTCCTTCAAATAAAAGAATTAGCAAGTTTGTGTATAGATATAATGATTAAAACTGAAGCTCAAATCAGGGGTGGTAGCACACACCTTTGATCCCAGTACTCAGGAGGTTGGGGCAGGCAGAGGACAGCCTGATCTACAGAGCATGCTCCAGGCCAGCCAGGGCTATCGCAAAACAAAACAACTGAAATTCTGCAAGCTGAGCAAAAATGTAAACATTTTATACAACACATCAAAGTAAAAACATAAAAAGCCAATGAATTGTATAACTATTTGAATTTATCATTATTTCTATGTAGTTAAGAACATCAACTGCCACGTGCATTTTGTAACCATTGTCCATTTTTTTTTTAAATTGGCATTTGTCAAATGGATTTTTAAAACTAGCAGTATTAACTAGCAGTATTAACAGTAATATTAACTAGCAGTTTAAAATTATTATTTTTTATTATTATTTGTCAAATGGATTTTTAAAACTAGCAATATTAACTAGCAGTATTAACAGTAATATTAACTAGCAGTTTTAAAATTGGCATTTGTCAAATGCATTTTTAAAACTAGCAATATTAACTAGCAGTATTAACAGCAATATTAACTAGCAGTATTAACAGTAATCATCCAAGATTTTGGGATCATTGTAATTTGTAATCTTCCATTTTATATATTTTAATTTTTATTTTCTATAATGAAAATTAATGGCATTGCAATGCATTTTAAGTCCAAGAAACCAAACATCTGTCTTTTTATTTTAAAAGACTAAATAAATTTCTTATCTTCAGCATCTCCAAACCTAAACTATTAGGTATTTTAAGAAAATCCAGTTTCTCTGGCTCAGTCAGCAAGCTGACATTTTATTTAACATAAGGAAGTAATTCTATAGAACATATTGATACTAATCGGAAATAATGAAGTACATAATAAAAAACTAATTAACCAGTAATTATCACTCAGTAACTGGTTCTTAATTCTGTAATTAATTAATTAATACTTAACTCAGTAATATGAACAGTGTCATAAAAAATCTAAATATCTTACAGACATAAAGATTTACCTTGTTTAGACTTTTGATTTTAGTTTTCTGCTTGTTTGAAGTATGGTCTCAGGTAGGAAAGCTGGCCTTCAACTCCATATATAACCAAGAATTTACAGCCCAGTCCTCCTGTTCCTGACTACACTTCTGTTTTTAGGGCCAAAAATACAAGCCATTCCTCCATTTTTAACAAGTTTTAGAAGTGTTCTCAATGTTAAAGTCACTCTAAAAATATATATAATTATTGCCATTATTTTAGTAACCTGTGTGATTGTACATAAGTGCCACGGAAGCTTGGGAAACTGACAATCTGTAAAATTTAAGATCCATTTGCCATAATACTGAAAAACTTGAATTTGCAAGGATTTTATTTTAATGTTTTGGGAAAGAGCCGTGCTGTTAAGAAAGCAAGCAAACTAGAGTCTCCAAATGAAGTGATGGAATCAATCATGAGAGGATGAGGAAGAACAGGGAGTAATCACCTGGTCTCCAGTACCGGGTCTGCTTTCTGTCCATCTGAAGCCTGTAAAAGGAACAGAACATGAGCTGCAGACTTGGCCGTGGCTGTAAACATGCATCTAGAGAGATGGATGATAGATGATAGATAGAAAGAGAAAGAAAGAAAGAAAGAAAGAAAGAAAGAAAGAAAGAAAGAAAGAAAGAAAGAAAGATGATAGATAGATAGATAGATAGATAGATAGATAGATAGATAGATAGATAGAAAGATAGGAGATAGATAGATAAATAGATAGATAGATAGATAGATAGATAGGAGATAGATGATAGATAGATAGATAGATAGATAGATAGATAGATAGATAGACAGACAGACAGCCAGGAAGGAAGGAAGGAAGAAGATAGATAGATAGATAGATAGGAGATAGATAGATAGATAGATAGATAGATAGATAGATAGATAGGAGATAGATAGATAGATAGATAGATAGATAAGAGATGGATAGATAGATAGATAGATAGATAGATAGATAGATAGATAGATAGATAGACAGACAGACAGGAAGGAAGGAAGGAAGAAGATAGATAGATAGATAGATAGGAGATAGATAGATAGATAGATAGATAGATAGATAGATAGATAGATAGATAGATAGGAGATAGATAGATAGATAGATAGATAGATAGATAGATAAGAGATGGATAGATAGATAGATAGATAGATAGATAGATAGATAGATAGATAGATAATAGATGATAGATAGATAGATAGACAGATAGATAGACAGATAGAATATAGATAGATAGGTAGATAGATAGATAGACAGACAGACAGATAGATAGATAGATAGATAGATAGATAGATAGATAGATAGATATAATAGATGCATGATAGATAATAGATGATAGACAGAGAATGATGTTAATATTAATAATTAAAAATATCTTAAAGAGAAATGAGATAAGCATATGTCCTCTCCATGAGTTACAAGCAGATCAATGGCTCTGATTTCTTCCAATCTCCAGACAAGGCCCCTTGGTGCCCCCAAGAGAAACTTAGCATGGACTGAGATTACCAAATATCTACCTTAGTGTGGGGTGAACACAGACTGATGGCTTGGATCTGGGGCTTATCAAGATCTTCATATGCAGACTAACATCTGAGTATTTGCTTCATTTTAAAATCGCCTGCCCTGGGATTCTATTTCGGTCTTTGAGTCTCCTCACACTTTCTTGGGCTCGAGTTCAGGGTCCTTGTGCTCATTAAGGAGGCCAGCTCCTCTGGCTTCCTCCCAGCACTGGGAATTTAATCTGACCACCATCCTATTCTATCAAACTTAGATGATTTGTAATTTGAAACTCTATGAATAGATAATGTGGTACATAGATGCTGTATTTATTTCAACTATTTGTGAGAAGCTTGGTGTTTGGGTCTTATGCAAATTTGCTGAATTAAAACTATAATTTATGAGAGGAAGCTTGAATCTAATCTTCCCCTTTTGGGAGCCAGAGAAAAAATGACGGGAAATCATCAAAATGAATATGGATTTGTTTTGTGCAACGGAAACTGTTATGTGGAAATAGTCTATAGGGCATTTAGTTCAGCTTCCTGCCGGTGTGGGATTGCTTCCTACCATAAAACCTCAGAGATCAAGTCCAGGCCATTTTAAAGTATGACTCAACTGCTTACAGCCATCAAGGAGAGTGCATGTGATTCTCAGGCTAGTGACCCTCAACTGTAAACTGTGTAGTCTATCCCCACCTAAACATATTTTCTGCGTGTAAGTGGCTTTCAGACACTAGAAAATGGAGTATATAAATATAAAAATTTATTTTCATATGTATAACTTGCTTATTAAATAATCCCAGGGGAGTTACATTTTTTTTTTTAAAAAAGTCCTATTCATGTACAGTTTTGCCCTGGTTCAAAAATCCAGGTAGCCCTATTCTTTATACGTTGACTGCTGCCTCCAAGCAAGCAGCAGACAACTCAGACTGTTCTAAGCAATTGCCTTTGACCTTTAATATGGCTCTGGTAAAGATAATCCTAGTAATAATAAAAAACCCAATTATGTCAGCTACTTGCAAAAGCAGAATGAATAAATGAATGAATGAACAGACCCCAATCCAAGATTGAACTCATATCTTGTCATGTCATTGTTTGGTCTAAAATGTCCATCTGTCAAGGCACCACCATAGCGTTTAATATAATAACCAAATCTTCAGCATGGTCCATGGTCACTAGAAAAAAGAAAATCCTGGACTTAGAATAGATTTATGAAGAGTACTGGAGGACAGGGGACCTAGCACAGTGACAGGTTGCCTGCCTCACATGTAGAAGGACCTGAGTTCAGTCCCCAGAACTGAAAAAAAAAGCATTAATAAAATAGCAGGTGGTGACACATGCTTTTAATTCCAGCACTTAGGAGGCAGAGGCAGGCAGATGTCTTAGTGCAAAGCCAGCAAGATCTACAGAGTGAGTTCCAGAGCAGCCAGGGCTACGTAGAGAAACTCTATCTTGAAAAACCAGAAAAGAAGAGAGAGAGAGAGAGAGAGAGAGAGAGAGAGAGAGAGAGAGAGGGAGGGAGGGAGGGAGGGAGGGAGGGAGGGAGGGAGGGAGAGAGAGAGAGAGAGAGAGAGAGAGAGAGAGGCTCATCCTTTTCATTGTCTGTACTGGTGATTTTTCTTGTCCCTGTGACCAACAACCTAACAAGTAGCAGCTTAAGAGAAGAAGGCCTCATAGTATCACTTCCACTAATAATCCTTAAGACATTAAGAAACTACATCTTGCTTGCAAACAGACCTTCTCTTGGATCTGGCTCATGAAACAGAAAACTCAAAATAGCTCGCAGACTGCACTGAAGAGACAGGTATCCCAGGCTCTCTCTCCCCAATATAACATCACTTGGGACACGGCCTGTTGGGGCTTCCGTCTGCGCCCGAGAACGGGTCAGCGCTGTGGTCGTCTGGGTGCCAGATCGGCAGGCCATCGCGTCTGCAGGGTGAGCAGCGCCACGGAGAGTGTGCAGATTGCACTCCGCCATCTTTGCTCCAGTGACTGGGAAGTTGGGACAGCCAGGTTCTGAGACAGACAGGCATAATATCGCTTGGGTATCGGGCGGCTTGTGTGTGTGCAGCTCCCAAGTGCTGGGCAGATCTGCAGTGTGTGTGTGCGGCTCCCAAGTGCTGGGCAGATCTGCAGTAACCAGCGTGCTAGCTCTGCTGTGGGACTTCTGCCTGGCAGAGGGACGCCCCCTCCCCCCCCCCAGGAGAGATCACACACCCCTACACAGGGCAGGAGCCTACCAGCCTCCCTTTGGCGACCTCTGCTCCAGGAATCCACTAGGCTGAGCCTTTGGATGTGCAAGGCTTCCCCAATATAAGATCACTTGGGGCAAGGCACATTAGGGCTCCAAAGTCACTCAGGAGCAGGCAGGCCCCAGAAATCGGTGCCAGGGGAATCCTGGCAATCCGGGGGGGGGGGGCAGAAATAGTTTGCAGGCTCACAGGAGGTCCAACCAACAGCCAGTGGCAGCAGGACCAACTAACATCAGAGGTATCCAGATGGCAAAAGGCAAACGTAAGAATGTTACTAACAGAAATCAAAGTAATGAGGGACCATCCGAACCCAACTCTCCAACAGCAGCAAATCCTGGATACCCCACCACACCCGAAAGACAAGATCTGGATTTAAAATCACTTCTCATGATGCTATTAGAGGATCACAAGAAGGACACAAATAAATCTCATAAAGAGTTACAGGAGACCATGAATCAACGGTTAGAAGCCCTTACAAAGGAAACACAAAAATCGCTTAGAGAAATGCGGGAGAACATGGATCAAAAGATGGAGGCGCACAAGGAGACAACACAAAAATCGCTTAACGAGATGAATCAATGGGTAGATGCACTCACAAAGGAATCACAAAATTGGCATAAAGAAATGCAGAAGAATATGGGTCAACAGACGGATGCCCATAAGGAGGCAACACAAAAATTGCTTAAAGAAATGAATCAACGGTTAGATGCCCTTACAAAGGAAACACGAGAACTGCTTAAAGAAATGCAGGAGACAATGGATCAACAGATGGATTCCCATGAGGAGGAAACACAAAAATCACTCAGAGAAATGCAGGAGAACGTGGGTCATCAGGAAGAAATCCTGAAAGAGGCAATGCAAAAATACCTTAAAGAAATACAGGAAAATACAAACAAACAAGTGAAGGATCTCAGCAAATCCATCCAGGAACTAAAAAAGGAAGTAGAAACAACTAAGAAATCACAAAGGGAGACAACTTTGGAGATAGAAAACCTTGGGAAGAAATCAGGAGTCATAGATGCAAACATAAACAATAGAATACAAGAGATGGAAGAAAGAATCTCAGGTGCTGAAGATTCCATAGAAAGCATCGACTCAACAGTCAAAGAAAATGCAAAATGCAAAAAACGTGTAACCCAAAACATCCAGGAAATCCAGGACACAATGAGAAGACCAAACCTAAGGATTATAGGTATAGATGAGAGTGAAGATTTGCAACTTAAAGGGCCAGTAAACATCTTCAACAAAATTATGGAGGAAAACTTCCCGAACTTAGAGAGATGCCGATGAACATACAAGAAGCCTACAGAACTCCAAACAGACTGGACCAGAACAGAAATACCTCCTGTCACATAATAATCAAAACACCGAATGTTGTAAACAAAGAAAGAATACTAAAAGCAGTAAGAGAAAAGGGCCAAGAAACATACAAAGGAAGACCTATCCGAATCACATCAGACTTCTCACCAGAGACTATGAAAGCCAGAAGATCCTGGGCAGATCTCATGCAGACACTAAGACAGCACAAATGCCAGCCTAGACTACTATACCCAGCAAAACTCTCAATCACCATAGATGGAGAGACCAAGATATTCCATGATAAAACCAAATTTTCACAATATCTTTCCACAAATCCAGCCCTGCAACGGATAATAGGTGGAAACCTCCAATACAGGGAGAGAAACAACACCCTGGAAAAAATGAGATAATAACCTTCTTGAATCAAACCCAAAAGTAGATAACCACTCAAACATAAAGATAGCGTCAAGAATGGCAGATGGCAATAATCACTATGCCTTAATCTCTCTTAATATCAATGGTCTCAATTCCCCAATTAAAAGACATAGACTAGCAGACTGGATACGTAAACAGGACCCAGCATTTTGCTGCATGCAGGAAACGCACCTCAGTGTCAAAGACAAACACTACCTCAGAGTAAAAGGCTGGAAAACAATTTTACAAGCAAATGGCCCCAAGAAACGAGGTGGAGTAGCCATCCTAATATCGGATAAAATTGATTTTCAACCTAAAGTCATCAAAAAAGACACAGAAGGACACTACATACTGATCAAGGGAAAAATCCACCATCAAGAACTCTCAATTCTGAATATCTATGCTCCAAATGCAAGGGCACCCTCATTCGTAAAAGAAACTTTACTAAAACTCAAAGCACACATCGCACCGCACACAATAATAGTGGGTGACTTCAACACCCCGCTCTCTGAAATGGATCGTTCAGGAAAGCAGAAACTAAACAGGGACACAGTGAATCTAATTGAAGCCTTGGACCAAATGGAACTAACTGATATATATAGAACATTTCATCCTAGAGCTAAAGAATACACCTTCTTCTCAGTTCCTCATGGTACCTTCTCCAAAATTGACCATATAATTGGTCACAAATCAGACCTCAACAGATACAAGAAGATAGAAATAATCCCATGCCTCCTATCAGATCACTATGGAATAAGGGTGGTCTTCAATGGCAACAAAAACAAAAGAAAACCCACGTACACATGGAGGCTGAACAATGCTCTACTCAATGATAACTTGGTCAAGGTGGAAATAAAGAAAGAAATCAAAGACTTTTTGAAAGTTAATGAAAATGAAGGCACAACATACCCTAATTTATGGGACACAATGAAAGCAGTGCTAAGAGGAAAATTCATAGCCCTGAGTGCCGCCAAAAAGAAACTGGAGACAGCATACACTAACAGCTTAATGGCACACCTGAAAGCCCTGGAACAAAAAGAAGCAAATACACCAAAGAGGAGTAGAAGGCAGGAAATCATCAAACTCAGGGCTGAAATCAATCAAGTAGAAACAAATAAAACCATACAAAGAATCAACAAAACGAGGAGTTGGTTCTTTGAGAAAATCAACAAGATAGATAAGCCCTTAGCCAGACTAACCAGAGGGCACAGAGATAGTATCCAAATTAATAAAATCAGAAACGAAAAGGGAGAGATAACAACAGAAACTGAGGAAATTCAAAAAATCATCAGATCCTACTACAAAAACCTGTATTCAACACAACTAGAAAATCTTGAGGAAATGGACAATTTCCTTGACAGATACCAAGTACCAAAATTAAATCAGGATCAAATAGACCATCTAAACCGTCCTATAACCCCTGAAGAAATAGAAGTTGTCACTGGAAGTCTTCCAACCAAAAAAAGCACAGGTCCAGATGGTTTTAGTGCAGAATTCTATCAGACCTTCAAAGAAGACCTAACACCAATACTCTTCAAACTGTTCCACAAAATAGAAACAGAAGGAACACTACCCAACTCGTTCTATGAAGCCGCAATTACACTAATACCAAAAGCACACAAAGATCCAACAAAGAAAGAGAATCTCAGGCCAATCTCTCTTATGAATATCGATGCAAAAATACTCAATAAAATTCTTGCCAACCGAATCCAAGAACACATCAAAACGATCATTCACCACGATCAAGTAGGCTTCATCCCAGGGATGCAGGGATGGTTCAATATAAGGAACTCCATCAATGTAATCCACTACATAAACAATCTCAAAGAAAAAACCACATGGTCATCTCATTAGATGCTGAGAAAGCATTTGACAAAATTCAGCATCCTTTCATGCTAAAGGTCTTGGAAAGATCAGGAATTCAAGGCCCATATCTAAACATAGTAAAAGCAATTTACAGCAAACCGGTAGCCAGCATTAATCTAAATGGAGAGAAACTTGAAGCAATCCCACTAAAATCAGGGACTAGACAAGGCTGCCCTCTCTCTCCATATCTTTTCAATATAGTACTTGAAGTTCTAGCTAGAGCAATTAGACAACAAAAAGAGGTCAAAGGGATACAAATTGGAAAGGAAGAAGTCAAACTATCACTATTTGCAGACGATATGATAGTATACATAAGCGACCCAAAGAACTCCACCAGAGAACTCCTACAGCTGATAAACGACTTCAGCAAAGTGGCCGGATATAAAATCAACTCAAGCAAGTCAGAAGCCTTCCTATACTCAAAGGATAAGCAGGCTGAGAAAGAAGTAAGAGAAATAATACCCTTCACAATAGCCACAAACCATATTAAGTATCTTGGCGTGACTCTAACCAAACAAGTGAAAGATCTGTATGACAAGAACTTCAAGTCTCTGAAGAAAGAAATTGAAGGAGACCTCAGAAGATGGAAAAATCTGCCATGCTCATGGATTGGCAGGATTAATATAGTAAAAATGAGCATCTTACCAAAAGTAATACACAGATTCAATGCAATCCCCATCAAAATCCCAACTCAATTCTTCATAGAGTTAGAAAGAGCAATTCAAAAATTCATCTGGAATAACAGAAAACCCAGAATAGCTAAAACTATTCTCAAGAGTAAAAGAACCTCTGGGGGAATCAGTATCCCGGACCTCAAGCTGTACTACAGAGCAATAGTGTTAAAAACCGCATGGTATTGGTACAGTAACAGACATGTAGATCAATGGAACAGAATTGAAGACCCAGAAATGAATCCACACTCCTATGGTCACTTGATCTTTGACAAAGGAGCTAAAACCATCCAGTGGAAAAAAGATAGCCTTTTCAACAAATGGTGCTGGCTCAGCTGGAGGTCAACATGCAGAAGAATGCAAATTGACCCATCCTTATCTCCTTGCACTAAGCTCAATTCTAAGTGGATCAAAGATCTCCATATTAAACCAGACACACTGAAACTAATAGAAGGGAAACTAGGGAAGAACCTTGAACATATGGGCACAGGGGAGAATTTCCTGAACAGAACTCCAATAGCTTATGCTCTAAGATCAAGAATAGACAAATGGGACCTCATTAAATTACAAAGTTTTTGCAAGGCAAAAGACACTGTCAAAAAGACAAAGTGGCAACCAACTAACTGGGAAATGATCTTTACCAACCTTACATCCGACAGAGGGCTAATATCCAATATATACAAAGAACTCAAGAAGTTAAACTCCAGAGAGGCAAGTAACCCTGTTAAAAAATGGGGTACAGAGCTAAACAAAGAGTTCTCACCTGAAGAATATCTAATGGCTGAGAAGCACCTAAAGAGATGTTCATCATCCTTAGTCATTAGGGAAATGCAAATCAAAACAACCCTGAGATTCCATCTCACACCAGTCAGGATGGCTAAGATCAAAAACACAGGAGACAGCAGTTGTTGGCGAGGATGTGGAGAAAGAGGAATACTCCTCCACTGCTGGTGGAATTGCAGGCTGGTACAACCACTCTGGAAAGCAGTCTGGCGGTTCCTCAGAAAACTGGGCATGACACTCCCGGAGGATCTGGCTATACCACTCCTGGGCATATACCCAGAGACTTTACCTGCATGCAATAAGGACACATGCTCCACTATGTTCATAGCAGCCTTATTTATAATAGCCAGAAGCTGGAAAGAACCCAGATGTCCCTCAACGGAGGAATGGATTCAGAAGATGTGGTATAGCTACACAATGGAATACTACTCTGCAATTAAAAACAATGAATTCACGAAATTCCTAGGCAAATGGTCAGATCTTGAAAATATCATCCTTAGTGAGGTAACCCAATCACAAAAGAACACACATGGTATGCAGTCACTGATAAGGGGATATTGACCCAGAATCTCGGAATACCCTAGACACAATCCGCATATCAATAGATTTCTAAGAAGATGGAAGGAGAGACCCCTGGTCCTGGAAAGACTGGATGTAGGGGAACGCCAGGACAGAGTAACGAGAGGGGGTTGAATGGAGAAAAGAGGGAGGGAAGGGGGCTTATGGGACTTTTGGGGAGGGAGGAAACGGGAAAGGGGAAGTGATTTGGAATGTAAATTAAAAAAATAAAATAAAATAAAATAAAAAAGAGAAGAAGGCCTTACCATGGCTTACAGTTTGAGGGGTGCACTGACTAGGTTTTCTCCCCTAGGCACAAGCTACAGTCATCTGAGAAGAGGGTTATGTGGAAAAGAACTCAAGCAGAGAGCCATGAAGAGCAAGCCAGTAAGCAGCATTCCTCCATGGCCTCTGCCTCATCTCCTGCCTTGAGTTCCTTCCTTTACTTCCCTCCATGAAGGGCTGTTACCTGTAGGACGAAACACACCGTGTTCTCTCACCCAAGTTGCCTTGGGCTGTGGTGCTTTATCACAGCCATAGAAAACAAACTATAACAGGAGGTTACAGTCATGGTGGGGAAGGCAGGGGGCAGGCACACAAGGCAGCCAGTCACATAGCATCAGCTATCAAGGGGCAGAAAGGCAGACACTGGAGGGCCATGGGTTATCTCCTTTTTCTCCTTTATTCAGTCTGGAACCCCAGTTCAGAGGTAGACCCACATTCGAGTTGTCCTTTCCATAGTCAAGCCTCTCTGGAAACACTTTTTATAGGCGTATCCAGAGGTTCTAAATCCCAACAGGACAATTAAGATTAACTGCCACGATATTTATTTTGTCTCATTGGAGATAAAAGAATACAAACGAAAAAAAATATCCATACACCTATAGGAAGACCAAGTGGCTATGCAAGTTCTAACCTAAGGGTGAGTGACACAGGACCTGATGCATGAAAGCCACCAACCCAAAGCTGCCCGAGCCCTAGGAAGCCAGGAACTGTCCTCTACAGATAGAAGACAGAGGAGATAAGCAAATGGTTGACTCAGACAGGAAGCCCCAGGTTGGAGCTTCGAATCCATTTGTCAGCTATCATTTTCTCTCTAGAAGATTAAGCTTTACCTGTCTTCCCCACCCTCCACATCATCCCGCCCCCACCTTCAGTACAGGGGCCTCATCATAAGGCCTCATGGGAGTAAGGCGATCATCCTCCATCTTCACACAGCCTCTGAGGACTCATCCTGGTTGTCAACCTGACAGAACAGGGAAAGGGGAATCTCAAATGAAGAACTGCCTCCATCAGATTGGCTTCTGGGCTTATCTGTGGAGTAGTCTCTGAATTGCTAAATTGTGTACATTGACCCAGCCCAGTGAGGATGGTACCCTCCTTAGGCAGGTGGGACCGTATAGGAAACAAGTCGGAGGAACCAGGCCAGTAAATGTCACTCCTCGGTCTCTGCCTCAGTTCCTGCCTTGAAGTTTCTGCCTTGAGCTCCTCCCTTGGCTTCCTTCAGTGATGAACCTGTAACCTGTAAGCTAAAATAAACCCTTTCTTCTCCCAAGTTGTTTTTGACTAGTGTTTCAGCACAACAAAATCCAGTCTGAAGCTCTGACTTTTAATCATTTTGTTTTGTTTAAGGTTTTATTTTTTAATTTGTGGACAAATCTGTGCAGTGTGCATGTGTGTGTGTGTGTGTGTGAATTTTGTGTGTGTGTGTGTCTGTGTGTGTGTGTGTGTGTGCTCGCACAGCTGTCCACCAAGGCCAGAGGCACCAGATCCCCCTGGAGCTGGGTTTCAGGAGGTTGTAAATCTCTCTCATTGGGTGCTAAGTAGGGAACTCAGATCTTCTGAGACAGCACTACGCATTCCTACCCACTGAACCATCTCTTCAGCTCCCTTTATGTCTTTTTAACAGAGATTTTACTTCACCAGTGAACCAGCTATCTCTCAAGTGAACTAAAAGCTGAATGTTCGTCCTAAAGCATCTGGGTTCAGGGTAATAATATTCCTGTAATCCCTCCACTTTCAGATTCCCCTCTGATTGGAATAGTATGAAGTTGGAGAACTCCTGACTTTTTGAAGCTTCACAAAAGGGAATAAAATGCACAGAAAAAGAAAAAAAAAGAAAAGGAAAGGAAAGAAAAGAGAATTTAGAAACAAAAGGAATCCCTGTGTTTTAGCTGTCCTTCTGTAAACGTTCCATTAGAAGTCTTGAGTACTTTGTCACTAATTAATAAATAATGGTACGCTAGGCAAACCTATAATTCTGAGAGAACCAACAGATCTAGCTGCCGAAGAGCCCCATCACCTCGTCAGGAACCTTCATTTCAATATTTTGCTCAATAGAGGCTGATATAGTGTATTAGGCCAATTATGAAATAGAAAATAGCATATAAAACAATTATCGTCGAGACCTCGCAATCAGGTCCCAAGCCTCCCTTTCCCACGTTCTCCACCCACAGACAATCTTCTCCTCTATCCACTGTCCCTGAGTAGCTTGCTGACTCCCAACCCGCTTGCTCCTATACATTTTTTAAACCTGGAATTGTCCCCCTTGGCTTTTAATTGCTTCGAGGACAGAAACCAAAACTAAGTAATCCCTGTATCCCTTGCAGGTCCCTGTTCTGCACCTGCACACTTACAATCAATGCCTGCCCAATGAACTGAAAGTTTACTACAGTCTTCAGTCATTATTAACGTGATCCTTACAGGGCAGGGCTCATAAAGGCTTTTCCAGCCTGTACAGCTGGCCTTAGTCCAACAGGAAAAACCAGTTTTGCAAGACAAGTAAATAAAAGGAGTCAAAGCCAGTGGGCAGACTGAGACAATAAAACCTGGACCGTAAAAGCCCGTTCAATGGAAGAACGATTTTCTTAGTGCCTTCCTTTCTTAGTGCTTTCCGTGAGTGTGCTGGTCAAATGTACAGATGTTAAGTTAGAATCCCATTCCATTAGTGGTGTGCGTTAGACCTCATCAGGATTAGTCTGTGTTCTTTAAAAGACCTTCTTGAGTTTGTCCAGCTTCGGTTTCAGGACATTTTGGACTGCCTTCTGTTGAGATTCCCTCTTCTTTCACATCTAACCGCTCCCCAAGGCCTACTAGAAGGGTGAATCAGTTCTGCTCAGAAAGAAAGGGTTTGGGCAATTATTGCACCGTTCATTTATTCATAGACATTCCTTAAATACGTGGAATGATTTCAATCAATTCACAGCTCATGTCTGTGCTGAGACAGATGGGCACATTCAGCTCTTGTGCTGGTAGAGTTAGGTCTAATTGAAGTATTGCACACCTTCTTAGTCTTAGCAATTTGAAAAGATGTAAACACTCCGTGCTTAAATGCTGATAATGATAGCCTTTATTGTTACCTCCTGTGCGCTGATGTTATGGTTTTAATCTTAAACGCCACCCACAGGTCCCTGAGCTAAGAGCTTGGTCCCCTATGGGGACCAATTGAAGGAGGAACCTTTAGAAGGTAGGAAGGTAAGACAGTTTATCATTAGGGTTATACCCTTAAAGAGAATATTCAAAATACAGATCCTCATCCTCCCCTTCCCTCCTCCACCTCCTCTCTGCTCCTCCCCACTCACTTTTAAGTAACCAACTTTCCTCCACCACCACCCCACCCCCCACTGCAATGTTCCGCCTTGCCACTGGCCCAAAAGCAATGAAGCCAACATATTATGGACTCAAGCCTCTGAATCTACAGGACGAAATAAAGCTTTCCTACCTATACAGTGTTTGTCTGAGGTACTCTGTCGCAGTGGCGGAAAGCTGACTCCCAGAACCAGCCAACTGTAAGTTCTTGCTATGAGCTGACTCACTATAATGCTTGCTCCCCACCAAGAGTGTTATTGCCTTCTTGTATGAAAACTGAAACCCAGAGAGGTTAAATAACTTGCCCAAGGGCCCTGGAGTCAAGCAACAGAGCTGAGCCTTAGATAAAGGACAAATTCTATATCCCCTGCTCTAAAATGCTGTATTCTATCCCAAGTTAACAGTATGTTCCAACAAACAGTTGGCATCCCAGACAGTAGCAGTATTTGGAAAAAGTTGGCCAACTTGCTATTTAAAATCTTCACTGATATGACTTTTAAAGGGAAAAGAAAGCAAATGGGCAATCCAGCCACATTTTATAACTGGGAAATTTGTGAAAGATTGATCAGCCAGTTTCTGAGAGGGAGAACCTGCTACACTCTAGAAACCAGAGATTCCTTACCAAGACGGGGTGGACGGTTGCATGAGGAAGAGTCTGTCACCCATAGGCATCTCACCAACAGATAGCACGAGTACACAAAGAGCAACTGGTCTGTCACCGCATTCGAAGGTTGTGTTCTGCCCTCTGCCTTTGTGGTGACTTTATTCAGGGCCATATAGAGAAAAGATGAAATAGAAGACAGATGATGAGCTATTCTGTGCTCCATAAACATCCAGCTGTTCAACAATTTAGCAACAATTTAAAAAATGTAGACAACAGGCCCTGTTTTCAGACGTCCTAAGATGTAAAGCTAATATCAAGTTAATACCCTGAGATATGTGAAAGTATTTCTGTTGTGTTTTATAAAAAAAGAAAGGGAAGCCAGGAATATGTTTGATAGAGTGAGGTATGGTGCTGGGGAAGGAGGTGCCTCTGTGGGCCCATGCTGAGGCATCCCTTCCCCCTGAGGGACCAGCCTTACAGATATAGTATGGAACAGAGTTTATTTAGGGCCTGGGAAGGGAGTAGAGACAGAAAGAGAGGGACAGACAGACAGACACACACAGAGAGAGAGAGAGAGAGAGAGAGAGAGAGAGAGAGAGAGAGAGCAAGAAGGAATAGAGGCCAGCCATGAACACTTGGAGAAGGAGTGGGGAGTGTGGAGAGAAGGGGCAGAGAAGGAAGAGGGTAAGAGAGAGAGGAGAAGGCAAACAGACCCTTTTGTACTGAGTCAGGCATACCTGGTTGTTGCCGGGTAACTGTGGGATGGAGCCTAGCAGAAATGCCAACAATTTCTGTAAACCAGACTGAAAACAGAAACCCAGTACAGTTTAACAGACAAAACTATAAGGTCATGGATTTAGATCAAGAACGGTGGACATGAAACAGAGTGGCAGAGGGATGGATGAACTTTCTGCATTAAGGAGCACCACGCAGGAGGGGTGGTGACTGTGAGGTCGGACTTTGTCAATACTCATTAGCAACACTAAATACCAATGTAGGATCTCTGTTGAGAGGTGCAAAGAAGGGGTTCAGTGTTGGTGTCTATTTAAGACTAAGTCTACACTCACACACATACACATACACACACACACACACAGAGAGAGAGAGAGAGAGAGAGAGAGAGAGAGCATTTTGTAAGGCTCTTTGGGGTGCCAGGGAAATACTTGCTATGGACTCTAACAATCTGGAACTGTAAACCAAAATAAAGTCCTTACCTCTGTAAATTGCCCTGGTCATGGTGTTTTATCCCGGCAACAGAAGAGTGGCTAAAATACCAAGGAAAAGACATAGTGAAAGTTACGTTCACGTGAGAGGTGGTGGTACAACTCCAACATCCTGGTTCTAGGGAGAAAGGACTACCAGGAGTTGGAGGCCAGCCCAACTGAGAGCGCCCACCCCTGACACTATTGATGACATTCTGCTGTACTTGCAGACAGGCGCCTAGCATAGCTGCCATCTGAGAGACTCCCACCCAGTAATTTGTGGAAACAGATTCAGAGAGCCATAGCCAAACATTGGGCAGAGCCTGAGGGATCCTACTGAAGAGGCAGGAGCTAGAGAGGTCCAGGACATCACAGGAAAGCACACAGAATCAACTAACCTGAGCACATAGGGGCCTGCAAAGACTGAACCTCCAGACAGAGAGCATGCGTGGGGCTGGCGTAGATGTTCTACACATATGTAACCATTGCACAGCTTGGTCTCATGTGGGTCTCCTAACAGCAGGAACAGGGGCTGTCTCTGACTGTTGCCTACCTTTGGATCCCTTTCCCCTAACTGGGCTGCCTTGCCTAGTCACAGTAATAGAAGATGTGCCTAGTCCTACTGCAACTTGATATGACAAGGCTATCCATGGGAGGCCTCTCCTTTTCTGAGGAGAAAGAAGGGGATGGGGGTGGCAGTGGGGGGGTTAAGAGGGAGAGACTGGAAGAGAGGAGGGAAAGAAAGAAGCAATTGGGATTTTAAATAAATAAATTTAAAAAAAAATTGGAGGCCAGTCCAGGCTACGTAGCAAGGCCCTCTCTAAAACAGCAATTACATCCTGTATAGGACAGACCCCATTTCTAAAACCCCATTTCCCTCTCTCCCTATCTCCTCTTCCCAGTGCTGTGATAGTCAGAACTAATAAAGAATGTATGTTTCAACAATTCACTGGGATTTTTAAAGCTGAATGTTTGATGGTTCATTATTTTAGTCTTTGTCCAATTTGTTGAAATAAGAACAGGCAGAAAGGCTCTCCACAGACACGCTCTGTTCACTTGGGACTAAGGAAAAGTACTCATTCTGGAACAAGTGTGTTGAAGAATGACAGACGAGGAACTTGTAAAGGCACAGAGGCACCTATGACGTGTTAAACCCAAAGATGGGAGGAGAAAGACCACCAGCCCAAATCATCATGGCCAAACTGATAAAAGCAAGTGATTAACTAAACCAAGATTTTATTTTTTATAATAACAAATAATTCATTTATTACTTCAAACCCACGGCGGGGTTTGAGAGATCAGCTTTGGACGTGAGGAAGACAATGTTTTTTATCAAGCTCAGGGGTGAGGCGTTTTCAAATGGGGGATTTGGCAGGCAAATAAGGTGGAGTTAAGGGGCAGAACACAAGCATAGCAAGTTCATCCCTCCTTACACAAAAACATGGTTGCAAGGTGGGCAAAACACTGTAGCCATCTGTGGTCATATAACCTTGAAACAAAGGGAAGGTTGCAAGACAGTCATAAACAATGTTTTGAAACAGAGACACCATTCCTGGAACAGGAGGTACAGAATCATTTGTAGTTAAGGTCACAGGTGGGGCATAGCCCAGTTCTCGAGAAAGAGAGGTTTAATGATAAACAGGGATGAACCTAGTTTGTCTTTACTATACGATGACTTTTAAGCCTAGAATGGAGACAGACTGATTCTTCATAAGCAGTTCTGAGGGTTGCTTGGTTATGGCTGTCTCTAGCAAGAGTTGGCCATTACTCAGTGTCAATGATGGAGAGATGTTTTCATAGAACCAGCTTTTCTAAACATTTCTGTGCTGTTGGAACATTTTTTGAATCCCCCCACCACCACCCTCTCCTCCCCGTGTGCACATGGAGTCTCGGAGACTCTGCAAAGCGCCTTATTGTCACATGAGCATATATGAAGGCCTTCCTCTCAAGCCCCCCCTCTCCATTTTATTAGAATTTGATGTAAATGATCTATTTCTTTGCAGGAGTGTTTGAGCTATGATCCTACACTGCCAACTAAGGCTAACTCAGAAATTCCCCTGCCTCAAACTTCCTCAGAGAGGAAGAAATAAAGGCCTGCCTGAGCCATAGTGCCTGGCTGTGACTCTATTTTAATTCTGATACATGGAGATTTTATTTATTTTAATTTATTTTGAGTCTGTGTATGAGTGGTCACCACTGTAAGGTGTCAGAGGACAACTTGCAGGAACCGGTACTCTCTTTTCACCATGTGAGTCTGGGAGATCCAACACATGTCATCAGATTTAGGGATAAGAACCTTTAACCACTGAGCCATCTCACTGGCCTTAGAGGGAAGTTAAATAAAATGATGCTATACGAAAATATTCCTGGAATCAGACGGTCAGAGTCCAATACCTTATGAATGAATGATGTGGTCCAGAGGACTTTAGGATAGCTCATTTGCACAGACCATGCCAAAGCTGGCTATAGGAAGATTATGAAAAATTAACCAAAGAAACATTTTTGATCAAAAGGAAAGAAAGTGAGGCTCATCAGAGAGTCTGGAGGTCTGGAGAAAAGGAGACATGCAGAGGTCTAACTGTATCTACAATATAAAACTTAGGGATCAGTTTAACTAAATCCACAACGTAAGACTTAGGGATCAAGGTGGAAGAGGCGGGAGGAAGATTTAAGAGTCAGAGAAGCAGAAAGTTTTACTATGAGACTGTGTCTCTGAAAACTGTCAGAGAAGCTACACATATGAAATCTCACAGAAATGGCTGCCTACGTGTGACGCAAGCAAGGGTCACACCTACAGGCCTGGCAACCGGGAAAGGAGCAAATTCATGAGGCCTCGGCCCTACACGAAGAACCGCAGGCAATTAAGAAATGCCAATAGTGGGAGACACAGTCCTCCTCAGGGATGAGCCCATCAACTGGTTATCCAAGGCCAAATGGCAGTCTGTGAATCATACGTACAAGCAACATTATATAGACTGAGCAGGTTATACTTATATATTTAGGAATACATACACACATACATATATATGTAACAACAATTAAAGAAAATAGGTCATAAATTTGAAAGTGAACAGGGAGGATTTGTGGGCGGGGCTGGAGGAGGAAATGTAATTACATTATGATCTCAAAAAACTTTTACAAATTATAATTGCAAAATATACAAGACTAGACATGAGAAGACCAGTGTGAAAGCTCCCCTTGGGGGGGCCAGCACTACAGGAAGGCCCCCTCAGCAGGTAGGATCACCAAGATTTAAATGAGGCTCCCTGGGAAGGTAGGAGTAGCCTTCCATCCTTGGGGATGTTTTTCAAATGCAGACTAGCTGCCCACCCACCGTCACCTCCCCTCCTCTACTCCTCCTGCAGTCTCCTGAAGCCAAACGTTTGTTCCTTAAGTCTTGAGAAGCTCAAGATTCCCAGCCAGTCTCTGACTAACAAGGGTTGACACCCAGAGAAAAATGTTGATTCAGTACCAGGCTCAGTCCCCCACACAAGGGGAGAAAGGTACCGTAGTTAAATTTGCTTGAAGATAGAACTGTCCTTTCAGAAGCTTCCATGAAGCAGGGGCCAGCAGGAGGTGATGGGAAGCTCTAGAAAGGTCATTTACTTGCCGGTAGAATGAGAAAGATAATAAGGCTCTGCAGGGGCCACGGGCTCCTGTGTGCAGCCAGCAGGAACCGGAACCAGCTGTCCAGCATCCAGGCCGTCAAGAAATCCGGCTCCCAGGGCCCTATGTGTACCCGCTTTGCTCCAGCGGTGGCCTCAGATACCACCTCAGTCTGACCTGATTTGGACTCCAAGTTCGGGCCTTCGGATTTGCCTGTTTCCATGACAACCTGTTTTCAGTTGCAGCCATACTTGCTCACTGGCTGCTGGATCTGGAGTCATCTATGGTACCCGCCCTGTGGTCCAATCCCTGGGGTCCAGGCTGAGGACGGACCACCCTACATCTGGTTTCCAGACTCCATTCCTTCGTGCCTACACACAGGCCCTTGCTTCCGCCTAAGGGTGCAAACTGCTCCCTTCCTAAACAGGGTAAACCTTCTTCTGATGTTACAGCTTTCTCCGTGATGTGATGAAGAACCAGCCGCCTCCTGCTGAGTCCGGTAGGGAGAAATGTGCAGCCATTAGAAGCACAGGCTTTGAATTCAAATCTCAACCGCGCATCAGTAAGGGAGATAGTTACCTTGTCTCTCCACACTCACGTTCCAAGTCAGTTATTGACAAACACTAAGTTATAAAGGTATAAAGAGACAAACACTAAATTATAAAGGTATAAAGAGCTCAGACAGCATCCTCTCAGGATTAGCATAAAGCCAAGTGTCTTTCCACTGAAAATAATTTGTATCCAAATACTCCCATTAACAGAGTATTCCATGTAATCTCTTAAAGTCTAACCTACCCTTAATGCCAAGAAGCCCAAGTCTTCTGGGAAAATTTCATGCTCTTCCCCCAATAAATTCATTGGGCTCCTGCCCCAGTCTGATTTCTGTTGTCACAAAGCATCCTGACCAAGAATAACTATCTGAGTCATGCCTCCTTGCTAGCTGCTGCATCTGGAGTTATCCGTGGTACCCCACACTACGGTTTTAACTTGTAAGATCCCAAGACCCTGGCTCCTGCTGTCCCACCCCATATCTGGTTTCCAGTGTCTAGTCTCTCATGTCCACTAACAGGCACCTGCTTCTACCTATGCGTGCAAACTGTCCCCTTCCCAAATATTAGCTTCCAGGTCACAGTCCATCATTGAGGGAAATCAGGACAGAAACTGAGGCAGAAATCATGGTGTGATGCTGCTTGCTGGCCCACACACTGGCCCACACACTGGCCCCCACACTGACTCACACACTGGCCCACACACTGGTTCACACACTGGCTCACACACTGGCCCACACACTGGATCACACACTGGCTCACACACTGGTTCACACACTGGATCACACACTGGCTCACACACTGGCTCACACACTGGCTCACACACTGGTTCACACACTGGATCACACACTGGATCACACACTGGATCACACACTGGCTCACACACTGGCTCACACACTGGATCACACACTGGATCACACACTGGTTCACACACTGGATCACACACTGGATCACACACTGGCTCACACACTGGCTCACACACTGACACACACTGGCTCACACACTGGCTCACACACTGGCTCACACACTGACTCACACACTGGCTCACACACTGGATCACACACTGGCTCACACACTGGCTCACACACTGGATCACACACTGGCTCACACACTGGCTCACACACTGGATCACACACTGGCTCACACACTGGCTCACACACTGGCTCACACACTGACTCACACACTGGTTCACACACTGGCTCACACACTGGATCACACACTGGCTCACACACTGGATCACACACTGGCTCACACACTGACTCACACACTGACTCACACACTGGTTCACACACTGGCTCACACACTGGATCACACACTGGCTCACACACTGGATCACACACTGACTCACACACTGGATCACACACTGACTCATATTGGCTAGCTTTCCTGTACAGCTAGGGCCAGCTGCTCAGGGAACTGAATGGCACAGCCTGCCCTCCTCCATCAATTAACAACCATGACAATCCCCTACACATATGCCCATGGGCCAGTCTACGATTCCCTTCTCAGGCAGCTTTAGGCTGCATCAAGTTGACTATTAAGCTAATTACCACAGCTCTCTGCAAACTCTGGACTGGCTGTCTCTCAGAGCAAAGGATGACAAACAGGCCTTCTGTATTTCCAAATATTTCAATTAATATAAAAAGTTCTGCCTGGGAGTCCTTTTTAGCTATGCTCCTATAATCTAAAGGAAACCAGCCTAATTTCCGCCTCATTTTTGTGCGAGGTATGTGAGATACCTGATATGTAGAGAGTTCTGGATTGGTAATTATTGATTTCCCCAAAAGGTAAGCAGAAAGTCACCCGAGGGCTGAAAGCATCAGAATATAAGCAGCACAAGTTCTTGCCTGGTTTAGTTTAGCTCACAGTTTGAGCAGGACTGTTGATAGAGTCAGGTAGGCTCTGCTTCCCTCATAGGGCGTGCGGGTATATCTCACACATCACTGGGTGACGGTACCATGTAACAGTCAGGCGCACTGGGATCTCTGGCAATCTGAGAGCCTCTGGGTCCATGGCAGACAGAGCAGGTTCAAAGTAGATAGAAGTGAGATGTCAGTGCTCCCTGGGTTAAGTAGGGTTCTCTAGAGGGGCGAAGTCAATAGAATGGGTGTGTATACAAGGGGGCTTAGGGGATGGCTGACACAATAGGGGATGGGGAGGTACTCAGCAATGACTGCTGCAGGCTGAGAACCTGGTAGCTGTTTATCACTCAAAGCAGGATGCTTCCACGGTCCTAGTACAGCTCTGAATGCCTGGAGGCACCGGGAAAGTTGACGGTACTCCATGTTGGGAGGCCAGATAAGCTCAAGTCTGCCGTGAGCACAGAGAGGTAATAGCAGCAATAAAAGGCAGCACTCACCAGGAGACACTGCCTCTGTGTGCCAGGGCCACCACTGGAAGGTGCCACTGACTTTGATGGTCCTGTCCCTCAGTTACTCCTTCCACTGGAAATCAGGATTGGCTATCACATTGGCTTCTGACTCGTGTCAGTCATATTCTCCATAGCTTCAGGCTTCAATGTCTTGGAGTCTTCTGTTCTTACAAACCAAGGTCTCAGTTGAGACTCCAATCTGAATCTGGGCCTCTGATGAGTGTTCTCCATCCCTGTCCTGTTCAAAAGATACCTCCAGTTGAGACCCAATATGGTCCCTCCTTCGATTGAGTTGGTTGTAACTGGTGTGGTACTCTGGTATCTGATCTCATTTCAGGAGAACAGATGCATCACGCTACCCGTTCTGAAAGGATATGCTTAAGTTGGAAAACAGAGACTGTTCCTAAGACATTTGCCTAGTTAGAGGTCCACTCACACAGGTTCCCAAAGTACCTCTGGAAACAGGAAGAAACAATCAGGCGTCACTTGGAATCCACATTATGAAACAGAGCTGCTCAACACACAGAAAGGTGCACCCATGGGGGGGCGGGGGGCAGGGATGAGAAAAGAGGTCGGCTTTGATGGCCAGTTTACAAGTCTGAGAGGATGAAGGAGATGAATTCACACAAAGATGTTGTGCTCCACTGTGTCCATTAGCATGACTCACCTGCAGTGCGGACGCCATTACTTTACTGTTCTCTCTTCTGCCTTCCATTTGCTTCACAAGGGAAGAAACCTTGTGCATTGGCGTTGCTTTTGCCACAGCCCAGAGGCAATATCTTATGTTCAGTAAATGTTTTAACTGATCAGCCTCTGCCTTTTCAAGTAGCCAACTTACACCTGAGAGCCTGCTGCCAAGTTTACATCCTACAGTACATTTCAGAACCGTATGTTTGAAAGTAGAAGCAAAAATAAGAACTTCTTTAACAGTAGAATCAGAGACACAATGGAATATTTTGTAAATAGTATGTGATGAAATGGGTCAAAGTTCACTAGCTCCTGGGGCTCTCTTCCAAATGGCTTTAACGTCTTTTGCAAGACAGGAATTTGAACCCTTAGCTACTTTTCTTTTCGAATGATTTTTTAACATAAAATCTATTTTTAAGGTACAATCCCTTTCTTTGTGCATCCCAATGGCTTGAAGGTTAGACTCAGAGGGGGCTCCATGGGCTGAATGGAGGCTATTATGTATACCTGCACATTTTAAATAGCTTCTCCTCGCTATTAACACCTATTAACAGCTGTTCTCGGGAGCACTCAAGGTTTGGCATACCATCGTCCCTCCAGTCTTTACGAGATTTTTGTTTTCTTACTTTGGCATAGCATATACAATAGTACTTTGTTTTGTTTTGATCTCTTTGTGGTTGTTGTTGTTTACTTGCATAATCTGTGTGTGTGTGTGTGTGTGTGTGTGTGTGTGTGTGTGTGTGTGTGCTGCATCCATGCAAGCACACATGTGTGCATGGGTGGGCTTGCCTATGCTTGCATATATGAAGGCCCTGCATGATAGTTTAGCAGGCAAAGGCGCTTGGTACGGAGACCGATAGCCTAAGTTCAACACCCAGAACTCACTCTGTGGTAGAGGGAGAGCACTAACTCCCACAAGCTGCCCTCTGACCTCCACACACCTGTGAGTGGGCTATTTTTAAAGGTTTTCATCTTGTATCATATTTCTTACCATCAGTTTACACAAAAGCAGAATGATCATTTTTTATCATTACGTTCCCTCTTTGGAGTTCAAAGCAGTGTGAATCACATCTCACTTTGTTGAACACACGGTTTCAAAAACAAGATTCCTTTGTGGACTCCATAAAACACAATAAAGCAGAGGACAGCAAGACAAGTGGGCTCTGCTAAACAAAGTCAGAGCCTGAGATTTTGGCCTCTTTGAAGTTAGGAATCGGAACCAGCATCCTACAGCCAGTAGACTCCACTGAATGAGGTAATGTTCAAACACTTGCTACATGCAAGAGCTTTGGCACTGACAAATGGAAGGGCTGGCCACCTACTCTCTTGTGCTTGTAGGTCACTATAACTGATTAAGATGACTCAACTATATCGGGGACCATTCCTTCTCACACTGGTTAGAATTATAGCACCCAACTCTGTGTGTGTGTGTGTGTGTGTGTGTGTGTGTGTGTGTGTGTGTATGTGTGTGTGTATAACTAAACTGAACAGCAGGGAGGGTTTGGGCACCCTTGTGAAATAACATTAGACCAAATTGAGGGCCATTAAATTTCCAAAGCCATTGCACAAGATGTACATATTGCCGTAGTGAACGTGATGTGAAAATGGTCTTTTAATATTTAGGTACAGCAAGTGAAACATGTCTGGTAAGCCTCTGCCTGACCTCTCTGGGTATCAGAGAAGACAAGGAAATGCCACATGCAGAAATCTACTACAGTTATTTGCAGCTACACAGACAAATAATGCATGAATTGCTGCTAGCATTCTGTCTGTTGAAAGTAGAGACTGGATGTGGGAAGAAACAGCCCTGAGAACTGGCTCTTCTCAGCCTTGGCTCTCACCCCCTAAAATGACTTCCGAGCCCCACCCCCATACTATGGATGGATAGGAGAAAGGAATGTATCTTTTACAGGGATTCTTTGGTGACATCTTAGAGTCATAATAAACACAGCTAATTTTCAGTTCCTGAAGTAGATCATGGATGGACAAACTCCAAGATGAGTTGTATGTGATAGGATTGTATTTCCTGAAATGGAGTTGAAGTACATACATCTCAGTCATTGGTCTGGCATGGTCCAACAGAAGCACCAAAAGGAGAACTTTCACCATTCTAAAGCACTTGCAATGTGATGGTTAATTTTATGTATCAGCTAGCCTGGGCTAAGGGAGCTCCAGGTAGTTTGAAAGACACCATGTCTGTATGTGTCTCAAGACATTTCTTTACCACTGGAATTGATAAAGGCACTGATCTCATTGATACATCTGAGCTCCAGCTCAGCTACTGGGGATCTGGATAGCACAGAAGCCCAAGAAGGGATGAGTTTGATCCCCTGATCGCGCTGGGATATCCATCTTATCTCTATCGACAGTGCCCCAGTTCTGAAGCCTTCAGATTTGGACCACATTTTACACTATTGGATATCAAGCCCCCATGCATGGTCTGGACATGCACTGACCCCCTGATCACCCAGATTTCAGATTGTAGGGATTCCCAGCCTTCTGCATAGTGTTGAGACAGGAGACACCTCCCCTTTGGCAAAACTCACATTACCAAGATATTCAGTATCTGCCTCTTGACACAGGGACCCATGATAGATCACAGGCTAGCTACATAGCACATGGGCTCTGTTGCAGGAAATATTAAAAAACGACCGGCCAGCTCTCCTGCCCACGCTGGGCCATCTCTCCAGCAAGGGTCCCGAATACCTCTCGCTTCCACACAGTGCCCCACACGCCTAATTACCCTGTAGAATCAAGACTCTTAAGACTTAATTATCCAATCAGATTTATATAACAATAAAATCACAATTTACAAGATACTAACGCAATAATTTCAGAGCCAATTGATAACGATAAAAGCTTTATCCCAATTATTTCTAACCTTGTGAAAGTCTTAGCTACTTGTGGCTGTTTAAGACCATGCAGGATCAAGATCTACCTGTCCATCTTCCTCCATGTTGGCTTGCACACTCTCCCTCTCTCTGCAACTCTTAGTTCCACCCCCCCTTTTCTCTGTTCAATCACAGACCTTCTCTGGACTAGCATAATTGGACAGGAAAAAAATCAGTAGGAGGGAAGGTAGAGCTGAAAAGTTTGGGGGAGAAGGAAGAGGGGAAAAGAGAGGACCACGGAGGAGGAGGTGGAAGGAGAATGGAGAGAGGCTTGGAGAAACGGCAAGTTATATGGGATCTCATAGATGGGAATAGAGTAGTGTAGTGGTAGATCTGCCCAATCTAGGCTTTTAGCTTGTATTCCAATTAATTGAGCTGTGATTTCTTTAACTGGGTCTTTTGGGGTTGGAGATTTACCATAACAGGGCCCCTGCCCCAAATGAACTAACAAGTCTATGATTGACCGCAAGGAGCTTAAATAGGTCAAATAGATGCCTTATTGGCTTAGCCAACAGTGTACTCAAACAACAACCTGTCCCAATAAAGATCACTTTGGTCTCCATCCAGTCCTGGTCATTAGACCCATAAAAGGCCACTGGATATAGCAAATACCAATATTTCTCCTTTGGAGTCCCACCCACTCTGGGGGAGTTCTCTCTCATTTTTCCTTAATAAATCTATTTTTGCTCTGCTCACTCCTTGTCTAAGTTTCCTTATTCTTCTTGGGAGTGAGACAAACCCAGAAGCCACTGGCTCAGGGTGATTTTGATTGTCTGGGTCCCTGATTTAAACTCACCACGAGATAAGAAAAGCTCAGCCACCTCCCCATTAAACCTCTTCGTATGTATGTTCTTATCTACAAATAGACATGTGAGTCCTTAAATTCTGCCTCTCTGGAGAAGCTACATTGATGCACACAAGTATTTAACATCATCAGTATAAAAGGAATCTTTTATTATCAATAGTCTGCCCATTGAACCAGTGACATTTTGTTCAATAGCAGCATAAAAAATAATAGCGGAGTCTAATCGTAGACTTAACAAAATACATTTGACCTCAGAATTATCTCAGAAAGCCCAGGGAAGATGACCTGTTTGTCACACCATATACAGAAGCTTCTCCCAAAATGAATTTCAGAGAGAGAAAGGCAGGGGTGGAGCGGGAGGGGGACTGGAGGAGAGTAACAAGGAGGCCCCAGTTATTCAATCTGTATTTTGCTGTGAGGGTATTTGTAGACATGGCTAACATCTATAATCCACTGAGCTTTAGTAAAGGTTATCCTCTATAATCTAAGGAGCCTGATCCAATTACCTGAAAGGTTCTAAAAACAGAACTGAGGTTCTCTGAGGAAAAGGGAGTCCTGTGGCATCAGCTCCTGCCTGAGAATTGCCAGCCAGCCCTTCTGGTTTGGTACCCTCCTGGCCAGCACGGACAGCTGACTACTCCAGTTTCTTACAGTAATGTTCCATATGTATGCTCTACAAGTTCCCATGTTTTGACCCTAGTTGATACAGAGGGTCAGTGGTATTTTCTCTAATATTTCTGATCTCTGGTTATTTGGTGATATTGTCTCATGCTGCATGAAGTGTCCCAGTGAAGACATCCATGCTCCTCCCTTATCCTACAGCTCTGATCCAACACTTGTCACACGGGTCCACTATCATTGCCTCTTTGTGATCTTTTAAAAGAAACGTTTATTTCCCAAGACAGTTCACTTATTAACTGACTAATTAAATTAGTATTCATATATTTACTTATTTCTTTATGAGGAAGCATTCCCATGCCACGACAAATGTATGGAGATCAGAGGACATCTTTTGGTCCTCTTTCCTTCCATATGTGGGTCTCAGGGATCAAACTCAGGTTTTCAGGAGTAGAGGCATCCCCTTTGCCTGCTGAGCCCTCTGGGTGGCCCTAAACTTTATACATGTTTAAATCAACACATGCTGGACACATGGCGTACGTCTGTAATTCCGGCATCCAAAAGTTGGAGACCTGAAGTTAAAGAGTTCAAGATCATCCTCAGCTACCTAATAAGTTCGAGGCCAGCCTGGGCTATGTAAGACTCTGTCTCAACAAAACCTAATGAATCAATAGACAATAGTGTTTTCTTCCCTTAACTTACAAAAGAGGAAAACAGGTAGGGTAGTTGCTGACTTTCGTGTTCTGTACCTTCTCTTGATTTTTTTTTTTTTTTTTTTTTGCTTTCACCCAAGACAGGATCTGTTTATGTAACCCAGGGTAGCCTGAAGCAGGCTATGTATCCCAGACTGGCCTTGAACTTTTGACCTTCCCACCTTAGGCTTTTGAGTGATACAGTTGCAGCCATTTGACACCATACCTGGCTCCCTTGACAATATTTCTAGATGATTCTCCACTTTGATACACAACAGTTTCTTTTTATCTCAGCCTATTACATCCCATTTCAGTCTATATTCTAATTTGTTCCTCCAGACCCCAATTGGTAGACAGTATGCCAATCTCTACATTTAGCTCTAGTCAAACAAATATCCTCTAAAAATACTGACACAGAAACAGATTGGTAGAAGAACATAGGAATCAGGTATCCATACCCATTGTGAGCAGTGACCCATCTATAAAAACAGTTACAAGGTGTCCTGGTTAAGATTGCATCACTGTGGTAAACATGGTGGCCAAAGTTCATTTGAGGAAAGGGTTTATTTCACATCTCACAGCCCATCACTGAGGGCAGGAACTTAAGGCAGGAACCTGGAGGCAGATACTGAAGCAGAGGCCACGAAGGAGTGCTGCTTACTGCCTGGATCTCCGTGGCTCACTTAGCCTGCTTTCTTATAAACCAGTGCCCGGAAGTGGCACCACCCACCATGGGACGGGCCCTCCCACATCAATCATTAATTTTAAAAATTCCCACAGACATATCCACAGGCCAATCTGAAAGGAGCATCCTCTCAGTTGATGTTATTTTCCCCTTAGACTCCATCTTATATCAAATGGACAAGAGACTAAGGAGACACAAGGGCAGGGAGATTCACTTGCAGATCCCAGGGTTCTTCCTGAATTGCCTTGAGATTACCGCCCTCCGCTGAGCGTCTGTGCGGGAAGTATTTGTCTTCTACTTCTCACGAAAGGAAAGACACTGCTGATCTACAGAACGTTTGCCAACTCAGAAAACTGCAGAGCCCTGCTGTGTGTGTGTGTGTGTGTGTGTGTGTGTGTGTGTGTGTGTGTGTGTGTGTGTTCAGTTGTGACACAAGGTTCTAAGATCATATTCACTCGTTTGTCTTTTGACCCTCAGAAGGTCAAAGCATGAAATACCAGGCTGAAATAAATCCCTATGAAGAATTTCTATGTTGGGATTTGTGGATCGTTTCCTCTGTGGGCTCTAGATTTCAAGTTAGAGAAAGCGCCTTTCCCCTCTGAGGCTTGTATTATCTATTAAGACCAAAGACCTGAGAGAAGCAACTTCAAGGAAGGGCTTATTTTGGCTCATAGTTTCCGAGTAATGGAAACAGAGTAATCTCTAATGGTTGGGAATCTGGGGCAGCCCCTCTGCAGGACGTGTTCCATGGCAACCAGAGTTCTTAACCAGAAGCAGCTAGCCTGTAACTCTCAAGGCCTACCTCCCAGCAAGGTACTTCTTTCAGCTAGACCTGCCTCTACAAGGTTCTGCAACATCCCAAAAAAAAGCCCTAACAACTGGAGACCAGATGTTCAAACAGGTGAAGCCTATGGTTCACACTCCAGCCACAAGGTTCTAAAAGCTTGCACTATCCCTTAACTATGTAAAGATTATTTTCTTATACTCAATTATTATTTTAGAAGCCTAAGGAGTTGTTTGTTTACTGAACTGGCCATTTTTCTGTATTTATTTGAATTGCTAAATTTCTATATATTTCTGGATCTAGTATGTTGTGCCCATTTATATCATCAATCAATACCCTTTTCTATTAATTTCCATGTTAGCTTATTATAGCCCTAATATTCTACCAGTAGAAACACATACATATGGGAGAAGGTAATGTCACTTTGCACTGAAAATGGGGACAGTCATGGTACTTAAGGTTTCAGTTTTCTCTTCCACACAAGGAAAACAAGAATGAAATTGTGTTTCCTTCCAGTTCCAACTGTGAGAAGCCAGTATGAACTTCGTGTTAGAGGCACTTCCTTGACGATGTACTCCTTTCTCAAAAAATGCTTCGTTACTTTGTATTTTAAACAAATGGGAACCGTTTTCTTCATGTGGCTTGGTCGGGAATAACTAAGATTACAAATGACTGGTTGTTGGGGGCTGGAGAGATGGTTCAGTGGTTAAGAGCGCCAACTGCTCTTCTGAAGGTTGTGAGTTCAAATCCCAGCAACCACATGATGGCTCACAACCATCCATAATGAGAAGACAGCTACAGAGAGTAGGTGGGCCCAGAGCAAGAAGAAAAAGTGTCTGAAGACAGCTACGGTGTACTTACATATAATAGATAAATAAATAAATTAAAAAAAAAACAAATGACTGGTTGCCCCTAGGATCAAAGTTCAAGCAGCAGTCAGACTGCTTAAGTCCTGTTTTCAAATGGCTTCCCTTTTCTAAGTGCCAGGCAGTGTGAGCACAGACTGGGCATGAGAGGGAGACGTGCCCATTACAGCACAGCTCCCGGAAGGTCTGATTCGATTTTGCTACAGCATTCCCACTTCTTTTCATTTCTGTAAATTGTTAACTGACCACACGTTGTAAGATCAGACTCCGTCTGTACTTTACTAGCTTGTGACAGAGTGGCTGCCCAGCACATTGATTACCCATCAGTGCTGAGTAACTGGGACAATTCTCCACACTGAACTGGGAAGAAGCCAATAGGAACTTTAGCCAGTTGCACTACCATGCAATATATATTGTTTTCAAAAAACTCCTGCCAACAGGTTAGAATCTTAACAATGTGTACTTCCAAAATACTACAGTTATGTGTCTGGTGGCTTCTGGTCAGACACCTGAGTATCCATGAACCAAGATGCTGACTGAGGCATTCCACCAGCTTCATTCCTCAGTGGTGGAATGTTAGCTGGACTCTGTTCAAATGCAAAAAATACAGCACAAAGCCAAAAAGAAGTGTCATGTCACAGTGTTTTGTTGGGATGGGGAACTGCAGGTTTTGTTCGAAGGGGGTAATTTTTGTTATTGTTGTTTTATTTTGTTTGAGACAGCGTCTTGCCAAGGCCACCAAGTTAACCTGGCACTCAAGAGCTTCTTATGACTATCTCTCAAGCTCCAAGCCCTAAGCCTAGTACTTTTATACCTTAACTATATCATTTTCTGTGTAGATAGTGCAGTACAATTGCTTTTAAATAAAAGTAATCATATTTGTACCAAGCACAAAGTAAATGTTGTGGCCATTTTGCAGAGTAGGACACTGAAGTTCTGAAAGATAAACTATTTGCCAAAGTTTGTTACAAAGGTCTTTGTATTTTTTAAAAGATGTGTTTATTTCTATTTTATGTGTATGGGTCCTGGCCTGCATGTACCTGTGTGCACTGTGTGAGTGTAGTCCTCGTGCTAAAAGAAGACATTGGATCCTTGGAAAATAGTCCTAAGTTTTATACTATCAAATGCATAAGAATAAGCTGAATATCACTTACCTAAGAAATACTTGAAAGTATGTAAGAGTTGGTTTTTTATTCCAATTTTGGAGCCTATGCATACATAATGAGATATACTGGGAACCCATACCAGTCTAAACATGAAATATATTTGCACTCCAGAGACACCTTACACACATAACCTAAATGTAATTTTTTTACAAAAAAATTAATATATCTTAGTGCACAGCCTGCATTTTGGTTGCCATCAGTCACATGATACCAGGTGTACATTTTCCCACCAAGTTTCAGATTTTGGGTCATTTCGGATTCTAGATTAGAAACACATCATTTGCTGTCCTATTAGCTTTAGGCATCAACCTGACACAGCCTAGAGTCATCTGAAAGAACCTCCATTGAGGCATGTCTGTGGGGGATGACTGATGGTTACATGATGTAAAAAGGTCCAGCTCATACCATAACCTGGGCAGGTAGTTCTTGCCATACAAGAAAGCTCACCAGGGGAGTTAGAGATGGCTCAACAGTTAAGTTACTGCTCTTGCAGAGGACCTGGGTTCAGTTCCCAGCACCCACATTGTCACTGACATCTGCCTTTAACTCTAGTTCCCCGGGATTCAGCACCCTCTACTGGTTTCCATGAGTACTGCACACATCCGAGAGATATATATATATATATATATATATATATATATCCATGCAGGCAAAATACTTATGCATAGAATTTTTTTAATTACTATAAAGCTTGTGAGGAAAGCAGCAAGCTGCATTCCATCACAGTTTCTGCTCCAGGCTCCTACCACAGGCTCCTTGCCTGACTCCCTGCCTAAGGTGAGAGCCAAACAAATCCTTTCATTCCTCAGTTGCTCTTGGCAATAACCTTTGTCACTGCCATGGAATAAAACTAGAACAAAGTGCAAAGAAAATTCCCCTCTAGTACCAAACATCCAGTAATGGACAAAGATTGCATCTTAACCTCAGCTTCTTTCATGGCTCAAGCCTCACAATTTCTGAAGCGGTATCAATATAGGATCTTTATGCTTTCTTTAGGTTATTGCATTACATATGTAATATGCTTCCTGGAGGAAAATGGAGCATCCTTAAAATGACTGGCCCACTCGACGCTCAGCTTTGATTGCCCATGCAAAGCACGGAGCTACGACAGAAAGCTCTGCACTCGTTTCAGTAAGTCAGAAGGGACCTGGCACTAATCCTAGTGGGAGCTGCGTGCAAATCCCTGGACATCAAAATACCCTTGACTGGGTTGACTTTTAATTTAGGAGTTTGCTAGAGCCTACAGCTAGACTGCTGGAGTCTGTGATAGTGTCAGATCCCATAAATGAAGCGTGGAAGACTCGGTTAGCAGCCTGGGTGGAATGTCAAAGAATGCCCTCGGGATGTGGTAATTCAGAACTCAAGGTAACAGCCATTTCTTCCAGCCAGTAGTAAATCGGAGCCCTGTCATGGTGTCCGCAGGGCTGCAGTGTAGTCTGAGTTGTGCCTTTGGTTCCTCGGGCTGTTTACACAGCTCTTTCCTCTGCCGTATTCAGGGCAACTGCAGGGACAATAAGCTATAACTGCCATGTCAAATTTGCTTACAAGCAAGACTGCCTGGCTTGCTGCCACCATCCAGGGTTTCCTTCCGAGCTCTTCCTGGTTGGCAAGAAGGCCTAGAGATGGAGCAGAGTAGAGTCCATGAGTTCACACTCCTGGCTAAGGATCTATTGATAGTTGATGGCGTCCCTCAGGAGGTAGTCAGTTGTCTTTAAAATTGTGACCCCTGGTAAATCAACCAACTCCAGTGAATAGTCTCGCACTCAAAGAGGCAGGTGGATTTCTGAGTTTGAGGCCAGCCTGGTCTACAGAGTGAGTTCCAGGACAGCCAGGGCTACACAGAGAAACCCTGTCTCGAAAAAAACAAAAAAGAAGAAGAGGAGGAGGAGGGGATACCAAGTTGGAAGCAGGCAAGAGGTGGATCTGGGAGGAGTTAGGGGGGAGGAGTGGAGGTAAATATGATCAAAGGACATCGTAAGCATGCATGAGGTTCTCAAGGAATTAACAAAATGTTACAGTATAGTATATTTTTTTAAAGAGCCCAGAGAGAAAGGGCTGACCATGAAGCTCACCCTACTCAGTTCGGGTGAGCTCGTGACAGGAATAACTAGAGAAATGGATGATGGGGCACAATCATCTCCAGCTTCTTCCCATGTGTTTCTCGTCCTCTAAGAGTGTGGCGCTGTCAGTCCAGCAGTCTCAGTTAGTCGACGGTAGTGAGAAGACACGCAGCACACTCTAGCCTGGCCATCTATCACCATGACGAGGTTATCTCATGTGCTCATGGGTGGTAAGCACTCCCAAGCTCATACCTGAGGGTCGTTACCATCTCACTGTCTCCTCAGACAGGTGTACAAGTAACCCTTTAAGAAGATAAAGAATTGCCCGGGATGAGAGCCAAGAGAGACCACACTCGCAACCACATGTAACTCCAGCTGCAGGGGATTCAACACCCTCCTCTGGACTCCACAGGCACACACATGCGCACACACACAAGCTTAAAAACAGACAAATAAGTGGAATTAACCTGCCGCTCCTCCAACATCTAAATAGTGAAGACATCTAGAGAAAATGGCTCCTTCAGCAAGGACTGTTGGCAACCACGGCATTTCTCTTCCCCTCTGCTTGGGAATGAGGTTAGTGAGTCCCCATCGCCTTAAGCTAAAAAAGAAAAATTTCCATGGGAACTCTAAAAAATGTGCCTTAAAAAATATAAGCTGCTGCTTGTTCCCACCATGAACAATAAAGAAATTATAGTAATTAGAAGAGCAGGTGCACATAGGTCGATCTTCTGTTGCTATAGCAAAGCTCCTGAGACCAAGTGCTATATATGGTAGCCGTTCGTTTGGTTCATGTTTCTGGTGAGTGCGGATCCCAAACACCATCGTTCTAGCATTCTAGTGAGGACCCCCCTGTGCACCACCAAACCCCTGAGGAGTGGAAAGGAACCTGCTATGCAATAGTGAGCCAAACAGTCAGGAGGTGGCTTTATCGTCGAACAAACTACTCTTTGCCCACAAGTTTTCTGTTAGCATACGTTCATTACCCAGAATAACGAACTTCATTAGAGCATCTTCATATGTGTATAATGTGTTTTGATCATTAAACATATCCCTGATCACAGTCCCAATTACCTTCGTGTACCCTCACACTGGCTCTGGTCCTCACTAGTCCTCATTGTGTTCTCACTCGAGTGTGTGCACATGTGTGTGTGTGTGTGTGTGTGTGTGTGTATGTATGTGTATGGGCGAGGGCATGTGTGTGCCTGTGTGTTTGTGTGTGTGCACGCCTATATGCCCAGGTGTGTGCATTTGTGTGTATGTGTGTATACGCATGTAAATGCCTGTGTGTGTACCCATGTGTGTGCATGCATATGTGTGTGCGTGTGTGTGTAGTATGTATATATGTATGTGTATGTGCAATGGCATGTGTGTGCCTGTGTGTTTGTCTGTGTGCGTGCAGCGTGCATGCATATATGCCCAGGTGTGTGCATGTGTGTGTGTTTATATGCATGTATATGCCTGTGTGTTTACCCATGTGTGTGTATGCATGTGTGTGTGTTCGTGTGCGTGTGCGTGTGTGTGTGTGTGTGTGTGTGTGTGTGCGTGCGTGTGTGCATGCACACGCCAGGAAACATAATTGGGGTTACCTACACTAGTGCAAAGTCATCAATAGGACCTTGGGAACCTAACTAAAGAACATGCGTTGCCCACCCCCAGCAACTTCTTACAAATCCCAGAAGGAACAGGACCTAGAGAGCAACCCTGCTCCAAGACAGAATGTGGACAGGCCCAATCTTGTGTAGGTAATCTCCACTCTAACCAATTTAAGAGCATAGCAGCGGTGCCAGGTCAGGGTGGTTGGGGGAGGGGGTGTGGGGGGCACCACTGCCCCCTCCCGCCGTTTTGCTCTTTTCTGGGTTCTCTTCTGTGATGCTCCCTGAGCCTCAGAGGGAGGAACACCACATTTTCAAAAGTGTTTATTCACTCCCCATCTTAGGTGTCTATCGCTCTGATGACACACCTTGGCCAAAAGCAGCTTGGCGAGGAAAGAGTTTATTTGGCTTCCACTTCCCCATCACAGTTAATCACTGAAAGTCAAGCTGGAGCCTGGAGGCAGGGGCTGATATAGCGGAGCACTGCTCTCTGCCTTGCTCAGACTGCTTTCTCCCAGCACCCTGGAGCACCAGCCCAGGGGAGGCGCCTCCTGGGCTCATATCATTCATCAAGGCAGAAAATGCACCACAGGCTTGCTTAGAGCCCAGTCTTGTCAGGGCATTTTCTCAGCTGAGTCTCCCTGTTCCAAAAGGGCTCTGGCTTGTGTGGAGTTAACACAAAATCAGTCCATAAGACCAGTGTTGATCTCCTCCACCTTCAGCCAAGGCCCACTAGGTCCCCTACCTTCTAAAGGTACCGCCCCTTCTCTGAACCACACCAAGAGCCAAACCTCCAGTTCAAACCTTTGTGAGTTAAACCACATTCGAACCACAGCGGTAGCTGCAGTGGGACGAGCTGTTTAGTTGTTGGTGAGGAGAATGGATAGCTGCTCCAGTGTAAATCTGAGGTCATCTTGAAAGGACTGGTCTGTCAGGGATGCCAAAGGACTAGACTGTATGAGGAGGGTCTGTGCACTGTCCCTCACGCCATGGCTAAGGACAGGCAGGGTTGGGAATAAGAGCAGAGTTATCTCACCCAGCTTCCCACATCCTTTGCTCTGCAGGAAGAAAGCCACCACTGGACCGAAACACAAGCACCGTCATCACTGAATCCAGAGGGAACTGGCCCCAGACGCACCTGCCTTTCCTAGCACTCTGCTCTCTGGCAAGCATGTGCAGAGAGGCTGGAGACAGAGGCAGGAGGGCAGGAGGGCCACCCACAGGAACCAGAAGCTGACAGCAGCTCTCTCTCCCCTGCAGGCTGGTAGATGGAGCCAAGACAAATTGGGAGATTTTTACACAGCACAGGTCTAGACAGGACTCGTGTGTTTATTGAACCCAACTGGGATTTTAATGCAAAAACAACGGGATTACTGATTTATCTAAGAATAAATAAAATAAAATACTATGAAATATACTGGAAACATCAGGCAGGAAACAGAGTTAGAGAACAGTTCCGGGCATTGTAACAGCTAATAAAGTTACTTTACATTTAAATTCCTTCTGATTGAGACTCATTTCATGCACAGTATATATACCCACAATGCTGCCTCGTGTACAATACGGAAATTTCTCTTCCCTGGCTGCTTGTGGGGGAAATTACACTTTAGCATCATGAATGATATAAATTGCTTAGCCTAATACTACTCAGAAACCTCATTCCCGTCTTGACTTGGGAGAAATTAGAAACTCCCGGTTCTTTTTGTTTTATGTGACTGGGTGTCTGCTTGCATGTATGTCCATGCACCAGGTGTGTGCAGTGTCTGCAGAGGCCAGAAGAGGGCGCTGGATCCCCTGATACTGGAGTTACAGATGGTTGGCAGCTGCCATGTGGGAGTTAGGAATTGAAGTCATGTCCTCTGCAGGAGAAGCCAGTGTTCTTAACTACTGAATATCTCTCCAGAGTACAGGCTCTTTATGAACCTGCCATTTGGTACATTGTATCTAGGCTCTCAAATGCAACTTTTTTTCTGTTTTATTTTAAACAGTGTATCTGGGATCATCTTAAAAGGAGTTGGCTCTAGCTCAACAGATGGTCTTGAGGTTTCCATCCTTCTGCCCAGCCTTCTAAGTTCTGGGAACACAAGTACATAACATCACCCCTTGCTGCATTTCTTGATCCTGTTCTACTCATTCCTTTCTTCTTCCAATAGTTTAGACCAATCTTTTCTTGCCTCTATCTTGTGTCCCATTAACAACTTCAGAAGGTGCCATACGAATCCATGAGGTTTGAGTGCTTTGAGATCTCCCAAAGCAATTATTTCTTAAGTACTACTTCATGCAAACAATCCAGCACGTGTCAGGAAGCAATTTGTCTATGAGGAGCTCTGCACAGATGGTGACCTGCCAGAAGCAAGAGAGGAAGCCTAGAGAAGACACGAGGTGCCAAGTGGAGGGCAGATGCTCTGTGCAAAGCTGCAGGCACACTACAACTGGGCTTTACAGTTTGCATTTCCTCAATGGATACATTGTAAGTTTGCAAACAAAACTGTATCTAAACGCATGTCTAATACTGTTAACATTTTTTTTATTCTGTTCAAGTTACAAGAAATCATCAGTATAAAAATGTAACTCACTTTCTGGGGCTGAATAGGTGGCTCAGTGGTTAAGAAATCTTGTTGCTTCGAAAAACCAAAAAAAAAAAAAAAAGAAAAAGAAAAAGAAAAGAAAGAAATTTTGTTGCTTTTGCCAAAAATTCAGTTCCCATCACCCACATCAGGCTCATAACCACCAGTCCTTCCAGTTCCAGGGGATCTGACACCCCCTCTGGCTTTTGTGGGCATAATTATGCATGCATGAATGAGCATGAATGAGCTCTCTCACACACATAAATAAATAAATAAATAAATAAATAAGTATTTTAAAAGTAATTCTTTTTAATTTGAAAATGTACTAATGCACTCAAAACCACACACACACACACACACACACACACACACACACACATACATATATATACACATATATAACTATATATATGGTTTTATATGCATTATACATTTCATTTTCAAATATGTTTCATATTTTTTTCATAATTTACATATATATGCATTATATGAATATATACATATATATGTCCACACTTACTATATGTTAAGGGGGAAAGGAGGTGCATGCAGCATGTATATGTAACACTATATAGCCAAGTTCCAGCTTGGGACTCTCAAACATATTCTTCACATTAATGGGTGAATAGATAAAAAAGAGTTATTCTGACAGCAAGGGTACCTCACACTCATGAAATGATAGAAGACATTTTATAAAATTGGGGCAGGAAAAGACTTGTCTATAATTCAAGGGATATACTTGGCACCTGCTAAAGAAAAAAGTAAGCCTCTATGTTCATCATGGTAGCTACTCTTTCAACCTCCAGAATGAAGTGAACTTACTGCATGGTACATGGGAATCTATGCATTGCAACAGCCAGATTGAGAAAATGGTCAGTGTATAACCCTTTAAAACCCTCAAACTTTATCATCTCCTGTTATACTTTCCCACCTTTGCACCAGGATGTCTGTCTGGACCACCCCCAGAGAAATTACTTATAGTCTAATCTCTATCTCAGGATATACTTCTAGAAGAAGCCAAACTCAGAAAGATTCCCAGGGCCTTTGAAGAGAGATTATTACATGAGACACTCAAACAGGAACCAAATAAAGTTTGTTTACACAAGATCAGATGTTTCAGTTGATCAGCCAATAAGTGATCTTTTTAGAAAGAAACAGAACTTAGAGCCCACCCCCACCCCCCAAGACTCCACTTGAAGAAACAAGAAACTGTAACTCACACTATGAGATGTGGAATCAGAAACATGGCTGTGGACAATGACTCAACTCCACTCATGTCCTGGTAAATTCAACAGGCAGTTCTGTGTCAGGCCCACGTGTGTGACATGTCCCAGAAATGGAGCATTGACTTCTTTGAAGAAACTATTTACAGTCAGATCAAGGATCCCCAAGAACCTCCTGTAGACTCCTCCCCTTTCCACCTGTGTCCCCCAGCCCTTACTCCCTACCGTTCCCTTCTTTAAATTTCTTTCAGTGTTACTTCACAAACCTTAGGCTCCGCCTGTTCATTCCTAAGAAACAAACCCAGAAATCTCATTCAGCGCATCATGCAGAGCCTTATCAATGAACGGAAACATAGCTGAGCTGACCAGGAGCAGCACATGCCTATAATCCCAACACTTGGGAGAATCTGGAATCCAGGGGATCCTTGACTGTAATACATTGGAGGGTAGCCTGGACTACATGAGACCCTGACCCAAAAACTGGGGTTGGAGGGATAGGTCAGCAGGGATGAGTACCTGATATTCTGTCAGAGAACGGGAGTTCAGTGCCCAGTACCCACCTTAGGCAGCTCACAACCACCTTCTCCGGGGGATTTGATGCCTTCTTCTGTCTCTCTGGGCACCTGCACTCATGTGTGCCTGTGTGCATACACACATACACACACACATAAAAATAAATCAAGTCTTTTTTTTTCTAAATAGCATCCCTTTACTGGAATACAGAGAAAGTTTTGTTTTCAAACATTTCCTGAAAATAAAAAATAGAGGAACACTGTCTTTCACTCAAAGAAAATGGAAAAAAAATAAAAATAACTTAGAATGGCACATGGCATTATGTATGTGGAAACAAGAGACATGGGAATAACAACAAGAACAACAACAACAACAACAACAATAATAATAATAATAATAATAGAATTTATTTCTTAGTGGTAAGATTAGAAGGAGTGCCGATTTCCTTTATTAGTTTTCCCTGAGCTTCTCAGAGATACAACATAAACCATCCCAAGGAAATCTACTCATGCATATCTCCTTAGATTCCACAGAGCTCAAAGCAGTCTGAGAGCTCTTTTTATTCAATGATTTACCCATATCAGGAGCAAGAAATAGATGAATCCTGCCAACTTCAATTTTGATTCATTTCCCCGTGATAGTCTTTTAAATTTGAAACATGTACCTGCAAGTAGTGATAAGTCTCACTCTGTGAATTAGAAATACCACTTGCTTATTTACAGAAATAAAGAAACCAAATGCTTTTCATAAAAATCCATATCTACATTATTAAAAGTTGAATTTATTTATGATTAAAAACTACTAACCTGTAGAAATAAAACTAAGATAAATATAACTATATGGAATAAAGATAAATACATAAAAGGTAAATACATAAAAACAAAATAAATATAATTATATGAAATGAAATTAGATACGTGATAGTTGATTCTGTCCAATCATTTCAAGAACTCCCCATTTATTGTCTTATGAAATTCTTCAACAAAGTAGCGAAGACCATCTGGTATGAGAAGAGAAATGACAGGGTAGCTGCCATGCTTCCAGACTAACCAGAAGACGCTGGAAATGCCTCTGTGGTTCGGAATGAGATTCGAAGAAATCCAATCTCTTTAAATCTTGGGCCCGGAGAAGAGAGAAGAGCACACAAAACCTGAGAGCCTTCCACTCTATAAGGAAATAAAACACAAAGTAATATGTCAGGGTTCAGAAAGCAAAACTGGGAGTCAGTGCAGTGCCCACAATTCACCACAGCCAGAGACTATGACAACTGCAGCACCAAGGACTGCACTGCACACGCACAGCCCAGCCTCAGGAGGTGGGAGAGCACCCACAGCTCAGTCTCCCCAGGCCCCGGGAGCTTAGGCTGCCCATACCCTGTCTCCAAGAGCAACAGTGATTCCTCATCTGCTTGCCAAAGATGAAGTTTTAGATCAAGTCACATGAAATTGCCAGTATTGGATCATTTTTTTACAAAACAAATGACAGTTTCATATTTTCTCTTGCATGTGTACAACTTCAGAACCCTTGAGAATCTAACTATTGGTTGTACTCCTTGTCTTTGAAACCTGAGTTTTTAATAATGGTTCTATATTAGTTGTTTTTCTCATTGCTGTGACAAAATACTGAAACCTCCTACCCCTGGATAAAAGGAGAGAAGAAACAAAGGAGGGAAGTTACATTTTGACCAACGGTTTCAAACAACTTAGTTCATCGTGGCAGAGAAGGAATAGTGGGACAGAGATGCTCACACCATGTACTGGCTGGTTTTGTGTGTCAACTTGACACAGGCTGGAGTTGTCAGAGAAAGGAGCTTCATTTGGGGAAGTGCCTCCATGAGATCCAGCTGTGGGGCATTTTCTCAATTAGTGATCAAACGGGGAAGACCCCTTGTGGGTGGTGCCATTCCTGGACTCGTAGTCTTGGGTTCTATAAGAGAGCAGGTTGAGCAAGCCAGTAAGGAACATCCCTCCACGGCCTCTGCATCAGCTCCTGCTTCCTGACCTGCTTGAGTTTCTGTCCTGACTTCCTTTGGTGATCAACAGCAATGTGGATGTATAAGCTGAATAAACCCTTTCCTCCCCAACTTGTTTCTTAGTCATGATGTTTGTGCAGGAATAGAAACCCTGACTAAGACACACCATGTGACCAGAAAGTCAGGGAATAGAGTGGGGGTTGGGGGGAACAGGAGAAACAGAGAGAAAGAAGGCCAGCAGCAAAATAGATCTAACTATAGGAACCCATGTCCAATGACCTACTTCCTAGAGCTAGTCCCCCATCTCCTAAAGTTTCTAGAATTTTCCAAACTAGCATAACCAGCAGTGATGTTGGCCTTAACACTTAAACCTGTGAAGGGTATCTCCATTCAAATCATAACAGGTCACAGATCTCCATTTCATACAAGTGCAAAGATGGAACAAACAGAACTCAACACTCAGTTTTCAATTAAGGTTCAGTTCCACATATTGAAGGTCTTTGGTTCTTTGAAATCCTGAGGATTTTACAAAATATAGACTAGGAGTCAAAAACTAATATTGAAGATGGACTTTTTATAGTTTGGTGTTTACTACCCTCTCCCTCCAATTAAAATCAGAACCACTTCATGATCAAGTTACCTCACTTCTGGATAAATATTCAAAGGAAATAAAGATCCATGTGTTAAAGAGACGCCCCTGTTTACACAACAGCCAAGATATCCAATCAAGGCATCCAAGAGATGAATGAATATAAGCAATAAAACAAATATCACATGATCTCACGCACATGCGGATTATAAATTGTTGACCTCATAGAAGTTGAGATTAGAATGGGAAAGCTGAGTGAGAAATGGGGTCAAGAAGATGTTGGTTAGATAACAAGAGTACCTTCTAGAGACTATTGGGTAACATGACAACTATAGTTAAATGATGCTAGGATTGAATTCATGAACACATGCTTGGTATGTGCTAAGAAGGCGCTCTACAAATCGAGATACACCCCCAACCCTTTTCCTCATTTTCCCTCTATTGATCTAGACAAAATCCCTAGACCAGTCTCTCCTCTGTCCAACCTCTATATTGGAGAGTCCTTGAGGCATAGTCTAGAGCCTTCTGATTTCTCTCTGTTCCTGAAGCCTTCCATTCTTGTGATATCAGTTTCAATTAGTAACAGTTCTGAAACTTCTAGCCTAGCCAATATCTATTCTCTGAGATCCAGATCTACACATCCCACTGTCTACTTGACATTTCTACTTGGATCTGTTTCCCTCCCAAGTAAAAATTACAAGTCCTACTTGGTCTATATTCTTCATCTCAGTAAACAGCACCTCAGTCTCCTCATTTGCCAAGATCAGAACTCTAGATGTAGTCTGTGAAAACTCCCTTCCCAACATACCCCAGCCATGACTAAGTACTGTGAGTTCAAAATAATGTATGTGCAATGGTTAATTCTGTCAACAGGACTGGATCAGGAATCACCATGGAAACATGCCTCTGAGTTTATCTGTGACTGAACTTCTAGACTGGGTTAGTTAAGGTGGGAAGAGCTACTTCCCACTTTATTATGGGTGGCATTGTTCCTAGGATAAACTAAAACGAGAGAGGTAACTGATTGGTCATCAGCATTATTTTTTTTTCTCTCTCTCTCTCTGTCTCTCCCTCTCTCCATCCCTCACTCCTTCCCTCTGTTTCCTGACTATAGATACAACGTACCCCTCAAGCTCATGTCATCATGGCAACTCACTATGATGGACTGTACTCATAGAACTGTGGACCAAACCCTTTCTCTCTTACGTTGCTTTCATAGGATACTATATCACAGTGGTGAGAAAAGACACCAATATATAAAATCGATGTGGAAAAGTGTAGCTGTTGCTGTAATGAACCCGACAAAGTAGTTTGCGTGTCATTGGAACTGGCTTGAAGGAGGAATGCAGGTCCTTTGGAACCCTGGACTAGGAGAGCCTTTGAATGCCTTCAGCAAGACTTATTGAGTCATTGGAGGAAGCTTAAGACAATGAAAATACTCTCTGACAGCAGTGGAGATGCAGCACGAATAGTTTGAGAGGGGAACAAAAACTCTCAATAGTATTCAGCTAGGGCCTTTTATATGGTGTTCTGGCAAAGACACGTGGTATTCTGCTTCTAGGAACAAGACTGAAATTGTAACTGAAAGTAATGGACTGATTTGCTTGTTGGAAGATGTTTCCAGACAGGGTAGTATCTAGGATGCGATTTTTGCCTACTACTCTCACTCCGTTCTACACTAAGAGCAGGAAACGGAAGAGAAAGATAAGGAAAATATGAAGTTTGTCAAGGAAAGGCCTGTGAATGAGTTTCACGTGTAGAGGAAGAGAACACCTGTGGCAAAGCGTCTGTAAGTGTTAAAGAGATTCGCGTCATCAAAAAGAAACTGACACTCTACATGGAAAAGCAAGAAAGACACCCTGAGGGTAAGCCCCGCCCTCAAAAACTCTATGTTGAAAACGCAAGTCCGTTCGAGATGAGGCCCCTAAACTGAAAACAAGGTTGATGAGGTTTCCTAAATCTCGACCGTAATTACCTCCAAAAGTTTCCTTTCCCAGAGTCACCACACAGAACCTGGTACAAATAGGGTCCAAAGGGTCCAGGCTCCATCCTGAGCTGACAGCACGACTTGGAAGCATCATCTACCCAGTACCAGTTCTGCAAGTCTAAAGGATGCAAGGTTGCGGGTGTGGGCTCCACCAAGTCCAGGCAGTATAGACCAGGACTGGATTACTTGCAAAGAGATCCTGAGAGCTCTCACCATCCAGCTGATTATATGATACGCAGAGATCAAAGGAATCCCAAGATATCAAAGATGCCAGGAGTAGGGAACATCTGCAGAGGGTAGCAACTGGCTTGGGATGGAGCTGGCCCCCCAAAAAAGGGCTACGTGTTCTGTAGGCAGCAGAGCTAGAGAGGCAGGGCTACCCAAGGCCTTTTGATTCCCTGATGAGCCCCCGAGGCTAAGTATGTAACTACAGCATTTGGTGTTTCTACTGATGGGTTCGACACTTTAGTTCAATCTTTCCTTTGCTTTTAGTGTCTCTATTCCTCTCATTTGGAATGGCAATGCTTACTCTGCACCATTACGTGTTAAAAATATATAACTTGCTAGATGCTAGATGTCTTGTATTGGCTGGTTTTGTGTCAACTTGACACAAGCTGGAGTTATCACAGAGAAAGGAGCTTCAGGTGAGGAAATGCCTCCATGAAATCCAGCTGTAAGGCATTTTCTCAATTGGTGATCAATGGGGGGAAGGCCCCTTGTGGGTGGTACCATCTCTGGGCTGGTAGTCCTGGTTCTATAAGAAGGAAAGCTGAGCAAGCCAGGGGAAGCAAGCCAGTAAGGAACATCCCTCCATGGTCTCTGCATCAGCTCCTGCTTCCTGACCTGCTTGAGTTCCAGTCTTGACTTCCTTCGGTGATGAACAGCAATGTGGAAGTGTAAGCTGAATAAACCCTTTCCTCCCCAGCTTGCTTCTTGGTCATGATGTTTTGTGCAGGAATAGAAACCCTGACTAAGACATTTCTTTAATCCCAAGTAATACAATGTCTAAACGTATCTACCACTTTCAACGTACACTGACGTTTCCTAACCATGTCCTCATCATGGACCTGTTCTATCGTAGTAAAGCCAGCACCGAGTTTGTTCTCTGCAACAGCAAGAAGGGAAAAAAAAAATCTAAGTGCATACCAAGGCTTGAAAGTGAGTATATTTCAGTGGTAGAGCACTCACCTAACCAATTATAAGGCTGTGAGTTTAACACCCAGTGCAACAGAAAATCAAAGAGAATAAAATTATAGACCAGATCTAATCACTACCTGGGGCAACATCTCTTGACTGCTCTGAGAATGCCATCGACGACTGAATGACTGTGATCCCTCCGCTGCCCATTTTAGGACCATCCTCCCTCACTGGGCAGGCATCTGATATCACCCCACCTGTCTGCCTTTATCCTTTCTCAAGATTCAGTTTAGATGTCGCTTCTCTGTGAGAAATTTTCCCCTCTAATCCTTCAAACTAATTTAGGCACCTTTTGTCTTTTTCTCATAGTAACCTGCACCTTTCCCTTAAAGGGCTTTTATAATTTTATTTATACATGAGTGTCTTAATATCCTTCTCCTTCAGTTGTCTGTAAAAATCATGCATCCGCTTTGTTTGCTGAGATACCCAGTGCATAGGAAACTGCATAAAACATAACTGCTGCTTAATAAACATTTGGGACGTCTGCTTCAGCTCTGGACATTAATAATATATTTCTCTTGTACAATAGCTGGTTTAGAAAAGAAAGGAAAAGTAGAAAATGTCTTCCCTCTGCCTGGAATTGTCTCCATTTACTCTAATAATTATACTTTATTTCTTGCTGATCAGAAATTATGTTTATACTTGACAAAGAATGAATTTAAGGGGAAATGTATCTATTTACTATCATAATCTGTTATGTATGCAGATGGAGAAATAAAAATCTTTCAAATATTCAATAGGATAAATGGTAAGGTGGCAATTTAAGTTGACAATTGACCTTAAGCATATTAGACCATAAGCATATACTACTATCTCCTTCCCTCCAAAGAAAATTTAAATGACAATATTTTTTAACAAAAACAGGATAAACTCCCAACCCCATATCAAGGATTCGGAGGACTGAGAACAGGAGGATCGGTGCAGATGGAAACAAATAGGGGCAGAAGGAGAAGGCTGCAGTCAAGAATGTGCAGAGGAAGGAGGGCTGGGGAGGTAGCTCAGTGGTGGAGCTCTCACCTAGCATGCATGAGGCCCCAAGAAAAAGAAACATAAAATAATAAATGCAAAGACAAGACTGATCAGTACGAGAGTAGCTGCAGGGAAGGTAGAAGCCATTCTCTGCTGTACAGAACCAGAGAAACTGACTTGGAATGGGGCAGACACAGGCCATCCATCAAAGGGCTGCCAGGCAACAGCAGCTGTACCAGTCTGCCCCACCCCCTAGCCTCCGCCCCCAGAGTGCTAAGCGACTGGCAGGGGGTACAATTTCCCCATACTGAAATCAAAGGATTAGTCTCTAAGATCTGACTCTGAGGAGGGCAGGATGGATGAGGATAGCTCAGAAATCATCATTTATTTAATCAGAGAGCAAGCCAGCCTGACTATATATTCCAAGCTCAAATACTCCCAGCTGACACACCCACCCACATACTGCACACAGGGAGTCAACCTTGCAACTTAAGGGGAAACCTTGCAAGAGTCAGCCCCACACAGCAGGCCTGCTACCTAGATCTATCAATCAAACCTTCTGCTTAGAGCTTTGCCAGACAGAGCTCATGGATAGAGCTCATGCCATACAGTATTACACTGTTTGCGAATATTTTTAGAATAGGTAAACAAATTAATAAATGGTGAATGCTTTGAAGAACTTACCTAACAGAAGATCATATATCTCAAGCTTTCTTCTGCAGTTTCTAGAGCATGAGGTATTATTAGTGTCTTCACACCAGATCCTTTCAATACTTTTTCCTCTTTTATTTTTTATTCTCTGGTCTCCTCTGTGTGTGTGTGTGTGTGTGTAGTATACATGATTGTACATGTGTGTTTGCATGTGCCTGCACCACGTTGCATTCTGCATTGGTGTGCAGAAGTCAGAGGGGACTATTGGGTGTTCTCTGTGGCTGTCTGCCTTGTTTCTTTGAGTCTGAGTGTCTCACTGTACCGGAAGTATATTTTTCAGTGGGGCTGCTGACCCACACACCATCCCAGTGAGCCCCCCTCCTTTGTGTCGATTCCACTTTTGGCTTTATGCCCACCATCACAATCCCGCCAATGGTATAGTGTTCTCTCTTGCTCTCTATCTCCCTCTCTCCCCTCCTCTTCCTTCCATTCCCTCTCTCCCTTTCTTGCTACTCTGCAACTGTTTGTTGCTTTTGCTTATTCCCATCTTTTGGATACATCACTCACATTTCCTTTATTCATGAAAAAAAACATGGTCGGCCATCTGTCTTACCATCTCATCCCCTCCTTATAGCCATTTATGTAAGATTCTACAATCAATTTTCATTAACTTCTCTTCATTTTCTGTATCCAGTTACCAGATGATGAGACCAGCCAATATATCCTAGAAGCATCATTTGATTTATACTGAGGCAGACACAGCATTTTGCCATATCCCTATGAGGAAGGGATTAACAGTGTACTGAGACTGGCTTGGAAGGTGAACAAGAAGTTGGATCAGCTGACAGTCATCTGATGCCAAGCCTGACAACCTGACTTGGCTTCTTGAGACTCATAAGATGGAAGGAGGAAACTGACTCCCAAAAGTTGTTCTCTGAGCTCCTTATACACTGTGGTATATGCATATAAGTATGTGCGTGCATTTATGTGCACACACACACACAGGGAGGGGAAAGAGAGAGAGAGAGAGAGGAAGGGGAGGAGAGAGAGAGAGACAGAGAGACAGAGAAAGAGGGAGAGGAGGAGGGAGGGAGAAGGGAGGAGAGGGGAGGGGAATAAACTGCTTCCACTGGGCTACTCCCTGCTTTATTCCCAGCAGGGATTTTCTGTTTTTTTGTTTTTTTTCATTTTTTTCACCATATATTCTGTTTCAAAAAAGGTTGAAAGAATGGCTGAGCACTTGGAAAATTTTGGAGTGGAAAGGGAGGGGCCTGAGAAACAAAAAATGACTGGAATGGGAATGCAAAAGGGATCGCTTTACTCTCTCTTTCCAAAAAAGAGTAGCGGAGTTGGCTGTGCAACTGCAGAAGTTTCGGCAGGTGGACGTAGAAGCACTTGGGGAGTGAAGAGCACCTGAACAGACAGAACAAAAACGCCTTAGTTCAGGTGACTGAGCAAGAGAGTAGGAGTTTCCTGCAGGAAGAAAGAGGGGGAAAAACTGTGCTGGAGGGTGGTCGAGTAAGAGAAAAGCTGAAAAAGCAGAAAGACAATCTGATAAAACAGTAGATTTCTAAAGAAAGGGTTCATCTCAAACCAACCAGAGTTAGAGGAGGGGCAGTCCAGGGTTATGAGATCACCATCAGCTTTCCCAGTAATCATACAACATATGCCTGCTAAGGGTGTGGAACAAGGTTATGGACAAGATAGGATGGTGTCCTATAGAAATGATAGATCTAAGGCATTTTAAAGAGGCCATGATTTCATATAGGATGCACTTGCCTTATGTGAAACAAATTCTAAACAACTGGTCTATTCAAAATAGAATTATTCCCAAATACTGGAAGGGCTTGGTAATAGCTACACTAGAGGCCAGTCTGCAGTTGCAATGATTAATATGGTGGAGGGAAGGAGCTTTGAATACTGAACAGCGAATAGTGTAAGGGGAATGAATATAGTCAAAGACTAGTTGCTAGGTAAAGAGTAGTACTCTGATAAACAATAATGAATTCAATTTGATGACTCTACTATAGATAATGTTGCTTAGTGGCTTTAAGAACTTGGGACAAAGTTGAGGAGCCTAGGAAAAGCTCTACCTCATTCACAAAGGTTACATGAGGCTCTGGAGAAGCCTTCACTGAATTTTTATAAAGATTAGTCTCAGCTGTAAACAAAACCATATGAGACCCTGACACAAGGCAGGTGTTGATAGAGAGCTTGACATTTGAAAATGCAAATACCAAACATTAAAAAAAAAAGTAATTAGACCATTAAAGGTGCAGGCATGATTGAATAAAGGATATGACCAATATTGGTTCTGATGTGAAACATGATAATAAAATAGGTCATTCTATATTTAGAGGCTACAGATCTAAAAATGCTTGGTGCTTTAATTGTGGGAAAAATGGTCATTTGCAACAAAATAGTGTACAAGATATCTCTAAGGGCAATGGTTTTTCTAAATATAAACCAGAAAGACCTAGGCTATTCCATTGGTTGATGCAAGTGATGTGGCAAGAGTTATTGGACCAATGAGTGTAGGTCAAAAAGAGACATTCAAGGTAATTTCTTACCATCAGGAAATGGTCTTGGAAGTCCCACAGCAAAAATTACAAGCTGTTTTACCCAAGGAGCATCATGCAGATGAAATAACCTCAACTCCACCTTGGAGATTTGATGCATTCTATTATAGGCAGTGCAGCTCTAGACTTGGCCAGAGATAACCATCTTACTCTAGTCCCCCAAATTCAGTGTTATAAAATAGCTACTGGAGTTTATTGTCCTTTGCCCTCAGGAACAGTAGGGATGGTCTTGTAAAGGAGTAGATTGACTTCCCAAGAATTCATTGTACGTCCAAGAATCATAGGTGAAGATTTCAAAGGAGAAATTAAAATTATGGCCTATGTAAAAAGAGAGATGCAAATTAATGCAGGGGATAGGACTGCTCAGCTGCTATTGTTTCCTACATCATAGGCAAAGCTGTTCCAACAAAAAGAACAGGAGGGTTTGGAAGTACTGGAAAATGTGTGTTCTGGCAAATAGCTGTTAAAGATCAGAGGCCAACATTAAAACTGCAATTCAATGGTATTGAAATAGAAGATTTGGTGGTGGGGACTGGAGAGATGGCTCAGTGGTTAAGAGCACTGACTGCTCTTCTGGAGGTCCTGAGTTCAATTCCCAGCAACCACATGGTGGTTCACAACCATCTGTAATTGGCATCTGATGCTGTCCTCTGCAGTGTCTGAAGACAGTGACAGTGTACCCACATATATAAAATAAATATGGCTGGAGCGAGCAGGGCTGGAAAAAATTAAATTAAAAAAAAAGATCTGGTGGTTACAAGAGCTGATATAATTATTTTTTCACAAAAGTCTTGGAATTCAAACTTCAAAAGTTTTATATATGTTTTCTGGAAATTGGAAAGTTATTTCAGATAAAAAAAAAAAGTGTGGGATGGGTTAAATGTGTAGGACCAGAAGGCCAAATAGGAAAGTTAAGGATTTGTGTAAGTGACATACCCATAAATTTATGGGGAATGGATCTTTTACAACAGTAGGGTACTCAGATTAATATTACTGCAATCTAGAGGCAGTTCATAAAGAAATAAGGGGTGAAATGGTAGGTGCTCCTGAAGAAGTGTATAGGTCAGCAAAAACAACACCAGAGATAGAATCAATAGTACTCTGCTAACTTTAAATTTTCTGAATGTTAATAAGAAAGAAACAGCAGCCAAGAGACTGGATTGTAGAGAAAAAACTGTAGAATTAACTCAGCCTATATACTCTAAAGATGTGTTAAAATCATAATGGAAGCCAGCACAAGTTTCGAATTGGAGATGCAGATTTGTGTATATTTCTACAGGAAATGAAAAGCTGTGGTTACCACCAAAACAGATAAGGATGAAAACTGAGCAGGAGAGATCTCCTGAAAATCTTGGCCACTGACCCAGAAAGCACTTATTTCATTAAAAATGTCTTGATTTATTTCCAACTACACACAGTAAAATAGATGGCTTAAAGCAGAAAAGAGGGGGTATGTAGTGACAATTTTGAAATTTTGATTTCTTTAAAAATACAAAAATAGCAAAAGAAAAAAAATTTTTAATACCAGGTGTGGGGTCTATGGGGCTGCTTCAGACTGTCCACAACAGCCGATTATGATTTGCCTCGTGCTCTAGCAGAGGCATGGTTCTGCCAGCTGCAGATAGTTTCTGCGATTATGTGATGTTTGGAATTTTGGAAACTTTTCAGAGGGTTATATAAATGCTACAGCCCTGATAGGTGGTGTTGGTTGTGGTTTATTAGTAGCTGTGACCAAAAAAGTAACATAAGGAAAGAAATTAAATTTAGGGAATTTTCCTAATTCTTCTCTCCCCTCTATTCTTGTTTCTTTCCTATCAAGGGAGACAAATGGTGGGTGGGGGGGCGATAAAGGGTGGAGAAAGAAGAACCCACAATGTAGCAAAGACCAGCAACACACCTTTGATACGTAAAATTTTCATTTTCGCCATTATAACAAAAGCTAGACTACATCTTAGAGCTTGACGTCTCGAGATCTTCCAGCCCAAGTTAGCTGGTGTGGTACATTCCTTCCCTAACGCCAAGTCATTGTTATATGAATAACATTCTCACATAGCATCACTTGTACCTTCCTTTCCCTTCCAGAATGACCTTCCCTAAACTTTCACATCTCAGCCCACACAGAAAGCAATTTTAAAGGTGCCTCAACGTGTAGCATTCTTCGATTTCTGCAGCTCGTGTTGATTTCTCTCAACTTTTCAGAGCACTTGGGGTTTGTAACCAAAGCCCCACTTGTCTGCTATTGTGAAATGTGTTTTGTCGTTGTTGTTTTACATGTGTAATACCGACTTACCAAAACTGTAAAGTCTCTAACGTGTCCATAGAATATTATTATAAACTTGAGCTTTTCTGCATCAGCTACAAACACCAGAGAGATGAGTAAGCGGCGGATGACTGATTAAAACAAAATGAAGGTCAAATCAATCAGTTTAATTGGAAACACATCATATAGGAAACAAGCATGAGCTTTACAATTTGCTCCAAAGGTCCAAATTAGGTACAGACTTTCAAAATAGTCAACTGAGGCTACAAGACAAATAAAATTTTTTTAATTATGTATACATACAAAACATACATATATTCGCCATATATTTTGATTCCATTTCCCATACAAAATGGCACAGGGAAGGATGAGGAACAACTGACCAATGGGTACTAGAACAGAGAGGGGCGTAATGCCCCAGACTGGTATATCACTTTGCATGACGACTGTGAATAACATTTGAGCATTGCAAAACACTAGAAGGATTTTTAAACATTACATTGTATACACATATTGAATGGTTCTCTATTGATAAATTTTATGTTTTAGGTGTCCATTTAAAAATAAGCTCTAGAGGCTGGAGAGATGGCTCACCAGTTAAGAGCACTGACTGCTGTTCCAGGGGTCCTGAGTTCAAATCCCAGCAACCACATGGTGACTCACAACCATCCGTAATGAGATCTGATGCCCTGTTCTGGGGTGTCTGAAGACAGCTACAGTGTACTCACATACATTAAATAAATAAATAAATAAATATTTAAAAAATAAACTTTAATGACTTTTATTTAAATGTACTTTTGATTTTTATTTATATTCATCTAAATGTGTGTGTTGAGAAAGCCTGGGAAGTATCTGCATGTGTCTACAGGTGCCCAGACAGGACAGAGGCATTGGGTTTGCCTGGATCTAGCATTTACTGGCAGTGGTGAGCTGCCTGACACGGGTGCTTGGAACCAAACTCAAATACAGTATACATTATTTTAACTGCAAAGCCATCTCTACAGTATTGCCTAGAATAAAATTTTAAAGTAAATGTGTGTGTGTTCATTACATATATGTATTATGTATTTCAGTTGGTTATGTGCCTGCCTATCAGGAGTGAAGCCCTAGGTTTGATAAACCGGGTGGTAGTACTCGAGAAATAAAAAGAGGGAGAGCAGAAATTCATGATCATCCTTGTCTACATCGCAAGTCAGAGGCCACCTTGAGCTACATGAGACCTCATCCCCCCAAAATTAAAATGAAACAAAATGATACCTATACCCAAAGGATGATGGGTTTACATACATATTATACATAATCATACTATAGTCGCATGGTCAAGTGTGTACACTCTGGCATTAGGTTCAGATTTGACTCCCAACGCACCATATGTGTAGTCTATCTTTTAACTTTGCAATTCTCAATAAATCTGAAAGAGAGGTAATGGCCAACTGACACTATATAGAAATATAGAAACTCGATCTGCCCTTGGGTCTATCTGGAAATTGATCCTGAAGGGTTTGACTGTAATCTGTATGTCTGTGTGGTGTATATGCATATGTGTACACAGATGTGGGTGCCACACACACAGAGGAAGACGCTGGGTCGCCTATTCTATCATTTTCTGCTTTAGCCCCTTGAGTTAGTCTCTCACTGGACCTGAAGCTCAGTTGGCAGCCAGCAAGCCCCTGCCTCCGTTCCCTTTCCTACTGCACTGGGGTCACAGGTGCACTGGAACAAGCCCAACCTTTCTACACTGGCTCTGGGAATTTGAACTCAGTTGCTCATGTTCAATAAGTGCTCTTCCCAGCTGAGCCATCTCCCCAGCTCTACAAATGTTATCACGAACAACTTGCTTCAGACTGAATCTTGTTTTCTGAAAATCTTGTTTCCTCCAGGTCATACCTGGAGAGGTGTGACCACTGTGAACTATTCAGAGAGAGCACATTTTTAAGATACTTTGCATAAAGCTGTTGCTATTATCACTCTGGTAAAATCTGTGCTTTTCCTATGACAATGAAGTGCACACCATACCTGTTGTAACTATTTAACTCCCATAAGGCCTCAGGAAGGTAAATCTGTGATTATCTGATCACCTTTGTATTCATAGATAAAAGGATGGAATGCCTCTTGGAGCCACAAATTAAAAGACAACGTTTTAATCCCTAACCTATAAGGGCTATTGTGGTTTCCCTGTTGAATGTTTAAATGCTAATCAATTTAGGGATTATTAACTTATTAGCAGATAATTTTTGCTGGGCTTTAAAGGACAGCAATGATGAAAGGGAAATTCACAGGTAATCCCACCACCCATAAATAAGCACTCTTACGTTCGCTCAACATAGAGCTCTGTAACCCTGGCTGCATGCTGCCTGTTAAGTGGATTCTCTCATCAAATGCACAAATGCAAATCAAATACCCTTTGTTTGCCTCTCACATATCCTAAACGTGGCAGCTTAATTACTTCTCTGATTTGCTAAAAAGTAAACCAAGGACAGAGAGAGGACGTGTCTCACTGCTTCAGCATTCCTTGGGAGATAGCACAGGGTGCTGTACAACTGGCATACTTAGATAAAACTCCAAATCCCCAAATTCTTCTTTTGAATTAGGAAGACAACGTCTCATTCAAACCAACACATATGTATGAAAATAAAATATTAGCTCGAGTCACTGATAAACATAACACGGAGATGTAGATAGTGTGATGGAGAAGTCTGTTTCAGTCAGGAGATTTCTTTTCTTTTTCAAGTTTGTGCCATTGGTTGTTTCAGAGGTACTGGTAACATACATGAAATATTTTCCTAGCTTTGCCAACGCACTCAGCCTTTCGTGCGAGCTGGCTGGGTTCCTAGAAAGGCGTTTCCTGTGTGTTTACTAGGCCCTGTAGGTCCTGGGCTATCTCTGAGGATCTGCACTCCTCTCCTCAATGGCTTTAGAGCCTCTCTGTTCTGTGGCTTTTCTCAATTGGTGAGGAGCTCATGCCTTAAAAACACACCTGCTTTTACAGTTCCTACTTGCAGAAGTCATATGTGCTCCCAGATGACCTTCTGTCTAATCCAGTAATCCTTCTTATCTTCCTGCTTCCACATGGTCTTCCTACTTCTTGTTAGGACCCCATCACATCATCTAACTTTTAATATCCATGTGTTCAGGCCGTTCATGATGAAAAGAGCAACCAACTCTTCCTACACCCATTTTTTTAGCCTATGTACCCATTTTTTTTCTGGATATGTGAAAATGTTGTTATAGATACAAATAAATGTAGTTTGTGATGGAAAAACAGTAAATGAATACTAAGCATCTGTTCATGGCTTTAAAGATTTTTAATTACATGCATTGGGGGAGGGGATATGTATACTTGAATGCAGGTGCCCTAGGAGTCCAGAATAAACAGGGCATTCCTTGAAGTTGGAATGACAGGTGGTTGTGAGTCACCCAACGTGTGTGCTGGGTGAACTCAGCTCCTCTACAAAAAAAGGACATACTCTTGACTGCTGAGCCAATTCCCCAGCCCTGTATCTGTTCGCTATTAAAATTATAAAATAGTATTATAATTTAAAAAGTTACTAACACAATGGCATGAGAGAAAATAAATGATAAATGGATAAATAGAAGATAAGCAGATGATAAATAGATAGATGATTGATAGATGATAGATAGATAGATAGATAGATAGATAGATAGATAGATAGATAGATAGATATAGAAAATTAAAATTTGTCTAAAATGAAGTTAACTCACCAGCTATATAAACACGAAAAAATACTGTACTCAAATGTGATGCAAGAAAGCTTTTTGCTTCTAATAGCCCCTCTGAGGAGTCATCCAGCAGACTATCCTCACACAGGACAAATGATGTTTGGAACACCACGCTGTATGAAATATTGCTACATTCGTAGGAATTGGAATGACTCCCAAGGATGTCCTTTCTTTAAACTGACTTGGACAGGACCGGAGACAGATATCCAGAACAGAATTCCTGGAGTTTCTGTGTGAAAATGGAGCCTCTGGCCAGCCTTAGACCAACAGAACCTCAGGAAAAGCTAAGACCAATCATGGGAGTTTGTGGTGCTCCAACCTGGTGGTATTACTAGGAGAGGCTGGGACAAGAGATGGACATATCACCTGCAGAATGATTCTCGGGTTTTAAACTTGGTCACAAAGAACATCTACCAACCTATACTGTGCCCCAGCCCCTCAGCTCTTAATGTGGGGCCATCTTAAAATGTCCTCCAGGGTTCCATGAAACAACAGCTGAAAGCTACCCATAGAACTCCGCTGATCCAACTCTGCAAGTCAACTAGGTAGCCATAGCTACCTCCTTGTGACCCTGGCAAACACCTAGAGAGCTTTCCCTAAGTGGCTTAGCCCTTAGAAGCTGACCCAATCAGAAAAGTAGCCCCCGTGGTTCTGGAAATAAATTCACACATTTGCATGCAAAGTCAGTAAGAATGTAGTGGATACCCATACACAGAAGAGAGGACCTAGGCCCTTCCTCTGCTGTTTAACAGCTCAGAATGAATCAAAGAATTAAACCAAAGCTTCTTGAAGAGAATACAGTGCAAATGTTTCAGAACATTACCCTGGGCAAATATATCTTGGCTTGATCCCAAAAGCAAAACCTGGCAAATGGGATTCACTAAAAACCCACACAACAATGGAAGCGATTTACAACTGAAGAGACAGCGTACAGAATGAGAGAAAAATATTTGAAAACTCTTCACCCATCAGGGGATTAATAGAGCACAAACAGAACACAACTTGGGCTGGGAGTGTAGCTCAGAGAAGGGCCTAGTGTGTGTGAGGCCCTGGACTCAATGCCCCAAAGAAAATAATCAAGTGGGCAAATGACCTACGTAGACATTCTTCTAACAAGATATACAAATGCTGCTCAGGTATGTAAGAATCAATCCATTATTGTCAGAGAAACACTAAAGTGATATATCAGTTTACCCCCAAAAGAGTAAATACCATCAAATAATTTTTAAGAAGCCATTGGTTTGGGTGGAGAGATGACTCATTGGGCAATATGTTTGTCACAAAAGCTTGAAGACCTGAATCTGATCACCAGAACTCATATAAAATGCCAGAAGTGGCAGAGGGTGCCTGAAACCCAGTGCTGGGGGAGGTTTGTGGGGGCAGGTAGATCCTCAGGCCTCACCAGCTACCCAAAACTGGGTTTGGTACCTCAAAAATTAGGGTGTAGAGCAAAAGACCAAGGTTTTCCCGTGGCCTTCATTGTCCATATGCAAAGCTTCCAGCTGTCTGATCTGGCAAAGTGGCAAGTTCTGGCTAGGATTGGTGAGAAAGCCCATCCCCCATCTTTATCGCTATCATTTCTTGGTGTGGTCATTTTAGTGAGAAATGTCTCCGTGGGCTCATAACAATTGAACACTTGGTCCCAGTTAGCACTGGGGAGGCTGTGGATCCTTGCTAGAGAAGTACATCTCGGGGGTTGGGAGTTGAGTATTGCCTTACCCCGGTTCCAGTTTGGTCTTTCCACCTTGTATTTGTGGTTGAAGGTGTGAAGGGACAAAGGTGTGTGCTCTAAGCTTTCTGCTCCAGCAGCCTGCTCACCACGCCTCCTCTGTCATCATGGACTCTCCCTCTAGAACCACAAAGCAAAAATAAATTCTTTCCTCATAAGTCTCTTTGGGTCAGGGTATTTCCTGACAGCAACAAAAAGTCATGAATAAAGCCTGTCTCAAACAATAAGGTGGAATCGGATGCAACGGCGTTTATCACTTTAATCCCAGTACTCAGGAGGTAGAAGCACGCAGAGCTCTGTGAATCCCAGGCCATCCAGAGCTACACAGTAAGGCTCTGTCTCAGTATACCAACCAATCAATAAATCACACTAAGGTGGATAGCAATAGAGGAAGACTCGTGGCATGGACATCTAGCCTCCACTATGCATGCACAAGCATATCTCACACACACACACACACACACACACACACACACACACACACACACACACACATCATTTCAAAATGTTTTACAGATTCAGAAAGACAAATAATACATCTTTCCCCTCAGATGTGAAAACGTGGGCATGTGTGCATGTGTCCACATGTGTGTGTTTTTATATGTGGTGTGGTGTGGTGTATGTGTGAGAGAGAGAGAGAGAGAGAGAGAGAGAGAGAGAGAGAGAGAGAGAGAGAGAGAGAGAGAGAGAGAGAGAGAGAGAGAGAGAGAGAGAGAGAGAAAGCTAGAAAAGGGATGGTGAAAGGGAAAGAAGAGATATTAAGAGATGTGGCAAATCACTACATCCTGTGTGGCTTGCTCTTGGGAATCTAAGGTGACCAATGAGTGGAGAAAGGACAGACACACAGACCCACGTATTGACAACCTGGGATGGGTGTGCCATGTTCACTGATGCAACAGCACCAACAGAGATGTGCCTGCCTCTGCCTCCTAAACCTCTGCACACTTATTACATAGAGCACAAGAAGGAGGAGTCAGCTAGTCTCAGCAGGAGTTCTCTGTGTTCAGCAGTCTTCGGCTGTAAGCATCCTGGAGAATGAAGCCACAGTTGCTAATTTTCACGTGCATTGATCAATCATTCCTAAAACTCATACTTGGACCAGAAGGCAGTTTTACCATCCTCCAGAGCCTGACTGGAGGAAAGTTTTGCTGTCTTCCTGAGTCTAGAAGAAGAAAGGACATCAGCCAGAGGAAAGAAAGTAGAAAGGAACAGTTGAGGAATGCAATGAATGAAGATAATACACAACAACACAGACGCATAACATGCTATAAAGAATCCCATTGTTTTCTATTCTAAAAAAATTAACTTAAAATGAATAAAATGTATTCACACAGATGAAATTTAAAAAAAAAGCTTTTAAAGCTTTGGTTGAGTGGTAAGTCAGCTAAGGAATGCTTCACTTTTTATCAGGCATCTCTCTTTGCAATTGTGCCTTACTTATTTTTTTGATGCTGATATAAAAATATCCTAACAATATCCTCCAACAGATACGGGGGGAGGGACAGACAGGGATGGGACATCAGAACACAACAGCCAAACACCAGCCTGAGCCTGGGAGTCTGTGGGAGACTGAAGGATAGACATGAGCAAGTTGGAGGGTCAAGGACATCACAAGAAGATCCACAGTCAACTCACCTGGGACCATGGGGGCTCAGAGAGACCGAACCACCAACCAGAGGGCATGCAGGAACTGGACCTAGAGTCCCCACACATATGTAGCAAATATTCAGCTTAGTCTTCATGTGGGTCCCCTAACAAGTGGAGTGGGGGCCATCTCAGTCTCTGTTCCCTACCTCCTACTGGGACTGACTGGTTGGGGCTCAGTGGGAGAGAATTTGCCTAGTCCTGCTGGGACTAGATACCCCAGGGTGGGGTGGTACTTCAGAGAAGGGGAGGGGCCAATGGGGGTGGGACTTGTAAAGATGGGACTGGGAAGAGAAGAGGGAGGGGGCTGTAATCAGGATGCAAAGTGAATGAAAAAATATATCCTGACAAAAGCATCTTACAGGAGAAAGTTTCATCTTACAGTTGCAAAGGAATACAGTCAGCCCATTGTGATGGGGAAGGCCTAGTGGTAGGTGCATGAGGCCAGGTTTCCAGAGAGAAAACATGAAGAGAGCCAGCTACAAAACCCCAAAGTCCCAACCAAGTGACCCTCTGCCTCTACTCTAGCAAGACTATATCTCCTAAAGATCTATTAATCTTCCTAAATGTTCAAACACACATGTCTATGGGAAGATATTTCACAATAAAATCACAATGACTTACAATGCGAACTTTACAAAGTGCTCAATGAATGTTCGGTTCCTGTGTTTTGTTCATTTGTAATGGGGTCTCACCATGCAGTCTCAACTGTCTTCAAACCATGGTCCCCTGCAGGAGCCTCCTAAGTTCGGGGCATGTACCACTCCACTCAGCTAAATTCTAGTCATTTTAGATTACATAAAATGAACATTCCACCCTCCAAAATTCAGTTGATATATGATTAAATTCAAGAGCTTAGTTAAAACCGAGGCCATTGAGCAATGGGAATGAAAAGAGTAGGGGTTATTATGTAAAACAGTTAAGAAATCAAAGTGTGAGCAAAAGCCAAAGAGCTGAGGTATGTCACAGTGTAGCTCCAGGAGAAAACTGTGCTATGTCACAGTGTAACTCCAGGAGAGAGCTGAGGTATGTCACACTGTAGCTCCAGGAGGAAAGAGCTGTGGTGTGTCACATTGTAGCTCCAGGAGAGAGCTGTGCTATGTCACACTGAAGCTCCAGGTGGAAAGAACTGAGGTATGTCACACTGTAGCTCCAGGAAAGAGAAGCGGTGTGTCACACTGTAGCTCCAGGAGGAAAGAACTGAGGTGTGTTACACTGTAGCTCCAGGAGGAAAGCCCAGTGTAACATTTAAGTTAATCAGACCTTGTGCCAAAGCCTTGCATTAAAAAACTGATGACAGAAAGGTTTTACTCATCTTTGTTAATGTAAAAGATCATCCATCTGTGTTACTCCTTACTAATTCTGTGATTGTTTATGATTACATAACACATAATATTGTAATTATATCTACTCTGTCTACCATATGTGCACCAACTTCAGCTCAATAAATCTGCCAGTGCTGTAGAATGACGTTCATCATCTTTCACCAGATCATGTAGCTGGAAAACAAAGCACCATCCATTAACAGTTTGAGAAACGTATTTTTTTCTAAGCAGTCCTTGTGAAAATGCAGATTTATGTGAAGACTTCAAAGGCAGTTAAGCAACACCAGCAGTAGATGAATGAAAACTACTAGTTTCTAGTTCATTTTGGTCTTGGTCTGCTTGATGTGACTATCACTGATCAGCTGAAACTAGGTCATGTTTAAACACCAGAAATTCTTCTTCTTTTTTTTTTTTTTAATAATCTGGGATGTAGGGAAGGCCAAGAGCTGGCATCTACTGAGAGCATTCTTGCTAAGTCATACCATGGTAGAAAGTAGAAGGGGAAGAGGGTCAAAGGTATCTATGCGCTTTTGCTTATATACCAAACTTACTCTTGAGATAACGAACCTGGTCCATGCTTGAGGGCAGAAGACTCATAGACTACTTATCTTTTCTCTCCTCACTGCAGATTGCACTACTAACACATGGACTTTGGGAGGCACCTTTACCACTGTGACAACTGTGACAGTGGCCTCCTCAACTGCATATTTGTTATTCCATGCATACATATTTAAATTCCCAAAGCTTCAGAACCATTAAAATTGCCTTCCCTTCATTCCTCCCCAACCTGTGTATTCTCTAAATCCTACCCTCATAGAGGAAAGCTTTATTGACCTTAGAGTCCTAGGAAAATCAGGCAGAGCAGTGTGGAGGGAGCATCGACTTCAGAATGCCCTCCAGGTACTGGAGCCACCCTTAACCAAGGTATCATTTATTAGCAGATAAAATATCTGTCCCCACTGACTTTAAATTTTGAGAAATCATGAAGAAAGACTGGGGCTTTGTTGATCTGAAAGCAAATGAAATGTGGCTCAAAGTCTCTCAGGAAAATAAGTTACCTTGTGGAGGGCCAGCCTACCCAGTGCAGTGGCAAAGACTCTCGGAAAAATGAGTTACCTTGTGGAGAGGCAGCCCCGTGCAATGTCTTGCTATCTGAAATTAGACAATCAATTGTTTGGTTTTTTTTTTTCTTCAAAAACATTGTGTAGTCAGGCACATCACTGTTCAAAATAGATGGTTCTAGTAAATGGGGTCTGATACGGGATCATCTCCATTCATTTCCATCTGTGTTTCAACAGTTACAGTTCCACTAAATAATATGTCTCGCCCAAAACACCAGTGGTAAGGTTACTGACTCTTCCTGGGGTGACCTGATCCAAACGCCACAGAGAAAAACACACTGTGGAGAGCTAAAAATAAATCCAGCTGGAGCAAGGACTCCTCTGTCTCGTCTACCACACTGGGGTATTATTCCAATTTTAATGATCTGCCTTGACTTTTTCATAAACTTGACTCCTTTTGAAGGAAGGACAGGAAACCTATTGAAACTCACTAATCTCCTTGAAATGTCTCTGGCTACAGAGTGGTGGGAATATATGCTCTGCTGTAAAGAAGGCAAGGGGAGAATAAAACAGTCACAACTGCATTGCTTCCGTGTGCTGTAATATACTGTCTTTCCTGTTGAGAAAGGTATTTGGGTTATAATATTGTATTTCCATTGCTAAAGTGTTGCTTTAAAAGAATTGAGAATATCAAAGTCTTCCGCCACTACCCTCCACCACCCCCCAAAAAAATAAATCTTTTCTCTAAATATTTATGCTTCAAAACTTGTGGGCAACCCAGTGCAGTCATTTGATTTCTGTATATCTGGCTGTCATTTCTTCCCAAAGGAAAATATAAGCATTTTCTCATGGGCAAGAGCTCATTTATAAAGCTGAACTATATTCTATACTGATTTAACATTTAAGTTTTGCCCCAAAAGTCATTGGAAGCACAAGAGCTGAAAGGCAGGGGCAGTGAAGAAGCTACTAACATCTGAGCAGTCTCAGTACATGAGATACTGTGTTGGGCGCATTCAGAGTTCTGACATCGGGGCTGTGGAGGTGGCTCAGTGGGCAAGGCTGCTTGCTCTGCAAGCAGTCAGAACTGAGTACAAATTCCTAGCACCTACATAGAAGCCAGGCATGGACACACATACCTATAATCCCAGTACTATACAATAGAAACAAGCATGTCCTAGCAGCTCACTGCTTGGCCTTCCTGGTTCCCCAAGAGACTCCATCCCAAAAGGTAAGTAGAGAGCAAGAAAAGACAACATCTGACACCCTCCTCTGGCCTCCATGTGCCTGTGTACAGGCATACACACCCTCGTGTGTACATGTGTGTGCATAAACACTCCTCCACACAGAGACAAAGTTACAACATTTCAATTCTCTTCTGGCAAGGAGCTGGAGAAGAAGTCCAGTGGTTAAGAGTTCTTGTTGCTCTTCTGACTTCAGGTCCCAGCACCCACATTAGAGCACTCATAAGTGCCTATAACTCCACTGACAACCGTACACCTCTCTCTCTCCTCTCTCTCTCTCTCTCTCTCTCTCTCTCTCTCACACACACACACACACACACACACACACACACACACGCCTGCAAACATACAAATAATAATAGTCTACATTTTCCAGCACAGTAGGGCAAGAACAAACATGTTCAACATCCAATATTTCCTATATGAAAAAAATTAATAGCATTCCAGTAAGCCCTAAATTCTAAATAATTCTTTGTGGGGAAAAAAGAAAATGTTTCAAACTTCAAGGTCAAATTAATTTACTTGCCTTACAATCCACCATTTATCACTCTAGGTTGGTGGCATGAACCTGGGAGAGTGGAGCCTAAAATGAGGTAGACTAAAGTCTCATGCAACAGGCAACTTCATTCAAAGCATCAGACGATTTACACTCTGAGGGTTAAGAAGCTTCACCTGAGTAAGAGTACAATCACATAGACAAGACCCATGTGGCAAAAATATGTTTTTCCATGGAGGTGTATAAACAAATAACAGGCAGCTAGTGAACAGTGTGGAGTAACTCACTCCTATCTGACACACCTGGGAGGGAGGGGCACAAAAAGCACATTTCAAGAACAATTCTGTTGTGAAGAAACTGAGGTTTCTTGTTTTCTTGGAGACTTCTTACAAGCCCTCAGAATTCTCACATGACGCCATTCTTGGACTCTTTTCCAACATCCGTCGATTACTTAAACTTGTACCACGTATTTGTCCTTTCCACTGTGTCTTTTACCCAGTCCCTCAGCACACTAGCACCACCAGGAAGGCCACATGCCAGCTCCCTCCCAAGTCACTTTCATCCTGACATACATATGCCCCAACCAAAGCAGGTCTGAGCAACCAGGATGGGGGTGGAGGTCAGCAGACATCCCCAGCAGCAACACTGGCACCCGAAAGCCACTGTCAAAGTCCCTACGGTCCCCAAGTTAGTGTGTTGCTTTAGAGGTTTGCCATGGGTTCTCTCCCTCTGTAGGACTTGCTCCAAAAGAGGGAAGGGCGAACTGAATGTGAACACAAGGTGAAGAAAGATGGCTAAGGGCTTGAATCCTGAAAAACAGAAAGTGCTCAAGCATACTTTGGGGCCAGAAAGCTGCTGGGTCGGATGTGGAACTCTCTTCCCTCTGCCTCAGCTGAATGTCACATCCATTTAGTGAGCTAATTTCATTAAAATTGATCAAATGCCCACTTGTCACGGGAGTCTAAAAGCATTAATGTTTTCTTGGATAAAATGACAATATGTCTCAAGCACAACGGACACATTCTGAAAGGGGAAAAGAGCCAGGCACACAGATTCTAAAATAGACATCAACTGTGGTATGGGGTGGTCTCGGTTAGCTTTTAATGTCAATGTGACACAGTGTAGATTCATCTGGGAAGAGGAAATCACAGTTGAAGAATTGCCTCCACCATACTGGCCTGTGGTTTTGTCTGTGGGTCATTGTCTTGGTTATTAATTAATGTAGTGGACTGTGTCATCCCTAGGTCTGTGGGCATGGGCTGTATAAGAAAGTCAGCCCAACATTAGTCAGCAATTAAGTCAGCAAGCACTGTGTCTCCATAAATTCTGCTTCAAGAAATTGAACTTCCTGTCCTTCCCTCAGTGACGGGTTGGCATCTGGAACTACAAACCAAGTAAATACTTTCCTCAACGTGTTGCTTTTATTCAGAGTGTTTTTATCCCAGAAACAAAAACAAAACAAAAAAACCTAGAACAGGGTCACAGGAATAATATGCTCAGACTAAAAAGACAAGAAACATTGCAAACCCAGGTTCTCTCAGTCGTGAGCTGCATCTGAGACAGGGATCCTGTGCTGGACTTTGATCTGGGTAAATGTTTTCATTTCCACAGTTCTTACACAATATGTTTGTTTGAGCATTTTCTGTATGTACCTTATGAAAGAAGATTTTTGGTTTTTAGAGACAGCATCTCACTGTGCAACCAGAATGAGCCTCCAAGTAATGGAAATCCTATCTCAAACCTTCCCAACGCTAGGACTGTAAGTATGAACAGCACATTAAACAACTTCTTAAAAGAAAAGGGATCTCAGTGATTTTGGTTTGAAGACATCTTATGACAAAGAATAGAGAAAATAGCACAAGGTACCAAATGGCAGCCACAGAAAGACATGACCATGCAGCTCTGAGCTATTCCTTCTACACAGGTCACAGATGCAAGGTCAGATTCGTAGGCAATACTAAAACAAAATAAAACCATTAGGGGGTGAGGGGCTGTGAGTGTTCATTATCTGCTTTGGAAAAGATATTTAATTACTTACTCACATCATTTAATTGTTAATTAATTAATTAATTATTTGTTCAATATCAGTCATAAAACTCCTGAAATCTGCAGTGTCTCTAGTCTTTCATATGTAGGTATTTCCAGCATTATCAACTAAGGTCTTAACGTGAGTGATAAAAGAGTTCCATCCAGCTGAACCCAGGATGCCAACTACCAACTGGCTACAATCTACTTCTGACATATTCAGTGTTCTGTAGCACTCACAACACAGCTGATACTACATTGTAACACCCAGCGCTTAACCTGAACCAAACACCTGGATTGCTCAAGGTTGGCCAGGGTGAAAGAGTCCACCAGTTTATCTAGACATGCCTCAAGGCTTACATGGTAGCCCAGGTCAGAGAAAGTTTAGCGTCATGTAGGAAGGAAGTGAGCAAAGAAGTTAGTATCATGTGCAGCAAGAATAAATATTGCTATTAACAAAGCACAATGCATGGGCTGGAGAGATGGCTCAGGGGTTAAGAGCACCATCTGCTCTTGCAGAGGTCCTGAGCTCCATTCCCAGCAACCACATGGTGGCTCACAACCATCTGTAATTAAGATCTGATGCCCTCTTCTGGTGTGTCTGAAGACAGCGACAGTGTAGTCACATATATATAATAAATAAATCTTTTAAAAAAAGAGCATCATACAGAGGAGGTCATGAGTTGGGTATGAGAAGAGAAAGTTGTATTATACTATGAACGCTAATGTGGGGGAGGGGTTAGCAAGCTCTAAGAAAGACAAAGTGCAGGCACAAAATACTAACAGCAAACACCGCTGTCTCGATGCTGTGGGAGCCCAACTTGTGTGGTCCCAAAGTCACATGAAATGCAATCCAAGAATAAAGTATGAAGCGGAAAAACTGTCACTATTATAAAATATGAGGCTCTAAAGAGGTGTGCTGACATACACCTGTCAGCCCAGCCCTCAGTAGCTAGAGGCAGAGAGTTCAAGGTCACCCTCAGCTGCAAACCAAGATGGAGACCAGCTTGTGCTATAAGAGATCCAGTCTCAGATAGATAGATAAACAGAGAGAGAGAGAGAGAGAGAGAGAGAGAGAGAGAGAGATGAATGGATATGGATAGATGATAGATAGATAGATAGATAGATAGATAGATAGATAGATAGATAGATAGATAGATGATAGATAGATGATAGATAGATAGATAGATAGATAGATAGATAGATAGATAGATAGATAGATAGACAGACAGACTGACAGATAGATAAATTGGTTCCTTTGAAAACCTGATCTCACAGCATGATATAAATAGAAACCCAGTCTCATGATACAAATAGAAATGAATAAATGGATACTTTAAATAGTTCTAAGTTCTATCCAAATATAATCAATGTAACATAAAAAGTTTAAGTTATTGCAAAATTACAAATGGTGTTTCAGGACTTCCTGCACCTGCCCAGGTATGGGAGCCTTAGCATTGGGTGGCTGTGGGTAGCAACTTTTTAAATTTAAAAGAATAGCTGCATAGCACAGGGTAGGAAGCTGTAGAGTCTGAGCACGAATTGGACACAGGTGTCAAATGGTAGGTTTGTCCAAAATCTAAAACTCCTGCCCTATTCTATCCTGCTAAGCTGGGCTCAGCCAGAATGTCATGTCAGTCTTTACTGGAGGGACCCAAGAAAGGTACTTTATTTTTTCTGTTCCAGTGTTAAATTCACATATTTAACCATGATTTTCCTTAAACCTCCCATTATTGTTGATACACACACACACACACACCATACACACCCCCCCCCACACACACACACACATTTCTGTTTGTAACCTAGATTAGAATAGATGTTAGACCAATTACCTAAACATCAAAACCCTACCATAAATATTGTCATATATATATATATGTATATATATATATATAAAATTGTTTACATACACATATATGTAAGAGTTGAGGTGACACATTTATTGTATTGATAGTAGAGATTCCTCGAGGTCCAGTTCTCTGTGGCAGAACACATAAGACAAGAAGAGGCCTAGCCCATACCCCAAAGGTTTGTAACTTCAGCAGGACAGACAGACCTGTGATCTGACTAACAGCTTTTAGGGAAGATTGATTTAGTACATGGTTTAATTTGCTTTAGAAACCTTTCTAATTATACAGAGAATTGTGGGACTGAGAGAAAATGTCATTTTGGAAAGATGGATGCTTGATACTTTTACTACCACCCCACTTCGAGTCTTCCCTGAGGAATTCCTGGAGGAGGCAGAAAGGCAAAGTGTGCCAGGTGGCTGCTGGCACCTAAAGGTAAGGTGCCAGGAGCATCCGTGGAAGTGCACCAGGGCAAGACGGCAGCGAGGCTCCTTAGGTCCCCTTTAATCTATTTTAAAATCAAAGCCTGGAAAACAAGAGAGCTTGCTGTTTTATTTGAGGTCTTGCCTCAAGATACTACCCTGAGTGACCACACAAATAAAGCTATGTCAAGACTCTTAGGATGCGGGGTTATGACTAGAAGCAGATCCTCTCTATCTATCGATGCCCAATTCTGTTTGCAACCTAGATTAGACTAGATGCTAAACCCGCTACCCACACATTAGCACCCCTCCATAAATATTGAGTCTTATGTTCTTGAAATGTTGGAAAAGTCATAGCCTTCAAGAAAAAAGAATTTACTTATTTGTTAGCTCATCTGTTTATAAAGACAGGCTCTCAAGTAGCCCTGAACCTAGAACGGCTATGCAGACAAGGATGGCCTTGGATTTCTGATCCTCCTGCCTTCGCTTCCTGAGCTCTGAGATAACAGGAGGGTACTAACTACCACTCGCAGGTTTTAAGGTGTTCGGGGTAGAACTCAGGCTTCCTTGGAAGCCAGAGGCCACACCCACAGCCCGCTTCCCTCTTTACAGTCATAGTTCATGGATAGAGAGGAGGTTTGGTGGTTAAGAGTGTCCACTGCTCTCATGCTGAGCACAGAAATTCAGTCCCCAGCCCCTAAATTGGTGCTCACAACTACCTGTAACTCTAGCTCCAGAACTCTCTTCTGGCCAGAGCAAGCACTGCACTCAAACACAAATCCACACTCAGACAGACAGACAGACAGACAGACAGACAGACAGACAGACAGACATACATATTAAAAAACAAAACAAAACAAAACATGACCTACTGAGAAAAGATCCCCTGAACCTCCTACTGCTTTTCTATATGCCAATCACATGAGGCAATTTCAAGAGACAGGGGTGTCCCTCTCCTTCCTCTTAGCATGCTGGGACAGCAAAGAACTCAGTAAGTGCAGAGTGTTAGAGAGCTTTAGAAGTCACGGGTCAACCAGGCTCCATTCAAGTATGGATGCAGCCACTCCCATCCTGTCTTCTGCCTGGTACACAGGCAGGAGAGGGGGAATGGGGACAGCATCAGACGTCCAGCCCTCTCCCCTGCTGAGGGAGCAGGGCCATCCTGCTGGATTTGCATTCCTGGATTCCACTGCGTAAGACCTCTCCCGCCAGGGAAGACAGACAGGAGCTTCATGCTCTTTTATATTTTTAGATAGAATGGGAAATTAGTTGAAATCCCTTTACACACATCCTCTCAAACAAGAGCAGTTTCCTGGGGAGTTTCTGAGTTTAGAGCCCTCTGACCCCCTGTCCCCCCCCCCGCCCCTCCTTCCTCCATCCTACAGCTTCTCAACATGCATCTCCTCTGCCTCCCACCCTCTCCACCCTCGCCTTTGTAGAAGGCAGAAAAACTAATGAATAAAATCACAGGTTACCATCTCAGGAGGCTGCAAACAAACCATGGTAGAAGAAACGTCCATAATCTCATGAAGCTGAAATAATTACATCAACTCAATTGGCTGCATACATTTTCACGTTGCATCTCTCAGATCTGCTGGGTTATTATAATATTTCTAACGGTTCTTTTCAATAGACTGGCAGACTCGGGAGCATGGTAGACCTAAAGAAACTCATGATAAAAGAAAAAAGAAAAAAAAAAGCTCATTTCTGCACCAGGGCTTCAAGAAACAGGCCAAAACTCAGTGCTGAAATTTTAAGTCTTTGACTTTTTATGAGTCTCTACCCTGAATATTAACAGAAGGGTTTCCCTCTATTACATTCTCCATTCTGTTTTGTTCTGTAGCTTTGTCCTTTTGTTTTTAAATGTACTGTGTGTGTGTGTGTGTGTCTGTGTGTGTGTGTGCTGATGTGTGCATAGGGTATAGGTATGCAGGCCACAGCATGTATGTATAAATCAAAGATCAATGTATAAAGGTCATCTTTCTCCTTTCTATCCTGTGGGACCCAGGACTTGAACTCACATCATCAGGCTTGGCGGCTAGTGACTAGTCTTTTCGGTGGTTCTGTGGATCTGAACTCAGGCCCTTATGAGTACATGGTGAGCACGTCTCCTGCTGGGGCCTCTAAATTAGTTTTTAGCTCTCTTAGTCTCTCCGTTTACTTTTCAATGTGCTTTCAGCTGTCTGACTCCTCTGCCCTGGCTTAGAGCATCACCACCCAAACCCAGTGTTTCATACAATGTGTCTCACACCCTATGTAGATATGGACATACACATTCACACGTTTCCAATTATCTTGGGTAGAAGTGTGACCAGGATGGCAGAGATGGTCACAGTCATGGGCTTTCCTAAGGTTTCTTTTGCCATTACTTCATTTTTAAGATATTTCTCTGCCAAACTTTTTGCAAAGTTTTTGTTTGTTTGTTTTTGTTTTTCGAGACAGGGTTTCTCTGTGTAGCCCTGGCTGTCCTGGAACTCACTCTATAGACCAGGCTGGCCTTGAACTCAGAAATCCACCTGACTCACACAAAGTTTTCTGATATAAATTCAAAGGAAGACCTAAGTTTTCTGCCTGACTATGCTAAAACTGTTGATGAAAGTGAATGTGCTAGTAAGCAAATCAATGAGTATATCACAACGGAATGGTAACTGACCCAGAAAAAAGCCTGCACTCAGTATAGTAATGAGAGCTGGCTACTCAGTTCTACCTGCCTCCTTTGACATTCTTAATAATCTTGAGAGTGAAACTCATCTGGTCCCGACCTGGCAGGGTGATTTTGGTTCCATGGAATAAATTCTGCATTTGAGATATACTGCAAGGAGACTAGTACTAATGGTCAAACCAGCTTGGCCAATAGAGCAGGCAACCATGACTTCAACACTGAGTCTCTGAGAGCCGCAAAAGGAGAAAGCAAGGAAGTGACTGGACAATGCGCAACAGCTCATGCAAGAGGCCCCCAGACCTTAGCACCCATGGTATCGTGAAGGGAGTACCATTCAGGCCCTGGAACCCAGCACATAGGCGACAACATCCGCCAAAACAAGAGCAAAGACCTAATCCATCCAAGTCCACAGTCCTGGGAACATTCCTAAATATACTAACTGTGCTTTCGGCTTCCGTAGTTCCAATTCTGGCTAACTCCTCTTGCTAACTGAGGTCTGTCAAGCCAGGATGTGGTTTTTGTGCTTAAAAGGTCACCCTGAGAAAGACTCTGGACTACTTGGGTCTCGAACATCCAGAGTAGTCACTGACCGGCTAATTAAGTCTTTCTGAACCGGTGTCCATGTGGTCTTTGCTAATGGATGCCTCTCAACACTAAGAGGCTTGTGTGAGACACGCCAGCTTGAATCGGAATGAGTGAAAACAGGATGCATCGTCTTGATGGAGCAACATTCTAGCTGCCTTTGTGATCAAGCCAGAAAACCATAGGAAACAGGCATCATCAAGGGGGTTGCTTTTTTTATTTATATTCTTAAAGATGTTGTCTCTGTGTGTTCAGTTTTTTTGCTTTTGTGATTTGATATGTTCCCTTTTGCCCTGCCTTTAGGCTTACTTATTTTTCTCTTACTCTTGGATAATGTGTCTTTTTTATATCACAAGAGTCTGGTAAAATGTTATTTCCTTTCTGATAAAAGACTGAGATGACTTATCTCAAGTCAACCTAGAATTACAAGGTACCCTGTGTCCTTGTAAACACCCAAACTCATTCAAAAGCTAGAGTATCTCCTACACGTAAGAGGATGCAATCATACAAGAGAATAAAACTGACAGAAAACACATTCCCTTTCTTGCCTTGGCTGCTGCTCTCCCTTTCCCTGTGGGAATGCATACCCCATCTGCATTTGGAGGAAGACTGAATCACACAGCACAGCTATATCCCTAAAGGCTGCCTCCAGTCTAGGAATACGTTTGTTCTGCCCTGTAAGCAGGGTTCTTTCCCATCAATGCTAGTTCAAGCCACATTTGGTTTTAAAGAGCTGGGGGTGGGGATGGAGGAGTCTGTGAGGTTAGAGACAAGAAGCAAACAGAAGAAACTGAATGCTGCAAAATGTGGGCTCCCAAATGCATTCATTTGGACAAGTTTAGCCATGGAAGGCTGTAAAGTCAAGCCGGAGAAAAACCTCAGTACTCAGTAGCACACTTGCCATGCACGAAGCCTTGGATTCCATCCCCAGCACCACATAAAACTGAGTGTGGTAGCACATACCTGTAATCCCAGGACATGGGGGGTGAAGACAGGAGGATAAGGATTTCAAGGTCATCTTTGGCTCCATAGGGAGTTTGAGGGTATCTTGAAAATTATTGTCATCGTTAGAAAGAAACTCCAGCTTCTCAAACAAATGGTAGGAACTACAATGTCAAGTGGACCTAAAAATGAAGTTCAACATTTAAACCTTGTAGCCTGTGTCCTGGACAGCTCTCTGCCTGACCCTACCTGCCCGTGGGGATTAGGGGCGAGTCCCCGTGGGGATTAGGGGCGAGTTGGTGCAGAGTCAAGACACCAGAATCCCGCAGCAGGTGAGAAACACTGCAACAAACTCATCTCAACGCTGCTGCAAGCTCCTTTAATCCCCTCCATCCACCACCCCATTGGTTCCAAGAAAGCGTCTCTTCTAAACAGCAGTTCCTGATTGGCTGGAATTGTCTGTACCGGCAATCCTTGCTCTCTCAGGAAGTCCTCAATTAGGTCCTCCTGCAGGAGATGCTTCTGCAGCTGCACGACCCCCAGTATTTACATAGAGGCAGCCCTGCTGTTCCTGCCACAAAACCTCAGTTTTACAGTTCCCTTGTTGAGGGAAATATTAAAAAAATAACGAACCTGCCAACTCTGCACAGAATCACACTCTCGGGCTCCTGCCGCCTCTGCCAACTCTCTGGAGCTAGCCCCCACCTCCCAACAACTGGCTTACTTGTCCCGCTAGCCACCAGTTCCCTCTCTGTCACAATCGCCTGTAAACGGTGGTCCCACACTCCAGTAATCAAATAGAACCACCAATCTCTCAGTTGCATAACACAATACCCAGTAACCCGGCAGAATCATGACTCTCAAAGCGTAATTAACCAATCAGATTTATGTATCAATAATATCACATTTAACAAGATGCCAATAAAACAATTTCAGAGCCAATCGATAATGATAAAAGCTTTATCCCCATATTCCTAAACTTGTGAAATCATAGCTACTTGTGGCCACGCGGGTACATGTCAGCAGCCATCTTCCTTCCTTTTCCTACCCGGAGATACTCTCTGTCTCTGCAATTCTTAACTCCTCCTCCCTTTTGTCTGTCCAATCACAGGCCTCCCAGTGCCCTAATGTAATTGGACAGGGAAAATCCTGCAACATTCCCTCCTTGGGTAACTTATTTCTCTAAGACAATAAAATGAGCGTGGATTTGGGGGGGAGGGGAGTTAAATGATATGATACACACAAAGCTCTTAGTTCCTAACACAGGGCCGGCCAACTATCAAAACTATAGTATGAAGATCCATGTGGGATCACGAACACCATGTGACATTCACATAATGCACAGAGTAGTTGTACAGTAGAAAGGGTTGATCCCATTGGTCCTAGCAGACAGAGCTTGGAAAAAGTTTTCGATTTGCTCTGTAGAAACAATGTTGCACACTTTGAGTGGCACCAGATGCGCATGAAGTCTCAAGAAAAGGGAAGTTGCTGCTAGATTTTGGAGCAACAGCCACTGGGCAACATGGTGAGTTCGGCAATTTCTACAGCACTGAAGAGATTTCAGGCCTCCTCCAGGCAACCATTAGGAATTTTGCATTTTATTTATTTACTTTTATGTGTGTGGGTATTTTTCCTACATGTACATCTCTGCAACACATGCACCAGTACCCACAGAAGCCATAAGGGGCCAGAGGATCCCAAGCCTAGAGACTAGAGTTGTACACTTCCATGTAGGTGCTGGGACTGGAACTCAGGTCCTCTGGAAGAACAGAGGATGCTCTTGGCCACTAAGCCGTTACTCCAGCCCCATTCCCCAACCTGTTAGGATTCTTTCAAACCTGTGAGAGGTGAGACAATCCTACTTTTTTGCCATCATTTGCAGCAGAGATGAAAGAGAGGTTAAGCTTTAGCATTAGCAGCAGGAAGGACAGGGGAAGCAAAGACTTGCTTTATACTCTAAAACGACACTATACAGAAACTATAATCAGACAAGATATCCTCTCCGCCACTCGAAAGTTTTGCCATTTTCAGTCCCACGGTGGCCAAGGTTGACTAGAGAGGGATTCTGAAGATTTGCCCTTTTTCTTTCAGGGTATAAGCTTTTCAAAAATTATTTATTATTATTTGTTTCTCTGATGTTTGTGTATGTGTGTGGAGGTCAGAGAATAATTTGTGGGAGTCAGTTCTGTCCTTCCACTATATAGTCCGGGGTTAGAAGTCAGAGGGTGAGGCTTAGCAGCAAGCCCCTTTGCCAGCTAAGCTACCTTACCAGCCCACAGGCTTTTTTTAAATTGTCAAATAGTGTCATATATTTTGATTGTGCCAACATGATGTTATGAAGTACTTAAACACTAAAGATAGAAAGGTTAAATCCTCTTAATCTCCTAATTACAAATACAGGATCATGTGAAGTTGTCACTTTAAGTGCTAGCAAACGACACCCACTCTCCTTACATTTCTCAAGGATGCAATATGTCATGTTAACCATGGTCAAAATGTGCTCACGGGCATGGGGTCCCCAATGGAGGAGTTAGAGAAAGAACCCAAGGAGCTGAAGGGGTTTGCAGCCCCATAGGAAGAACAACAACATCAACCAACTAGACGCCCCCCCCCCCCGCCCCAGAGCTCCCAGAGACTAAACCAACAACCAAGAGTACACATGGAGGGACCCATGACTTCAGCCACATATGTAGCAGAGGATGGTCTTGTCGGACATCAATGAGAGGAGAACCCTTGGTCCTGAGAAGGCTCCATGCCCCAGTGTAGGGGAATGCCAGGGCGGGGAGTCAGGAGTGGGTGGGTGGGATAGGGAGAGGGAGGATGGGATAGAGGGTTTCCTGAGGGTGAAACCAAGAAAGGGGATAACATTTGAAATGTAAATAAATAAAATAGCTAATACAAAAAAAAGAATACAAGGGGAAAAAAAAGTGCTCAAGGGACTGAAAAGATGGCGGCTTAGCAGTCGAGAACACAGCCTCATCTCTCTGAGGACCAGGTTCAATTCCCAGCTTTCATATGGTAGCTCACAACCATCTGTAACTTCAGTTCCATAGACTCCAATGCCTTGTTCTGACCTTCATGACCACCAGACACAAACATGGTGTACAGACTTACATGCGGACAAAATACCCATGCACATTAACACAGAAAAGCACTCAATAGTCCGTTTATCAAAGGAACTTAGCCACATACAACAGAAGCAAGACTTTTCTTCTTCTCAGTACGTGAGTTAATTCAAACTATAACATGATCCGTTTCAGCAGGTAGTAAATGGTTTGTTTGTCTCATTAAATGAAAAGGCCACACAGGAGTGGCAAGACTCCTTGCCATCCCAAGAGAAGGCTTTACATATAACCCTCCAGTATGGCAGAAATGCCTCTTATTTGCTTCCTGGTTTATGCAGGAATTAATGGGACAGCAATCATGTTCCTGAAACCTAGGAAACAACAATTAACTGGACGGACATGGTCCCTGCAGCTGCGGAACCAAATAATACTCCACTCTGTAGTCCGTGAAAACAAGCTTGCTATTTGCAGTAATATACTATATTTATAGATAGGTACCTGGTTTTGGGGGGAGCTTCAAAACAACTCTTTCTGACATTTAATGAGCTATTCATGCCATGTGAAATTGGTCCTTACTCTATACAGAACAGAAAACGTCTCCGTTGGTTGTCACTTGCTTATGAAGAACTGCTACACGCAAATGAAGACCACTTCTAAAGGATGGTAATGCTTGTAAGTTTTCTCTCTAGACTCAAGGAACTTGGTTCTTTTGAAATAAACACCTGGTTCTGTCTAGAATTAACTAGAAAGCCTACTCTGTTGGGGATTGGTTTGATGTTGCTATGTGTTCAAATGCTAAATACTGGCCCCAGGCGAGCAGATCCTCATGTATAGCAAGTGATACTATGTAACACTTGCTCCTCAATTTAAAACTATTGGTTAAAAAAATAGTGGCTACAGCCAATTACTGGGGAGAATAGAAGAGACTGAGTTTGAGTTACCAGGCTCGGGTCACAGGTAGGGACAGTGAGATGAAGGAGAGGGAAAGAAAAGAGGAAGGAGAAAGAAAACATCGAGAACAGGAGGTCTCCATTGGACTTGACGCACCAGGAGCATGCGCCTGAGTGTATTGCTCCCCCAGGGCAGACTGCTGGAGCAGAAATAGCCCGAGAAGACTCAGACAGCAAATACTTGGGTAATACAGCTGAGAAGTAAACAGTCTAGCGATTAGATTAATCTCCCAGTAATTGTGCTAGATTCCATACGATTCTGCCTTGATTATTGGCGGACTGGTTGGGTCATATGAATAACTAAGAGAGTTTATTAAACATCATTTACACTACCCGACTCTATAACTGAACTTAAAGGTATGAGAAATTCATATTTACAGGAACTGAGAACACAAACTGGAAACACTTAGGCAATTCCCCCTGCTGAGAACACAGTTTGAAACAGTACCTCCTTTGAATCATCAAGGACACAAACACTTCAAAGAGTAAAAGTTTTTCAGTTCAAGTATATAATAATAATAATAATAATAATTACTATTATTATTATTATTATCTCACAGGTCTGCTTATCAAAGGTCCCAGTTATTTTTATCCTAATGTGAGCTTTAGTTTGTACTATTCGATGCCTAGAGAAAAAGCTGAAAAGTTTGCAATATCTAAACCATTCTTTTTTCCTGTTTCCCTAAGAATAAGAGAGAGAGGGAGGGAGAGAGAGAGAGAGAGAATATGAAGGGAAATATTCTAGTCACCAAGAAATCTAGAGATTAAAGGATTAGAAAATGTAATAGTTATTGTGGGTCGAGTGTGGCATCTACACACTGCAAAAGTCTTTGCTGGTAATTGTTGCCAGTTCCACTGAAAGATTAGACAATAGCAAAGCTACCTACAGGCTGCATCCATTGTTGGAAACCAGTTCTCTGAGCACAGAGCAGTTGCCGGACAGTGAGTCCAGACAGAAACAGAAACATCCAGGCAAAACGCATTGTCAAAGAAGAAAGATGTGCCTTTGAGATATGGCTTATGGGTAATCGCCTATAGTCTGTAGTCCAAGGCGCTTTACTAGGTGGTCAAAGAAGAAAGATGTGCCTTTGAGATATGGCTTATGGGTAATCGCCTATAGTCTGTAGTCCAAGGCGCTTTACTAGGTGGTGAGCTGCGGCTTGCCCAACCCATCACCGGAGCAGAGGTTTCCCAAATCCCCAGATGGTGACCCTGTCTTTGCCCTCCTTCTCCCTGGATGAGGCTCATCTTTTTGAAGTGTTTTTACACTTCCTAGAGCACTTATTCAATATTCAAATTTTCAGGTTCCTCCAGGGACCACTGCAGGGGGTGTCTTCAGATGAGGGGTCTAGAGAGTTAAATATTCGAAAAGAACCTGGCAACCAGTCTTCAACAGAGTAAAGGAGAAGATCATGGGCAAGCCCTAAGCCTTTGCTCACCACTGATGCTGTAAGTGGCCTAGGTCCTCCCTATCAGTGGGTGCTGGGGTTCATAGCCACTGTGCTTAGTTCTGCAGCCTACAAGTCACCACACAACATCATATGATGATACAACTCCCCTGCAAAAAAAGGAAACTGTGGCTCATTAAATCTCTCAGCCCTTTTGCAAAGTCAAAACTGTCTAGGCTGCCAGCATATTTGAAACCCTCTCTCAGTGTTCTCTCCCTGAAAACTCTGAATAAATTGTAAATATAACAGAGCCCCTAAAACACCCATCTGGGATTAAATCTAAATACTAATTTATTTTCTATTTTTGTTGTTTCAGGTTTTTCTTTCTTTTGTTTTGAGATGGGCTCCCTGTAGCCCAGACTAGCCTAAAATTCACTATGTACGAAAGCATTCTGCCTCTGTCTCCCAAGGGCTGGGATTAAGGGTGTGTACCACTACCATACATAGCCTAGTTAGTTTCAATATATGGCAATAGTCTTACTTTTTAAACATCTTAGTAGAATTCACAAGTATTTCAAAAACTTTGAGTATTATTTACAATGCTACAAAATGAAAGTGTTATCATCTCAAGTGCAAGTGAAGATAAAGTTATTTTATTAGGAAATAAGAGATACGAAATTTTTTATTTCTGTATAAAGAGTGTCATTTCTTGTTTTGTTGATATTTGCTGGTTTTGGGCTTCAAAAACGTGATATTTTAAGATGGTTCTGGACATGACTCAGTGTTCCAGGTGACAAATCATAACCATTCGATTAGGTTCCTTTGAGCAGAATGTGTGCAACATCAGGAGTCTATGCAGGGCATAGAGATGTGACCAAGGAATCCCAGAATTCAAAGGCTAAGGTGGGAAGACTGTAAATGAAGGCATTACCTAAGTCTACATCACACACACACACACACACACACACACACACACACACACACACCACACGCACACACACTCACACACACACACACCACACACACACACCACACACACACTCACACACACACACCACACACGCACACACACTCACACACACACACCACACACACACACCACACACACACACCACACACCACACACCACACACACACACACTCACACACACACACACCACACACACACCACACACACACCACACACACACCACACACACACCACACACACACACACACACACACCACACACACACACACACACCACACACACACTCTCACACACACACACACCACACACACACACCACACACACACACTCTCACACACACACACACCACACACACACACCACACACACACACACACTCACACACACACCACACACACACACCACACACACCACACACACACACACACACACTCACACACCACACACACACACCACACACACCACACACACACACACACTCACACACATACCACACACACACACCACACACACACACCACACACACACTCTCACACACACACACCACACACACTCTCTCTCTCTCACACACACACACACACACACCACACACACACACTCTCTCTCTCTCACACACACACACACACACACACACACACACACACACCACACACACACACACACACACTCCAGCTGAACCTTCTCAATCACCCTGCTCCTGTGTTCATGTCTTTGTGTTTTCTGGTGTGTGGGCTGCCTGGTTATTCTGTTTCTTTGCTCCACTGAGTTTAATTGGAGTTTTTGCATGAGCATGGGTGGCAAGATACTTATAGAAGCAGCCACGGCAATAAAGAAAATGGAGCTCCTCCCAGCTCAGCCATTAACTGCCAATACCTTGTGGGGGGCAGGGCATGTTAGCATTTAAAGCCACTTTAATCTTGAAACTTTAAAAAAAAAATACACACATTTATTTGTGTGTTTATTTTATGTGTATTTGTGCCATATCATGTGTGTGGAAATCAGAGGAAAACTTGAAGGAGTTAGAACTAGAACTTAAACCAATCAGGACTGGCAGCAAGCCTCTTTACCTACTGAACTGTCTCACTGGTCCCTAGTCTGACACATTTCTCTTGCATAATCTAGCCATTACTCTAACTAAAACATTATCATGAGTCAAATACATATATGCACACACACACACACACACACACACACACATTAGCAAGTAGGAAAAATTTTCCAAAATAATAACACTGAACCCCAGTTGAATACTGACTTTTTTCAACTTCTAATGTCTAAAAAAATAAAATCTATGAACCATTTTTAAGGTAATTGTCAATTTTTAACTTCTGATAGTCTCAGTCTCTTCTCTTTGGATGTTATTGAAAACTCTGAGTGACCTTCTAGGTTATTCGTGATGTGAAATGAACTATCCTTAAAATCGTTATGCTTTTACTGTCAGAAAATCCTCTCAAAGTTCAAGAGAATCATAAATAATGGAAGCTAATATTCTGCTACAATATTTATGAAAAATTTTAAAACAGGCATATATACATTTAAAAATAAAAGCTACTTTTGCATTGCAGTTTGGATCAATGAAGACTGTATTTCCAAGGTAGAGGTTCTCAAGGTCTCTAAAGGAAAACGGTTTTTTTTTCCCCCTGTCAATTTATGTAAGTATGCAGAGCCTTTGTCCAAAGTTTCAGTAGAGGTGAATAAAACAGGAGATCACAATTCTGAACATCAAGAATTCTCAGATGATCTTTTCTCATTGGTTTCCTGCATTTTATTCTCAAACTTTGGGGAATTCATTCTTGTAGGTCAGACCTGCCTTGGGCAATAGCCAAGGTTGCAGGTAATACCCTCAGAGATCTTAAAACCTAGTGGGTTTTTTTTTTTTGGGGGGGGGAGGTTGTGTATGTGTGTGTTCAGGTTTATATACATATGTGTGAAGGTGTGCACACATGGGTGTGTGGAGGTCAGAGGTCAATGGTGTGTCTTCCTTAATCATTCTCAATCTGATTTTCCGAGATAGGGTCTCTCACTGAACCAGAGCCTCATCAGTAGGACTAAACAAACAACAACATTCAGGATTCCCCTGCCTCTCACTCCACACCACTGTTTTTACAACTGCCCTGCTCTGCTCGTATGTGAGTTCTACTGACTAAGCCATTACCCCAAGCCCAAATTCTAGGGTTTTACTGGTCATATCAGTAATGAAGGTCACAAGTACGTAAAAATTAGTGTGTATAATGAAAAGGGCCATAGACATGAGGAGGAAGGGGAGAGAGAACTGCCTGTCACCATCTTCCCAACCCTGTGCCCAGAGGCTCATGCAGAACTATTTTATAGAAAAACTGTAGACCCAGTCTGAAGAAGTTCTAAACCTTATGAAGGAGAAGGTGCTGCAGTTAGTGTCCAGATAAGGATGTCTCCTCTCCACTTCCAAATGCGCTGCTTAGGGGACTCAGATGGATACCCTTGGGTACCCTTGGGAGACCCTCACTGATGTGAGTCACTGCATCCAGGCGCACATCCATCATCTTTAATGGATAAAATGTGCTTCTTTTATAAACAGATGTGACATGCTGTGCATTTAGCCATAAATAAACAGATGAGAAGCAGAGAGACCAGACACCTGTGTGTGACCAGGTGTAGACAGCCAGAGAAACGTGGTTATTACCATCCATGTTTTATTGCTTGTAAATAAATTGCTAATTATTAATTCCCACCTGATGTCCAAACAGATGAGGCGAGGGAATCCAGTTCATGGTTCTTAGCAATGACAGAGCCATCCCCAGTCATGCTAGGAGGAAGATCTGTGCAAGTTTGAAAGGCGTGGACTGGGTCTTTTCCAGGTTATAAGTGCTTCTGGGAATTTTTTGTCTCCTCCAGAACTTTCCTGTCTTTCATTAGTCAGCAGGCTTTTGAGTAGGAGTTGCTGATGACATCTCAAGATTACCAAGAATTTTCTACCTGGTGAATTTTCAGTCGCAGAGGATATTCTCTGTTGCGCTTGATTTGGTTGCCCTTTGGTCTCCTGAGAAATCCTCCATTGTACTCAAAAGTACTGTATCTGCCAACTGTAGATTGCCCACATTTGCCATTCTGGAAGGTTCCAAGTGCAGCTTTGCTTTCAGACCAAAGTCTCCTTCCTGTTATCACCAAGATATGCATCCCCCACATCCAAACATCCTTGAGGAAGGCCTGGAGAGAAGCATGCAAGCAAGCCTCCTAAGTGAGCTGGATCCTTGAATTTTATGTTTACTCTCCTTTAAATAAACAAATGAAGTTAAGATGCCCTCATACTCTCAGATACCTGAATAAGAGATGCTGGATTTTAGAGTTAGCAGATACATCAAGAGTTTTTCTCACCTTCAGAACATGTCTGTGGCCAGGTGGCGGAGGCACACACCTTTAATCCCAGTGCTCAGGCAGCAGAGGCAGGCAGATCTCTGTGAGTTCTAGGCCAGCCTGGTCTACAGAGCGGTTCCAGACCAGTCCAGGCCACACAGACTTCTCCCCATGATAGGCTGTAACTCCAACTGTGAGTCAAAATAAACCCTTCTTTGCTTAAACAGCAACAGAGAAGTACGACATCTACGACGTCTACTTTGGTACTTTTGGTGCTATCTCCTGATTTTAGAAAAAGCAGCTAACACACAGAAAGCATAACTGACTTGCCTGAAGTGACTTTTGACCAGCAGAAGGGGACTTGGCGTGACTTGCCTTCCAGTTTCAGGCCCCAAGACCACATAAGTGCCAAAGGAAGGAAATTAGAAAAGACGCTACATAGATGTTGTATTAGCTACTTGTCGTTATGACCAAAACTTATCTTACATTACAATTTGAGAAGGATAGAATCCACGAGGGCAGGTGCCACGGCAACAGGAACAAAGGCAACAGGAAGCTGAGAGGTCATGTTTATCTGCATGCAGGAAGCAGAGACAGTGAACTAGAAATGGGATGACTCTATAAACTCTCAAAGCCCACACCAGGACTGGAGAGATGGCTCATCGGTTAAGAGCACTGACTGCTCTTTCCAAAGGTCCTGAGGTGGCTCACAACCATCCATAATGAGATCTGACACCCTCTCCTGGAGTGTCTAAAGACAGCTACAGTGTACTTGAATATAATAAATAAATATATCTTTAAAAAAAAAGCCCACAGTGTTTCCTCCAACAAGTCTCCACCTCCTAAAGGTCCCACAACCTGTGCAAATAGCACTGCCAACTGAGGCTCTCGAGTGTCTGTGGGCATCTGTCACTCAAATCACCACAGATCTCTACAGTAGAATGGGCACCATCAGCTTTCCAGGTCTCCATCATACAGAAGGAACATGGTTTTCCTCCACAATCTTGAGAGACTTCTCTAAACAACCCCAACTAAAGGAAAAGTCTAGTCTCCCATCCAAGAGTCAAGAATTCCAGCAGTAGGAACTGTCAAGACATCTCAGTGGATAAAGGCACTTGTTGCCTAATGACCTGAGTTTGATTCTAGAATCCACATGGTAGAGAGAACCACAGCTTGTCCCCTGACCTTCATACATGTATTATGGCCCACACATCCCATACACAAGCATGCACAAACCAATAAAGAAATTTTAATAATATGTCTAGGATATATAATAACAGAAGGTAGCTGCTGTGGGGTTGAGGGAAATGCCAGGGAAAGATGGGTAATTGTGAAGCTTCTTAGTTGTGTGGTAAAAATGCTGGAAGAAGGTGGTGGTGGCTGCATAATTATGGCCATCCCAAGAACCACTGACTCATATACCGTAAATACAACTGCATATATATAATTCTGTGAGTTCCGAGTATTGATCCTTTGGGTTTTAGTTTGGGAGACACAGTCTAGTATTTTAGTACGTGCTAGTCTGGAAATCTCAATCCTCCTGCCTCAGTCTCCCGAATACTGGTTTTATTGGCATGTACTACCATACCCAGTTTGGGGCATTTTTAGAAAGATTCACTTTATAATTTTTACTTATGTGTTCTGTCTGCATGTTTATGTACATGGGCATGCAGGTACCCGCAGAAGCCAGAAGAGGGCATTGGATCCCCTAAAGTTGAAGTTAGAGACAGTTGTGAGCCACCAGAAGTGGGTCCTGGAAACTGAACTTTGGTCCTCTGGAAGAGCAAGTGCTCTAACTGCTGAACCATCTCTCTAGCCCTGGTTGAGGTCTTTTTTAAAAGCAGCATTTTCTAAACATAGATCATTACATTACTTGTTCAGAAAGTCCTTGTTAAAACACAGGTTTCTTGGTCCCACCACATAAAGCCTACCGAACTAGACTGCTTAAACACGGAACTGTAGCAGGAGGCAGGAGCAGGCTTAGTAAAGATTAAGAAAGCAGAGAGCTGAGATGGCTTGTTTTTCTTTCTTTACCGTTTTAATATTCAAAGTAGTAATTGAGAAATTTGAATGCAGAGATTATTTTCAACGTTAGTGACAACTCTTAGGTGATTCTTGCCTTCCCGTTCCTGTGCCTCCCAGAACACCTCTGTATGAAAGCTTCGGAATGTCTAGGAGGTAGTCTGGAAATATGGCTTACTATATTGTGTTATTATATAATTACACAGATTTAGATAGAATATTTTTACATCAAGTGTTTATATAATTATCTCGGTTGCTATGCTACTTGCTGTTGAATGGTAAAAAGCATATTAAGATAACACAGAAATCCTCACTTTGAAATGAAAACTACATACTTTCAGTTTTAAAAAATGGTAGAATCATTCTAGCAGGAATGATTGATGCTTATAAGCAGGAAGTCACTGAACAACAACAAACCTATGGTGATGTATTCTAGAAACATGCCATAAGCCGAGGCAAGAGGATCAAAGTTTAAAGCTATCCTGGCAGGAGCAGTGAGCTCCAGACCAGCCTTGGATACACGGCAAGGCCCTCTTTCAAAACTCAAAAGGAAATGAGCCGAAGAGGTGACTCAGCAGTTGAGTGTCTGCTGTTCTTCCAGAGCAGCCACGTTGGGTTCCCAGCACCCACGTCAGTGGCTCACAACATCTGTAACTCCAGTTCCAGAGCTTCTCAAGCCTCCTTCTGGTGCACAAGTGCACTCACTCACAGGTCTGCACACACGCAAATAAGTACAAATTTATACACATGAAAATTAGAAGTAGAAAGGAAGGAAGGGCAAGTGAGACAGAATGAAGGAAGGAAAGGGAGAAAGGGAGGGGAGGAAGGAGGAGGGAGGAGGGAGGGAGGGGAGAAGGGAGGAGGGAGGAGGAAGGGAGGGGAGAAGGGAGGAGGGGGGAGGGAGGAGGAAGGGAGGGGAGAAGGGAGGAGGGGGAGGGAGGAGGAAGGGAGGGGAGAAGGGAGGAGGGAGGGAGGGGAGAAGGGAGCAGGGAGGGAGGGGAGAAGGGAGGAGGGGGAGGGAGGAGGAAGGGAGGGGAGAAGGGAGGAGGGAGGGAGGGGAGAAGGGAGGAGGGAGGGAGGGGAGAAGGGAGGAGGGAGGAGGGAGGGAGGGGAGAAGGGAGGAGGGAGGGAGAGGAGAAGGGAGCAGGGAGGGAGGGGAGAAGGGAGGAGGGAGGAGGGAAGAAGGGAGGAGGGAGGAAGGTAGGAGGGAAGAGGAAGGGAGGAGAGAAGGGAGGAGGGAGGAAAGAAAAGAGAGGGGGAGGGAAGAGACATTAGATGATAATAAAAACACTTGCTATGTACAAAAGAGTTTCTACCCATAACAAACTCAAACAAAATTCTTCACCTCCACAGAACCCACTATAAAATAACTGTAACCAACACTCTATTCCAACCTAAGTAGGGTATTTACAAGCAAAAGCAAATGCTAACTTTTTCTTTAACCTTACAATGAGGCAAGTGTATGATCTTGAGTATAAGCCTAAGTAGTGAGACCCTGTCTTAAAAATAAAATAAAATAATGAAATAAAAACAGTAAAAACAAAATAAACTAAGAAAGTTTGAAAGTAGGAATGTAGTTCGTTTGGTAGACTTGATAGAATATTTGTCTAACATTCATGGTGCCCTGGTCTACCAGCAAAGACACAGGGTGATTAGTATACATGTGGTATCCCAATACTCAGAATGTAAAGAAGGATCAGAAGTTTAAAGTAATCCTGGGCTATCTAGTTTGAGGGTAGTTTGGGATGCCTAATAATAATAATAATAATAATAATACTTTTATATTTTATTTATTTTTTATTATTTTTTAAATAATTCTTTTAAAAACAGGATCTCATTGTGTAGGTCTGGCTGTCCTGAAACTCACTATGTAGACTGACTTTGACACACCAGGTCTGCTTGCCTCTGCTGGAGAATTCTGGAATTAAGGGTGTGTAGTACCACTCCCAGCTGGAAGACTTTAATCAATGTGATGAGAACAGCAACAATCCAGAAAGCCAAATCCCCAGCCAGCCTGGGCCCAAACAGAGGATTTGGAGATCCTTCCATGAGAAAAGACCATGGGGCAGAGGGTAGAAGGGGAGGGTTGGGGGATGGAGACCGCTAAACAGGTAAAATGTTAAATCTTGCGAACATGAAGACCTCCGTTAGATCCCCCAGAGTCATGTAAAAATGCCAGGAGTGGTTGTATGTGTTTATAATCCCAGCGCTGGGGAGACAAAGACAGGTGGATCTCTGCGGCTTGCTGCTCAGTCATTCTAGTTTAATGGGTGAGATCCAGGCCACCTCTAAACACAAGGTGGATGGTCACTAAGGCCTGACATTCACGTTGACCTCCACTCTCTAAATGCACAGGCACCAAGCACATGCTTGAATAGGCGTGGGTCAGAAGGACAGGGACATTATGCATCGCGTTTAAATTGTCTCATTGAAAAATATTACATCCACCGTCTATCCCAGAAGATGAATCCGGCCATTATCTCTGCAAGCATTTGTCCTGCAAGCTTCACAGCCATGCTGCACTTTATTAAATTACAAAAATAATGCGTACTTGGACTATGGGAGTTCAACACTTGGCGTAAATTGCTTTGGCTGAGTTATGCTTTAATGATACCTTAAGCTTCTGTGAAATGTTGCTATAAAAAACAGTCAAAAAGACATTTGCCTCTGTTTGCTATTTAAAAGCAATCGAGGGTTGGGGCTATTGCTTAGTGGTAGAGCACTTTCTTACCACACGAACAGCTCTGGATTGGGTTCCCAGCACTGAGGGGAACAAAAGAAAACAAAACATATATTTTTATGTTGTTTTCTTTTATTTTACTGTTCGGGTGTTTTACCAGCATGTATAAATGTGCACCACTTGCATGCAGTTCCTGAAGAGGCCAAAAGAGGGTGTCAGACCTACGGGAAGTGCAGTTACAGGCAGTTGTGAGCTGCAATATGGGTGTTGAGACTTGAAACCATGTCCTCTGGAAGTACACCTGGTGTTTTTCTGAACCATCTCTCCAACCCCTGCCCCCAAATTAAGGAAAATAAAAACCAGTTCAGTGGATAATCAAGTCGATCATTTCAAGTTTCCTCTGATGAAAATCCCTCTGTTGACCTGTGTTCTGAAGTGCTTGCCAGGGATGACTGGTTCTTTTGAAACATATTGTCCCTTGCTCCAGTTTGTTCAGTAATGAGGAATATTTTTTCATACTTTTGAGACATGTTCTCACATAGTCCAGGCTGGCCCCAGACTCACTATGTAAGTGAAGATGTCTTTGAACTCCTAATCTTCTTACCTGAGTACTGACATTATGGGGCACACACCCTCATATCCAGCTCTAGGCTTTTATTTTGTTTATACTTATGTGAAGGTTGGCATGTGGATGCCACTGTACGGGTTTTTTTTGGGGGGGGGAGGTGTCAGAATACAGTTTGATGAACCTGGTTCTCTCCCTCCATCATGTGGGGTCATGGGATGGAACTCAGGTTGTCAAACTTGGTGATAAGTATCTTTACCTGCTGGGCCATCTCAGCAGCCCTGGCCTTTCTTCTAATTTTCCAACAAACTGAATAATTTAATAATTCCACGCCTGTTCCTTGGCCACTTACAACTACGTTGTTGATTGCCGTACAACAAACGTGGAAAAAAAAATCTACATGACCATGTTAGACTTTTAGCTAATGAGTAGTAAATAAGTAAATATGTCATAAGATCGCATAAACCTGAGACATCCAATACAAAACAAAAACAGCAACAACAAGCTCATGTTTTTAAATACCAGTGAGGCTTTCTAGAGAAAGCCCGAGAGCTCAGAAAATGGCCAACTCTCATCTAATCAGAAAGGAAATGACCTTAACCCTTCCTGCACTCCCGAGTTTTTAACTCCGCAGAGCCCCTGAGCATGAACAACTTTCTAAGACTCCCACCAGGTGACCATATAGGATCATTCACTGGAAGCACTCAATTGACAAGGGTAACTGTAGGAAAATTAAAGGAGTATGTGCTGCGGTGTGCACATCCTAAGCCTGGAGTCAACAGTACAAATGTGCCTGAGGTACAGTTACATAATTTGTTATACAACTTCATTAAGATAAAAGAAGGAACTAGTCCCATGGTCCCCACTAAATCTCTTTTCTCACATCTATATCTCTGACCCCATGAAAAACAATACTCCACCTGTCCCCCCCGCTACTACCTGTACTGGCCAGGTCGCCAGGGCTGCTCCCTGTGCTGTAGGCTATTGCTTTCTTAAACACTTCCGCTTCCAAATAAAACTTCTGCTAGTTGACCTTCTGTGGCCATGTATCATATAATTTTATTTTATTTTATTTTTTGTTGATGAGAGCAAGAACTTAAGCCAAAGGGATCTGACCTCAACTAAACAATACTAGTACCAGTCTCCCTTTCAGAAATTAAATACTCACTGTGATGGTTTGTATATGCTTGGCCCAGGGATATTAAGCCCAGGGCACTATTACGAGGTGTGGCCTTGTTGGAGTGTCTCACTATGGGTGTGGGCTTAAGATCCTCACCCTAGCTGCCTGGAAGTCAGTCTTCCACTAGCAGCTTTCAGATGAAGATGTAGAACTTTGAGCTCTGCCTGCACCAGGCCTGCCTGGATGCTGCCATGTTCCCACCTTGGACTGAACCTCTGAACCTGTAAGCCAATCCCAATTAAATGTTGTCTTTATAAGAGTTGCCTTGGTCATGGTGTCTGTTCACAACAGTACAACTCTAACTAACACACTCACCATATCTTGGTCAACTTAAAGGGACAATTTCTTCATGAGAAGTCTCTCTTGGGCACACTTGTCCTCTATTGGGACTACTATAATAATTTCTTTTCTAATCATGAAAGATTCCAATATGTGTATGTATATGTGTATACAAATGTATACATGTGGATGTATGTGCAGGAGTGTGTAGGGCATGGTTCTGATGCTCTGATTGGGAATCTGCATGTGAACGATGAAGGTCCTGTTCTCCACTTGGTTCTTGATCAATCGATAAAGATGCTAGACTTTCAGGTTCCCACAGACAGACTAGCAGACACAGAAGAAGGAAAGAGGGTTTGCCGGGCTTTGGAGGGAGAGAGAGCTGCCAGCAGTGTGAGATCTCGGGTGGAGTGGCAATTGGCCGATTCCCTCACTGGGCCTGGGGTGGCAGGCAGGAGATTAGAAACACAACTGAGCTGAGGGCAAATTTAGGGTGCTGAGCAAGGAGAAAGTAACCAGGCAACTGAGTTGAGGGCAGATTTAGAGTGTTGAGCTGGGATTGAAGGTAAGGGCATGTCAGCTGCAGGAGGCTAGGAGATGCAACTAAGCTGAAGGAAGATTTGGGGTGCTGAGCTAGGACTAAAGGTAACTGAGCAACTAAGCTGAGGGAAGAGTTAGAGGTGTTGAGCTGGAAGTGAAGAGAAGGGCTTGCTAGTCGATGGAGGCTTAGAAGAGCCTAGGCATTGAGCTAAAAGCATATTAAAAATAAAATAATATATGTGTGTGTGTGTTTCATCCATGGACCCAAGGGAACCAGGGCCGTGGCTGTTAGCTTGGTCCACTTGGAGCTTAAAGCAGCATAGTAGAAACTACATGATACATGGGTGTGTAAGCACATGGAGAAACCAGAGGTTGACAATGAGTATCTTCTCTGTCACTTTCCGTTTTATTTTTTGAGACCATGTCCCTCACTGAACCTGGGCCTCATAGACTGAACCTATAGATAGCTAGCAAGCCTTAGATATCCTCCTGTCTCCATCTCCCAGTGCTGGGATTCCAAGGGCACACTGTCATACCAATGCTGAATCCTGGGGACCTATATTCAGGTTCTCATCCTTGCATGGCAAGCATTTACTAACTGAGCCATCTCTTTGGCACCATGGTTTATGTTTGGAACGGAGATGTGAAGGTAACTATGAACATGTTAAAGAATGTCACAGGGTTGTCCTTTGCTCTGAGAGAGGGCACAGTGTGGGGGTAACCCCATTTGTCTCTCTGACCTGGTGTTTGTTTTTGAGTCATCCCTCCTCTCTACCCATTTCACATTCCAGAACAGTGAGCCTTGAAGGCAACATACACCAGGCCCTGAGCACTAACAACCCCCAGCCGTCCAGCAGGATGTAACTGACCAAATCAGAGAAGCAATCACGCTGACCACAGCCAGGTCAGGATGGCTAGCAGCCTACATTTCTCAACCCAGCCTTGGCCCTTCCATTTGTAATCCCGGGAAATTACCTTGAAGAAATAGGTGTTTGTTTGCTTATAGGGGTGCTAGAGATTAAATCCAAACTCTCTTCTCTCCAGGATAGGCAAGCATTCTACCACCACTGGGTCACATCTCTATCCCCTCACTGCCAGATTCTAGGCAGGTGCTCAACCACTGAACTACACTCCTAACCATTGAAAGCTGTTCTTAAGAAGTCCATGGACCATTGTCTTCTAGTTTGGGTCATACTGAAATAAATTCCTCTCTTGGTTTATCCCCCACTCATTTCTCTACTGTTCAGAATTGACGGTCTAAACATGATCTGTGGCATCCAGAGGCCAGGCCTCTCCAGCTCAGGCCTCTGCTAATAACAGAACAGCTAAACCCGAAAATGTGCTGTGAAAATCATTTTGAGTTGATTTTTATAAACTACTCTCTCTGTGGTTGGGGAGCCCCACTTATCATGAGAAATTCTTGACTGTGGAGAGCTAGAATGATCTAAGCACAGGACCAATTGTCTACTGCTGCCTTTAACCCCCTTAACAGTCTTCCACTACCCACCTCTGTATCAGACCTAATAGACTATGTCTATCTCATTAACTCTTTAGGGGTGGGTTACCTAACTTAACAGACCTTTGATTCTACTAACCTAAAGACAAAGAATGCTCTCCAAAAGCTTCGGAGCCCACATACCCTCACTTAACTGTGACATGATATTTCTTCCAATATATTTGAAAAATATCCTGACCCATGACTTTCTTTTGATCTGTAACTCAAAACTTCAGGAAATGGGTACCACATCTGATGGTGGTATTTAGACTAACTTAAATGTGTGGTGATTTATATGTACCTCAAAACTAAACTTCTTGTCTCTTGCAGGTGACAATTGTGTTCTGCATTGACACTTTTATCTACCAGAACCAAATCCTTTAAAAGAATTAAATTCTGTTAAATTCTTTCTCTTCATAAGAGCATCTCAAGTCTGTCTTTGAATATAAGAACTTGGTACCACACCTGTCCTGCTAAGTTAACTTTTCAACTTTTTGAAACCTAGAATCATCTAGAAAGATATGTAAATTGAGGAGACTGGCGTAGATGAGATTGGTCTCTGAGTATGTCTGAGACACACTCTATTGGTTGTTAACCGATGTAGGAGAACCCAACCTTCCATGAGCAATACCATCATCTGGCAATTGGTCCTGAATTGCATACAAAACCTAACTGAGTACAAGCTGGCCTTATGGCCAGCTCACAAGCATCATCTTCCACGGTTCTTGTGGAATTTCTTTGACTGTGAAGTGAGTTCCCTGGTCACACAGCAGGTCTAGCTTCCAGGCCCTGCCTTGAGTTTCAGCTTTGACTTTGCTCAGTGATGGACAGATTCCTGGAATTGTAAGCCAAATATCCCTTTCTCCCCCTAAAGATGCTCACAATCAAGTTATTTGTTACCACAAAAAAATGAAACTGGAACACCCTCTGTTCTTTCTAAAAAGTACATTTTTTTTTTCTAAAAGGTCATTTTTCTTTCCATAGGGCCCTTCATCAAGTTGTCTCCTAAGCAATCATCTGCTCACCATGCCACAATACCCCCTACTACTGATGTGGTAGAAACACCACATTCTTACTACCTCCTCAGTCACATTTTTCTGTGAAGATCTACATGCATATGGGAATAAAAATCTCTTTTCTGTTTAACTTGTTTGTTCCAAGACTTAAACTTAAGAAGATAGAATCTGTGCTTTCAATGTGGTCTTGAGTGTTCTCCCACAGTGTTCCTGTATTGAAATTTAAGGCACATTGTAAGGTATTTGAGAGTGGAAACATTCTGAAATGTCCTAAATTTAAAGTCAAGGATTAGAGAACAGAGGCTACAGGAGGTAAGAGATGAACCAACAGCTTTAGGCCAGACCAACAAAAGACTGTTTGATGTAGCTTGACACCTTGACTTAAATCCAGTCACAGTTGGCCACCAGGCAGCTACTCTCTGCTTACACATAAACAAGACTATTCAGCCCAGCTAACCCAGAAACAGCAGGCACTTCCTAAACCCTGAGGTCCTGTCCTTGTCTTGCATTGTCACAAGTTAACACCTAGTTTTAGTCTTTGTAAGAGCAATGTAACCAATCTACTGTTTCCTTCCCAAATTTTCATTACAAACACACCCTTGACTCTTAGTCTTGTTCCCCTGCTATCTAACCTCATTACTGTAATTATAAGAATTCAACCAAGACATGCTCATTTTCTGGCTGACATCCATTCAATAAATGTAAGTGCAGGCTCTAGAATTACCTAGGAGACAAACCTCTAAGTGTGCCCTGAAGGGATTTCTGGACCGGGTGAATTTTGTTGGGAAGATCTGTCTTGAATGCTAGTTACTCCACCCTATGAGTTTGGAACTGAGTAAAGAGGAGAAAGCAAGCTGAACACATCAGGAAGGAGAGAGGGACGAACTCAAAGTGTAGTCTTGTTGGGGAAGGTGTGTCACTGGGGTAGACTTTGAGGTTTCAAAACCTATGACATTCCCAGCTATCTCTCCCTGCCTCCTGATTGTAGATCAGATGTAAACTCTCAGCTCTTGCTCCCACAGCCCACATGGATGTTCCCCATCATGCTAGGTCATGGACTCTAACCCTCTGAAACTGTAAGCAAGCCCCCTTAAATGCTTTCTTTTATAAATTGCTTTTGGTCATGGTGTCTCTTCACAGCAGTAGGAAGGCGATGTAAGACACGACATTTTATTTTTATTTCTGAGTACAGTCTCAGGAGTTTTGGGTTAACACTAAAGGCACGAATTCAAATTTAGGCTTTTGCCTGGTTCCTGTAATTTCTCCAGGAAACCAAGGCTTGCCCAATCCTGTTACCATGGGAAAAGATCAGTACCCAATAGTCCAAATAAAACTATTGCCTGATGTAGAAAGAATAGGAACCTAAAAATCTGCCTCTCAGAATTTTTGTTTCTCTGACCCAGAACCAGCTTCTGGCAGCTGTTATTATAAGATCCACAGCAGTTCAACCCTTTGCACGTAAATCTTGCTCTGGTTGTGGCTGTCATCCACTGAAATTCAAAGATTCCACGTTTTCCCGAAGTCTCGGTTATTTGGCATGTGATAAAATTTATGTGGTACTTCTGCAGAATAGTCCAGAAGGTAATCTCAGCCCACTTTTGGGCTTCTGTCTACTGACTTGATTTGTCCCTTTGAAATAGTTACTCTGAGGAGGCTGGAGGTATTAGATCCCCCAAGAACGGGAGCAAAGGTTCAGCATCACCTGACTGAGAACAGAAGAGCAAACACAGGAAGCGCCCCTAACCACTGACTCATCTCTTAGCTCCTGGAACAGTAAAAAGAAGAAGGTGCTTTTGCAACACAATAAAAATAAAAAATAAAGCATTGAGTCCTTGACTGGTCATGCAAGGTAACCAAACAATAGAATGTGATCCTGGAATCTCTGCTTTCATTCTGTATTTACCATCTGTACTTTGGCTCAAACTTCTGACTCCAATTCAACCTAGCCTAGCCCACCTGAGCTACCTCATCCTTCTTCAAGGTTGAAGACATAGAAGTTGTCACCTTACACTTGTAGTTACTTCAGGTTCCAGGCAGAACAAAACCACCCTCCCAAGATGAGGACGGTTTTCTTTGAGGTTCATCTGCTCCCTGGACCAGAAGGGATCATCTGGTAAGAACAGACTGATCTCCTAAGGTAATGCCAGAGATTAACAACTTAAAATCTGTAGCAACAGGTGACCAGAAAGAACCAGCGTCAAAACAATGATGGGACAATGGGTGGGACCAGCCCGTGACCAGGACTGTTTAATTAGGCCCACCTCATCTATTTAAACCAACCCCATGTCAGTCCCCAAAAGATGGGTGTCAGGGTCAGATGGCACATTGCTCTGAGTTACTCCATACGGTGTAAAACAGTGGCATCTAGGCTGTGTCTTGTTCTTTGACTCCATCTGAACACAATGACAGGGACTGGATGAGACTTCACCTCACTGGGCACACACATGCCACCACCTGTCCAACATCATCCAGGAGGCAATGACTGATAACTTATTCCTAAAAGCAGAAGGTTAAGCCTTAGACAACATAGGTTGGAAGCATTTGAGAAGAAGGTGTATTAATACCACATCAGGAAAGCCAGGTCTGGGACATATGGAAAAACTACATGACTATGGAGAGTTCTGCCACAAATGGAAGATCGATATCATAGCCCTCTCCACAAGGCTTGGGGACCGTCATGGAAGAGGGAGTGGAAAGACTGTAAGAGCCTGATGTCTGGGAGGACCAGAGTGAACCATCTTCTGGATGTGACATGATGCCACACTCATGGACTACCAGCAGTTGTGGCTGTCTGCATGGAATGAAGCCCATGAATATTCTAGAGTGGAGTGAGAAGGGGGTCCCCAACCCTCACCCCTAAATGCAGAGCTGTGGATGGTTGATGGCTTCTGAGGAGGGAGAGTCAATTTCCTTTAAGGATGAGGCTCCTGGTAGGTCAGTCGCACCTCAGTGGATGGCCCCACACCCAGAGAATGGGGACAGCACAAATTTGAGTAAACAGATTTTTAAATTTTAAAAACAAGGATGTGAAGCAGAGGGGAATAGAGAGACAGAGGAACGATTACAATCGAAAATGCTTTGTATGAAATTCTCAAAGAATTAATCTTTAAGGAAAGAGTAAAAAAAAAAAATTAAAGCAGTTGGCAGAGAAACAGGAAACCCCTCCCCCACAGGACTGTGTAACAAACAGCGCTTGTGAGAAAGAGCCCATGAGCTCTCTCAGAAAAGGGTCTTGAGACTTCTCGGCCTTGGATCTGTCCCTTCTCCAGCTCACTCTAATTCCCAGGCATCCTTTTCTCACGCCTAGTAAACCACCTCCATTTCCATCACTGCCCGTATGTCCACATCTTCGTCCTAGGACACTGGAACCCAGGGGCCTCAGGGAATCCCCTCCAAACACTGGACACTGGACACCGTTGTGAACCAGTGACACTCTGTGCAGAGGAGGGCGTCTAACCTCTCAACGGTGACAACTTCTATTGAACTGGTCCAGGTCACCCAGCATGTGCATCAAGAGGCCACGTAGCAGAGAGCTCCACGTTGTCCCCAAGGCTTCAGTTAGGTCCTCACTGCTGACACAGCGTGCTTAAATGGCCGTCCCTCTGTCTAGACTGGTCAGACCCTCACTCAAGCCTGTGACGGTGCAGCTCCACTCCTGCAGCTCCCCAGCTGACAGCTAATATCTAAACACCGCCTCGACTTTCCTCATCTCTGATTCTGCCTCCGCTCAGAAAGCTTGAACCATGGAGCATCTGTAACTACTGGTAGCCATTCTGTAACCAACGTAATGCATATAGATAAGCGTAATTACTGCACAGTGTATGATGTGTGACTGAGAGTGAACATTAGTAAGATTAGAATAAAGGATCTGTTCTCACCAGTGGCCAGCTATCAGGGGAAACAGGAACTACTTAAAAAATGGCAGCCACATGGCTACTGCTCATGGTCCCAACAGTGAAGAATGTCACAATTGCATCTGTGTATGCTTCTGACATATTGGACTCACACTGGGCTTGGAGGGAGGTCACTAGACAGTGTATTCACACTGGGCTTTGGGGGGTCACTGACATAGTGTACTCACACTGGGCTTGGGGGAGTCACTGACAGTGGGTTCACACTGGGCATTGGGGGGTCACTAGACAGTATGCTCACACTGGGCATTGAGGATCACTGGACAGTGTGTTCACACTGGGCTTTGGAAGGTCACTGACACAGTGTGTTCACACTGGGCTTTGGGGATCACTGACATAGTGTGTTTGTACTGGGCATTGGGGGATCACTGGACAGTGTGTTCACACTGGGCTTTGGGAGTCACTGCACATAAGTGTGCTCACACTGGGCTTTGGAAGGTCACTGACATAGTGTATTCACACTGGGCTTTGGGGGATCACTGACATAGTGTGTTCATACTGGGCATTGGGGGATCACTGGACAGTGTGTTCACACTGGGCTTTGGGAGTCACTGCACATAACTGTGCTCACACTGGGCTTTGGAAGGTCACTGACATAGTGTGTTCACACTGGGTTTTAGGGAGGTCACTGGACCCCCTTATCTGTTCCCCTTCCTGTTATGGCCAACATTGAGTAAGTCTCTTTATACTGTTTTCCATTATTTCTCCACCCACCCCCTACCTCCCCAAAGTCTCCTGCACCCCAGGCTGGCTTTAAGGTCACTGTACAGCTGAGGATGACCTTTAACTTCTAGCCCTCCCGCCTCTGAAGTTCTGGGATCCTAGGAATGGTCTACCGTGCTGGTTGATGTGATACAAGGACTCAAACCCTTATCTTTGCGCATGCTATCCAAGTACGCTACCGACTTGGCCACGCCCCCGCTTCTCTCCCGGACACTGGAACACTGGCGGGGTAGCGGGTAACAGAACCCAGTCTGCGGTGCTGCCAGAGGTCTAGCTTGCCTCCTAAAGACTCTGGTTAGACCTTCCTGCTGCAGAGGCACCTACCCTTCTAATCTTCGGCAGATGCTATGGCTGAGGGAGACAATCTCCAGAGAAATAAACAATAATTTCCAGACTCCGGGGTCTACATTTAGAGGGGGACGGATTCTCTTAAGACAGCATAAAGGAGGCTCCGTAGCTTGGCACTCCTCCGGGAAACATCTGCTCCGGGTTAGGATTCCACCTTTAGGCCTTCCTCCTCTGTAATAAGAGAAAAAAAGACAACTTCTGACAGAAGCCTTTTATTTGCATATCTAAAAGCCTCAGTCTAGAGCTTTTCACCCCCCTGAAACAAAGGAGCTGTTTACCCTCAAAGCTGAATTCAAATTACCCCCCTCCCCTCCCAGAAGGCTCTGGGACTTCAGATTGGCAGCTTTTTTTTTTCAGAGGCAAGTGACGCTGAGTTGACGTCCAGGCTACCGTCACCGATTTTATTAAAGGATGAGAACTACCTTCTCCAAGGTGTCAAAACAATGCTTCAAATCCAAGAGGAATTCGAAAACAGCACCCTGTTTCTCAAAGGTGTCCAAGTCATTTTTGTTTCTCAGGAGCACTCTGAGGTTGGTGAGCTGGCTCTGGGTAGAACAGCTCTCTCCCCAGGGGCAGAATTTAAAAGTGGAGAGTAAATAGTATGACACGAATCGGAAACACAGGCTCCCCTAAAATGTCCAGGCTCTGTGTCTTGGAGCAATGACCAGACCAGGGACTCAAGGTTCAAAATAGATATGGAGATGATTTATTATGAAAGGAGAGTTGTTCCAGAGAAGAGTGAGCCAGTGAGCTGAGACCGAGCCCGTGCTCAGAGGCACCGGGGCATGCCATTCTTGACCCTGTGTTAGCCATTTGCAGGGCACCTGCTCTCTAGTTTGTACACAGCAGGCTTCCCCTGTGCTGGCTTTGTTCTTGTCTTCCTCCTCCAAATGGCTGCTTTGAAATGTTAATCTTTTTGTTTTACTCATTTATTTTTTTAATGTGTGTGTGTGTGTGTGTGTGTGTGTGTGTGTGTGTATGTGTGTGTGTGTGTTGTATTCCTGCGCAAGGTGAATGCAGAAATCAGAAGAGGGCATTGGATTTCCTGAACACAGAGTTACAGTGGTTGCCTGCGAGTCAGCCACCCAGTGTGGTGCTGGGATCCAGATGTGGGTCATCTGCAAGACCGGCAAGCACTCTTAACCACTGGGCCATGTGTCTAGACCTTGTGTTATTCTTTTTGGTTTGGGTTGATTTGGGTTGGGGTTGGGGTTGGGTTGGGTTGGGTTTTCAAGGCAGGGTTTCTCTGTGTGGCCCTGGCTATCCTGGAACCCACTCTATATACCAGGCTGGCCTGTAGACCAGGCAGAGTCTCCTTCTCCCTCCCAAGTGCTGGGATTAAAAGCAGGCACCACCAAGCATAGTTCATATGCTATTCTTTGTTGTTTTGTTTTGTTTTTCGAGACAGGGTTTCTCTGTGTAGCCCTGGCTGTCCTAGAATTCAGTCTGTAGTCCAGGCTGGCCCCAAACTCAGAAATCCGCCTGCCTCTGGCTCTACCTCCCAAGTGCTGGGATTAAAGGCGAGGGCCACCACTGCTGGGATATATATGCTGTTCTTAATGTAGCTTTCTCCAACCAATAGTCTCTTTTACCAGAGGGCCAGAAGGATTCTAGGTCAGAAAACCAACTGTTAGCTAATACCACCTTCTAGATAAGGCCTCCACTTTATCAAAATATTTTATCAAAGCTCTCCACTTAAGCACACATGCTCATTCACATCTAGTAGGGAAGCCCTAGCTTGTGCCCTACCGACTCTGGTTACAGCTGCTGCTACACATTCTCTCCTCTACAGAGGTGTCTTCCCACCTAATCTTCGGCAGATGCCCTGACTGAGGGTCAAAGGCCACAGAAACAAATATTTTCAGATTCTGGGATCTACATTTAGGGAGGAAGAATTCTCTAAGAAAACATAAAGCATCTCCCCCACCAATAGGGGAAGGAAAAAGAAAAATACCTTTGCCCTCAATCCTCTTAGATACCCTCAAGTTGTACTTGAGGCAGATTCGCTTGCAAATATTATTGAGCATGTGTGGATTCACTTTGCATCTGCAAGTTCTCAAAAACGAGAAGGTTTCAGGCCAGTGGGTGATTTCTACAAAATGTCTTGAACTTGCATGGTCTGTACAAACATGTTTTCTTTCTAAGATACAGAGAGAACTGAGAGCCCTGATCCCTTGTCTCCCTTTCAGGGATATTAAACATGTTGCTCAACTCCAGGGTGAAGTAAACCTGAGGAAATCTTAGCTTAATATCAATAGAGTCCAGTCTCGACACCAAATGGGACTTTTCAGATCCTCTGCTACCTAAAACTGGGACAGCTTATCCTCTTCTAGATTTGTTCTATGTGTCTGAGTGTTTCACCTGCATATATGTCTATGTGTGCCACGTGTGTACCTGGTGTCCACAGCAGCAGAGGCTATGGGATTCCCTGGAACTAGGGTTAAAAACAATCATGAGCCAGTATGGGAATCAAACCTGGGTCTCTTGCTCTTAACCACTGAGCCATCTCTACAACCTCAGCTTTATTTTTTATGGTAAGGCAAGATGAAAAGACAGAGGAAAGTGGGGCTTGGGGGAGTCATTAGGAGAAAGAAAACACTTCACCCTGGAAACTGATCAGAGCCTCTCACAAGAGCAAGCAAGAATCCCAGCACAATTAACAAGTTCTTGCTGGGCAGTGGTGCACGCCTTTAATCCCTGCACTTGGGAGGCAGATGCAGGCAGATTTCTGAGTTCGAGGCCAGCCTGGTCTACAAAGTGAGTTCCAGGACAGCCAGGGCTACACAGAGAAACCCTGTCTCAAAAAAACAAAAAACAAGAACAAAAAAAAAAAACCACAACAAAAAAACAAACAAAACAAAAAAAAAACAAAGTTCTTAAGGCCTTCCTGTCTATGAACCTGAAATTCCTAGAAATCTAATCCCATTTACTATGAGAACCACATCCTAAAGCTTATCGGCAGTCTTCTCATCCCCTTACCATATTATAAGCTCATCCAGGGTGTCTCCAAAATCAACCTGTCATCTTAATTACTGAAGAGAGAAATGGGAGTAAGGGAATGGAACCCTCAGGAAAATTGCTGAGAAAAAGAAGTCTTTAAAAAGCTCCCCAACTCCTGTAAACTAGAGGAGCCTGTATCCTCACATGAGTAATCCTTACTCTGGCGATCTCCCGTGAGGGGCCCTGGACAGCACTTGGCTATGCGCCACTTTCTCTTTCTCTCTCTCTCTCTCTCTCTCTCTCTCTCTCTCTCTCTCTCTCTCTCTCTCTCTCTCGGAGTCCATGCCCACACTGGGTGTGTCTTGCTCTTGGCGACTCCCCACTGTCTTCCTCCACCAGCCTCAGCATGAAGCATCCCTTAACTCTTCCCTGGAGTACTCCCTTTCCCTATATTTTTAGTGAAATCTCCAATTCTGCTCCATCACACCAGGGTAACACTGAAATTCTTTTCAGCATCTGACATCACAGGCCGGACTGTGGCCTGATTCAGGGCCCCTAAAAGATTAAAGGAAGCGCTCTCAGGCTGCTGAATGGGATACTGAGGAACTGTGCTCTGCCCCTTTTCTGCCGACCTGAGGGGGAAGTGGGGAGAGAGTCAGAGAGTATGCGCAGTGAGGTTAGGAAAGCAAACTGAGTGAAACCGAGCCAGGCTCAGCAGTGGGGACGCTCTGCGAGCACGCTCAATACTGACTAATGTAATACTTCCTTGAGTATAGGGAGGGTACCTGTCACATGAGAGTCTACGGCCAGCGTCAGAGGAGAAGGGAAGGTGGGAATTCTCCTTCAACCTGCTACATCACACACTTCTTCAGTTTGACGCATTCTGTACCGCCAAGGTGCCAATGCTGAGACGGACAGTGTGAATTCCATAACTGTCAAACATTCTATACATTTTACATATTTTCTTTTCTTTCTTTCGTAGGTCATCAACAGAATGTGAACCATAGAGGAACAGAGTTTTTATAAATTTTATTCCTTGTTGTTTTTTGTTTTATCATCGAGGCCCTACCGAGATAGAGTAGGGTCATGGAAGGTTCACCATAAGTATTGATTTGGATGGATGGACAGATATCAGTAAAGCTATAAAAGCCGAAATGCCAGATTATAATTAAATTGACTATGATATGGTAATAGCAGAATTTTTTCACAAATGTGGAAGCTCACTGAATTTTGGCTTATTTTAGAGTCTTTCGGATTTTTTTTTTCTTCTAATTCACAACACATGCAGGCAGTAAAGCATTTATAAACAGGCCAACCCAGAGTATATCAGTATGTTGGGGGAAGTCATCAAGAGTCCGAGACAGAGGCTGGGCCTCAGGTCTTGGTAACATTCTGCTTGGTAACAGTAAATCCTTAATGCCTAGCCAATGAAGAAATGAAGCAAACAGGAGGCTAGTCCTGCAAAGAATACGCTTCCGATTCTCCAGAACAAAATGGTGTTTGAATATAAATCATTACTTACTGGAGTTTTAAAAGGCTTTTCAGGTAGAGATAAGTTTATATATAATGGTACATTTAGTGAACATTACACATCGGTAACCCCAGCACTAGGAAGGCAGGAGCAGGGGGATTGCTGGGAGTTTGAGACCAGACCGATCCACAGAGTGAGTTCCAGGCCAGCCAGAGCCACATATTGAAATCTCGTCTGAAAAAAAGTCTTTAAAAATTTTTGGATACACATTTACTGTTTCCAGGATATGTATACTTTTGAACAATTGACTTATATGCTTTCAACAGCTGTAAATAGTTTAATTAAACTCTTATGAGTAAAAGAAATGAATATTTTGGGAGGGAAGAAACGGGAAAGGGGAAATGATTTTGAATGTAAATAAAAAAAAACCTTAGAAAATAAAACAAAATTAAAAAAAAGAAAAAAAAAAGAAATGAATATTTTGATAGGTTCACTTAACAGTTAATACTTTTCCCTCACACCATTCTTCTGTATTGAACTACATTAGTGCACTAATTAAGATATAAAATAGCCACAAATTATTATATAAAATTTTCCTTTTTTTAAAAAAAAAAGAGAACAAGTTTGAAAAATTAAGCTCATGGAGCTTCAGAGGTGGCTCATCAGGTAGGAACTTTATACTGTCCTTGCAGAGAACCTAAATTCAGTCCCTAACATTTACTTCAGACAGCTCAAAGCCATCTATAACTCTAGCTCCAGAAAATCTGAGATCCTCTTTTGGCCTCCAAAAGTTCCTGTTCTCACATGCACACACCCCACCCCAAACACACAAATATACATAATTAAAACTAAAGTTAATCTTATTTAAGTAGAGACAGCCGGGAGCTGGTGATGCTCACAGTTGACAGTGTCTTGTCTCCGGAGAGTCAGATCAGGAGGGTCTGATATGAAGAACAGATTAATCTTTCTATGTATCAAAATGTTAGGAGACAGTGAAAGGCAGGAAAATGCCCAAGTGGAGAAAAATGTCGTATGCTTCTTGTCCCCAGTGCTGTGAATAGCCCCTGCCACACAGCCTTGAAACTCTGATGTCCTGCATCACAGTGTGCCCAGAAACAGAGCAAAGAGAATCTGAACAGATCTATCCCAGTGTGTTTTCTATTACTGAGATAAATACAATAGCCAATAGCAATTTGAAGAGGAAGGGGTTTGTTTTGGTGTACAGCTTAGAACCCTTCATGGAGGAAAGTCAGGATAGACTATTTTCTTATACCATCCAGGGCCTCCTGCCTAAGGGTGGCACTACCCACAGTGACCTGAATCTTCCAACATCAAACATCAATCAAGAAAATGCCCTACAGACTTGCCAGGAGAAAATCTGATGGAGGCATTTTCTCAATTGACCGGGTTGTTGTTGTTTGTTTGTTTTCCAGATAATTCTAGGTTGTGTCAAGTTGACAGAAAAACAAAAAGAGAAAAAAAAAACCATGACACAAATCATCTGAAACCACAAGTTCTTATTCTTTTTTTTTTTTTTTTGGTTTTTTTTGAAACAGGGTCTCTCTGTGTAGCCCTGGCAGTCCTGGAACTCACTCTGTAGACCAGGCTGGCCTCGAACTCAGAAATCCGCCTGCCTCTGCCTCCCAAGTGCTGGGATTAAAGGTGTGCGCCACCACTGCCCCGTTCTTATTCTTTAAATTGTTTCCATTAGCTATATTTTTCAAAGAACGATAAAAAATAACTAACATAATACCCATGTGCAAAAGAGTTAAGCAGAAGTTTGGCCTCACATCATAGACAAGAACTAATTCTGCAGGTAAAGGTGCTTTTTGCAGAAGTCTGGTGACCCAAGTTCGTTTCTCAGAACATAAAGGTGGAAGGAGATAACTAACTCCATGAGGTTATCCTCCAGCTCCACATGCATATCGTGCGTAGTAGACACTACTGTACCTGAGGTGATAAGGACACACATCTACTCACACCAGACAGGGAATGAGGACAATTCCAAGTAATGAGGCTACCAAACTGAACCAATGAATTTACTGAGGTTCTATCGGGAGTGGGTTGGAAGGGTCGCTTATGTGAGGAGGGGTGCCTGGAGGCATCTGGGTAACCATGCATGAGTAATGCCTCACAAAAGCTAGAATTCTAGAGCACAGTGCAGCACATGCAGGCAGATCAACAGGTCTGAGAATCTCCTCTCCTGAGTAGTTCTTACTGCTTTTATAAAAGGAAGGAGGAATCTTGTAAATGTAGTAAGTTTCAGGGACTTCCTGAGACTTGCAGCTTATTTACAAAACTCTCTTTAGAAATTCCTGAAGTTTTAAGGCACTTCCCTGGGGCTGTCATATCTCAATTTGGAGGAACACTGTATACAACACTACAGTGTACATACCTACACACAAACACACCACACACTAATAGCAATAATATTTTTAAAAATTGGTGGCATAAAAATTAAGTCTCAGGATCCCCAAAACATATGGATTCAAGGACAGTCTGGACTACATAGTAAATTCCAGAAAAGACTTGGTTGCATAGTAAGATTCAGTTTCAAGAACTAATACTAATAATAATTTATAAACCATCCATCTAGTAAAGGGTTAGTTGTTAAATATATAAGTAACTTAAATAATTAAATAAGACAATCTGAAAAAGTAGGCAAAGAACCTAAGTGACATTTCTCAAAGAAAGCACAGAGGGTCAAAATATACTTGAGAAAAGACAATACGCCATCAAGATGTAGAAAAGGGGGAGCCCTGGTATACTGCTGATGGGGATGTGGACTACTACAGCACCATGAAAAGAGAGCATGGAAACTCCCTGGGGCGTTAAGAGTGTATTGCTGACAGGAGATAAGCACAGTGGTGACCATCTGTAGAGAATCTCTGAGTTTATTGCCTGCCCTACTTACAGAACACATTCTGGACAGGCCAGGATACATAATGAGACCTTCCCTCAAAAAAAAAAAAGAAATGAGACAGAATGACCATGTGGCCTAGCAATCCTATTGCTGGTTACAGATCTGAAGAAAATCCATCAGAGTGGAAAAGTATTCCTGTGCTCACTGAAGCACATGCTACCCTAGACTTAGTCTAAGTGACCTACAATAGATGGACAGACCATAAAATGAGCCATATATACATTACAGCATATTCTTCATTCTTTTAAAAATAGATAGCTGCTGTGGACATAGTATATAGAGCAGTAGCCTAGCATACCGGAAGTCCCTAGTTTGATTCCCAGCACTGCCTAAAATGAGCTGATGGAGGCACATGGCTGTAATGTTATCACTGCCATTTCAGAGGTGACCTCATGCTTCACTTCAGCTTGCTAGGACACTTGAGTAAAATTAACCCAGATAAAAAGTTAAATGCATTGTCTTTGTCAGGGTTTCTATTCCTGCACAAACATCATGACCAAGAAGCAAGTTGGGGAAGAAAGGGTTTATTGAGCTTACACTTCCACACAGCTGTTCATCACCAAAGGAGGTCAGGACTGGAACTCAAGCAGGTCAGGAAGTAGGAGCTGATACAGAGGCCATGGAGGGATGTTACTTACTGCCTTGCTTCCCCTGGCTTGCTCAGCCTGCTCTCTTATAGAAGCCAAGATTACCAGCCCAGGGATGGCATCACCCACAAGGGGCCCTCCCTACTTGATCACTAATTGAGAAAATGCCCCACAACTGGATCTCGTGGAGGCACTCCCCCAACTGAAGCTCCTTTCTCTGTGATAACTCCAGCCTGTGTCAAGTTGACACACAAAACCAGCCAGTACATGCATGTTATATAAAGTTTTGTGTGTGTGTGTGTGTGTGTAAAGTTATATATACATATATATATACATATATATATATATATATATATATATATATATATACTATAGATATGGCTCAGTAGTTAACAGTATGTAATGCTTTAACAGAGGATCTGAGTTGTTTCCCAAAACCTATTTCAGACAACTCACAACTGCCTATAACTCCAGCTATAGGAATTCTGACACTCTCTTCTGAATTTCAAAGGCACCTGCACTCACATGCCCATAGCCACGCTCACACAATTAATCCACACACCTACACATATGCCCATAATTAGAAAATAATATAAAAATATTTTAAAATAAATGTATACATGTAAGGTAATACATAACCTAATTATCTTAACTGAACCATTCCACAACGTATTTATACCCCTAAACATCATGTCATACGCTATCAGCATAGATCATTTTTATTGTCAATTTAAAGAACACTAGAGACAATATAGGAAAACTGACAATAGCAATAATACAAATATTAATAGTAATAAATCACCAACGGCTTTGCAAAAAAAAAAAATCGAAGACATAAATGTCAGAGCTACAAATACAGACCAGAGAATGAAACATAAAAGTAAATCTTTGTAGCCTCATCCTAGACAAGGGCTTCCTGAATACAAGACTAAAATTGTATCCAGGACAAGGAAGAACACCACGAATGGACAGAGTATTTCATCAAAATTGAAAGTTTGGGATGCAGGAATACAATTTAGCGGTATAGAGCTTATCTGGCATAAACCATTCCCCATGTTCCACCGTTAGCACCATAGAAGGCACTATGCTGTTATTTATTAATATTTTAATTGGAGGTTTATGTGTTTCAAAGAATACTATAAAGAAAACTTTAAAAAAAAAGCCAGCTTACATGATGGAAGAAAAATATTATTCCTCGTTCATTTGATAAAGGATGTTTCAGTTCATCTCTGTTATCATAGCAAAATAATTCAGACTGGATGATTATTGCAGAAATGTATTTCTTACAGTTCAGTGATCTGAAAAGTCCAGTCTCAAGGTGCCTATAGCTTTAATATCTATCTAGTAGGGAGCTGCGGGCTGGGCAGTGGTGGTGCATGCCTTTAATCCCAGCACTTGGGAGGAAAAGGCAGGCGATTTCTGAGTACGAGGCCAGCCTGGTCTACAGAGTGAGATCCAGGACAGCCAGGGCTACACAGAGAAACGCTGTCTCGAAAAACAAAAAACAAAAAAATAATAATATCTATCTAGTAAAGGCTAGCCTTAAATGCTCCATGAAACTAGACTGGCCTTAAGCTACTGATCATCCTACCTCTACCTCCCATGGGCAGGGGTTACAGTTGTTTACCATATATGGCTTTGCTCTCTACTTTTGTGGTGGCCCCTGGCTAATGTGTCCTCACATGGCAGAAGACAGAGAACATGAAAGTGTTCACTCCCTCCCTTGTACCCTGTTATGAAGTCACTAACCCCTGCATGAAGGCAGAGCCCCCATGCTAAATCAGTCACCTCCCAAGGGCCCTATGTCTTTGAATATCACACAGGTTCCCATGCATATAACATAGTGGGACTAGCAGTCAACATACATGAATAATACTTATAACTTCAAAGTGAAAAGATGACTTCCTTAAAACATAGACAAAGGATTTAAGAAGACATTAAAGAAGACACACATGACTGGTAAGTATGCTAGACGCTGGCATCATTTTGTATCATGGAGTGGAAATCAAAATTCACAGTGAGATGCCACTTATCACGTACCAAGGTAGAAAAAAAAATCGAAACAATAGATAGTAGCAAGTGCTGGAGGCCATTATGGAGAATTTGGACTCTTTATCCACTCAGTACTTTGAGGAATACAATCGGTACAGCCCTTTATATCGGGCCAGTGAGATGGCTCAGCTGGTTAGAGGCAGTTGCCTCCAAACTTGAAGACCTGAATTCAGTCTTCCAGAACCTATAGGATGAAGAAGAGAAGCAACCCCCAAAAGCTATCTTTTGACGTCCCTGTGGCATGTCTGCATGCCATACACACAACAAACACACACACAGAGTAAACATAAAACAAAACAATTTTTCGGGGCCTTCCCAGTCTTGAGCGAGCTGAACAGACCTTGAGCACCTGCCACAATGGACTTTATGGACCTTGGTGGTGTCACCTGCCTTGGTTGCAGTGTCTTAGGTGGAATCATCTGCCTTGGTTGCATGTGCAAGTTCCCACAGGAACTTAGAAGAATAGACTGCCTGCTGACCTTGCTTTGCAACATAATCCAGCTGAAACAGAGGATGGGTCTGTGGGCTTGCCCTATATAAACGCAGTGATGAATATTAAACTTGGAGTCTTGATCAGAACCTTGTCTTGGCTTCATTCTTCTCTCGCTTCCCGCCCTTTTTACATTTCCAGCCCCCCTTTCAGGTAAACCCAGTTTGTCCTTGGCTGCTGGATGGCTACAATATTTAAACAAATAGAGCTCTCATGTTACCCAGAAATTCTACTTCTAGGTTATATCCAAGAAGAGTTAAAAGGTGTCTGACTTGTGTATGAATATTCACAACATTCATTTTTATGGCCAAATTGTAGGAATATTCCAAATGCCCATCAACAGATAAATAGATCCATAAGTGGAATATTATTCAGCCCACAAGAATGCAGTACTGAGGCCTGCTGCAAGTATAAACACAATGCCCCCCTCCAAAAAAAATCAGATGCCAAAAGTCATAAGGTTTATACTTCTACTTGCATGAATTACCCAGAACAATCAAATAGAAAGTGGGCCAGTGGTTGCCTGAGGCAAGGTAAAAAGAGGAACATAGAGTGCTTAATGGATACAGTGATTTTTATTTTTGTTTTTTGAGGTATGATGAATTGCTTTAAGTGTAGGTGCTGGTAGTAACTCTACAAGTGAATATAGTAGGAACCACTGAAGTGTGTAATTTAAAAGGATAAATTTTATGATATATTAGCGATATCCCAGGAAAGTCATTACTTTTGGAAACATATTGTTTGAGGGGACAAATCCATATGAGCCACACCTCAAATCTCTTGTTTTTCCTAAACTAGCAAATCTTTTTTTTTTCCCCTAAACTAGATACATGTGTCTTTTGGACGAGAAATGACTTTAGCGGGCTTATTTTTATTCTGAGTTGAGAAAGGCCAGCCAGTGAAGTTACTTTGACTAATGAAATATGTCACACAGATTGCTTTAACCTTCCTGTAAAGATTGGAGGGAGCAACATAGGGCGATGTGCTGTGGCAAGAATTAGCCCTGTAAATATAGCGTTTTATGCTGTTGTCATTTTTACAGTGTTTCAGGCCATAAAAAGCACGAGTGTGTGTCCTTTATGTCCAGTTCCCTCCACCAGCTTCCCATGCAACTTCAACCATTCAAATTCTGTTTCTTCCTTCACTGACTTAACTCACTTTAACAGAAAACCATCTCTTGCTCTTCTCTATAGGGGGATAAGGTAACTCTCTGATAAAACCTTAAGTGTATGAGGAAAGCCTTGCTTCCTGCGATGGTTTGAGCAGGGTGCGTTCTCCACCGTATCCCACCAGGCTTAGTGTTTGAACACTTGGTAGCCTGCGGTCTGCATTGTTTTGGTGAACCATCAAGAGGTGGAGCAAGGGGGGAATGTTGGGTTTCAGCTCAAGGTTTTATAGCCTCACTTCCTGTCTGCTCTCTGCTTCCTGTTCCGCTACACGGGAGGAAGTACACTCTGCTGATGTTGTGGGTCCGCCAGCCATGCCTTCCCCATTATGATGAACGGTAACCTTGGGGTGTGAGCTAAAATAAGCCCGTTCCTCCATTAAACAACTTCTAGGCCAGGATTTGCCTAACACAGAACAAGACAAATAACTCTGACTTACCTCTCTTTAGCAGAGTGCCTGCTGGCTTCTTCAGCCTCTGATCTCTTTCCAAAACTTGGACTGGAAAGAAAGAGCTCTCTCTCTCTCTCTCTCTCTCTCTCTCTCTCTCTCTCTCTCTCTCTCACCCCTCTCTCTCTCTCATTATCCAAGACCAGCTAACAAGCTAAAAGTCACATGAATGGTAAGGATTCATTTGCCTCTCAAACTGTTAAACAAATATCACTGCGGTAACTTGGTGCTTTCTCTTCAGGGGCTTCTAATGGCAAAGCAAGCCAAGCCCACTGTCTACAGAGGATTTGCAAAGAAGTTCATAATATTGGAAAAATATTAAAACTGAGAAGAAAACTCATGGAAATAGAAGTGTGTGTTCCAAGAACTGTGGAAAAAGGAGGAATGAGAACACGGAGGGAAACGCTCCCTTCTGGGAGAAGAGAAATCACCTCACAGTTCTTTACCCGTCTGACCAAAATGTCATTAAATTCTGGCAAGATTCTCAAAAGAAAGGGCTGGATGAACCTGGCTTCTAACATATTTCTCTGAAAGGACTTTAAAGATGTCTACCCAGTTTGCCATAAAGTGTCCAAAAGTTTTCTTTGGTCTACATATTTAACAGATGTGCGCCAGAGACATTTATGGTACTTATTGCTTATTTTAGACCATTCCTGCTTCTATAACAAAATACTCTAGACCCAGCAATTTATAAAAAATAATTTTTTCCCACACGACCTGAAGCTGCAAAGTCCAAAACAAATCTGGCGTCCACTGAGGATTCATTCCACAGTTCAAAGATGATACCTTTAGAGGACTCACCCTTGTGGCCTCGTGGGGTGGGGGGAAGAAGGGCTAGTTCCCGACTGCCTATTTTTGAGGGCATCTGATCCAAGGGCATGACCATTCCCAGAAGCCCCATCTCTGAACACTACTATAATGGGGGGAGGGGGGTTGACATTAAAAAAAACAAAACTCTCTAATCTTAAAAGGAATAAGAGATAGTTTATTCTCTAGCCATTTTGAGTAACCACAGCCCAGTGAACTCCAAGTTCCACGTTCCAGTGTGGAAGCAGTTTCATGACATGTTTATAGTTTTACAGAACAAGGAAAGTCATAAATCAAGGCAAGTTTAAAATACATTGGTGAGTGCATGGCAGAGGCAGGCATTGCAAGATGAGGGAGGCTTTTCCATCAACCTAAGATGCTATCTGCTGACACTCTTAGCTTTTGGATTGGTAGAAGCTGCTAAGTTAATATATTCTAAAGGGTCTTTACCTATTAGTCACAAGATATTAGTTCTGACACAGAGGTGGGCAAGGAACAGCTGTTTCAGAGGGCTAGAACTAGCCCAAGATAAGGAAATTAACCTCTGGACCTTCAATACTCCGATCTCTACGGAGTACTGAAGCTCTAATCAGTCGCCAGTCTCTGCTGACACAGCTCCTTCCCGGGAGTTTTCATTCACAATATGAATTGTTGAAGAGATGCAGACATTCAAGCCACAGCAGACTTTTTCTTTTACTCTCAGGATAAGATACCAGAGAACTACACGCAGAGTGGTGATCTTAACTCTGTCGCTGACTTGAACGTTCTGGAAGGAATAATCAAACATTTTATGATGTTAAGTACAGTGTGCCTGCAGGCTATAGAATGCTGAAATCTGCACCATGGCTGGATACTGTAGCTTTGCAAAAAGAGGAGGGGCTGTTTTCCAGAGAAATGGAACTTTTGTCTTTGTTGTTCTTGGTTGGTTGTTTGGTTGGTTGGTTGATTGATTGGTCAGTTGGTTGAAACAGGGTCTCAGGTAGCTCAGGCTGGCCTCCAACTATGTACTTGAGGATAACCTTCAACTCCTGGTCCTCCTGCTTCCACCTTGCCAGCACTGGACTTAAAAGCACATGGTAGCATGCCTGGTTTACCTAGGGTTTAGCTAGGCAAGCTCTCCATCCACTGAGCTGCATTCCCAGCCCAAAGAAAGGTGAGATCTAGCTAGATAAAGAAACAGGTCCGAGGAAAGCAGCCTGGAACTGAAGAGGCCAGAATCACCAGCTAGAGCCAAACCCTGCAGAGCCTTGCCTGCTCGGTAAAGCAGTTTAGATTTAATTTTGCAGAAGGGACAGCACAGGGCCACTGTGGAGTTTACCACCAGGGAACACTAATTGCATCGTAACACCTTTTCTGCAACTCCAGCCAGACTATGGGCCCTTTCAGAGTAAGCTGATTCTCCCTAGAAACATTTAAAAGCATGAGTCTCAGATAATTACCCTGTAAGTCCCTGGTTTGTGGCATGTTGCATTTAACATGAGCTGAGAGCTATTTATAGATGTTCATTTGTTGTTTGCGTGGATGTGTTTATCAGTCGAAGGTTACTCTCTGTTGCAACATTTAAAAAAAAATCAATTGGGGTGGGGATGGGGGGGTTGCTGACAGAAATGATTCAGCAGTTAAGAGTGAATACTACTCCTCCAGAGGACCCAAATTCATTTCTCAGCAACCATGTCCGTGGGCTCACAATCACCTACAACTCCAGCTCCAGCGGATGGGACACCCTCTGGACTGCAAGGGCACCTGTACTCAGGTGCACATACCCCTATACACACACACACACACACACACACACACACAGAGAGAGAGAGAGAGAGAGAGAGAGAGAGAGAGAGAGAGAGAGAGAGTTTTAAAATAGTTACAATGAAATCTTAAAAATAAATGGGGCTGGAGAGATGGTTCAGCAGTTAAGAACTCTAGCTGCTTGCTCTTCCAGAGGACCTAGGTTCAATTCCCAGCACCCACATGGTAGCTCACAACTGTTCCTAACTCAAGTTCAGGGGCCCCAGTGCTCTCTACTGACCTCCTCAGACATCAGGTAAACATAAAGTGCACAGATTTTCATGCATACAAACCCCATGCACATAAAATAATAATAATCAATTCAAGAGCTGATAATCAGAGTCCAATTATCTTGCTTCTGTTGGAACCAAATATTCATCAGGTACACATGCTATCTTCCATGGAAATAAAATCTAGCCAGACACAAGCCCTGGCTTAAAGGATTTGCCTGCTATACATATGGGTAGGGAGATTCTGGAGTCCATGAAACAGCAAAAGCAATTTCCTCAACTCAAAGAGCTAGAAACTGGTTATAATGTAGCTGTATTGCTAGGAATCTGCCAGTCTTAGTTCCCAGGTCAAAGTGCAATACGGGCCCAGTGTTTGTCTAGAAAAATGGTAAATCATCAACCACACCTGGCCTAGCTTCTTCCAGGACGTTTTAATGACAGTTAGATGGTGGCTGAGCCAGGACTGTAGTTATAGGAGCAGCTTATGTGGATCCCACACTCTGGGGAGAACTCCAGAGGCTTCTCATCTGGTAAACAACTCCTTCATCACGTTCTTGCTTTAATCTAAACTCCCAGCTGCAGTAAAAAAGGCCAGAGCTGGGTTGCAGCTCAGGACGGAGAGGACTGGCCCAGCACTGGAGACCCTTGGTTCTGTCCTCCTTAACTGGGTGCGCTGGGACACACCTGGAATCCCAGTCCTAGGGAGGTGGAGGAAGAAAGATTAGGAGTTCAAGGTCGTCCTCAGGCTATGTGTCAAATTCCAGGCCAGGTTGGGATGTGTGAGAGCCTGTGCACTAATAGGGGTGGGGTGAGGGTGGGGAGGGAGTGAGGGTGCAGTGGGAGTGGGGGAGGGGGAGGGTGGGGGAGGGATGGAGTGGGAATGGGGTGGGGGAGGGGCCGCTGGAAGTTCTCCTCACTTATGAAAGGGAGCAAATTACTCCCTAATGTATTTTACCTGTACATTTTACTTTATTTTAATTTCAAGGCCAAAAAAGCCCACAGGCTTGCTATTTCGAAAGCACCTCAGTGATAAACCAGCCTTAAAGTCACAGAACAATCCACCCCGACTGCCTTAAACAACTGGAATTAGGCAATGAGCTCATTCATTTGCACTCATTACCACAGAATGCACCTCAGTGGAATACAGGTATATGAGCTGCGCACTCCCCAACCACTCAGAAGCGAATTCCAAACAAACTAAAAAGACAAAAAGCTTTGGTTTTTCCATTAAGAAATACTGTTCCAGGGCAGGCAGGACCTTTGAATATCATCCTCCTTTGGCCGAATTTCATTTTAGTCCCAATTAACTCATAATTACATTAGACATTAGAGAGTAAGACTTCAAAACAAAACATTGGCCAGCTTGAAAAGCACTGCATTTAGAAAGCCCTCAGCCTGACCCCGCCCCTTGACCAGACTATTTATAGTCCAGTGAAATTAAGTTAGGGTCACTGTGCCTGACTGTCCTGTAGATCATTAGTCTTGCAAATGCGTTCATTAAATGGCAAGATTCATTTGGGGGTACAAAGCCTTCAGCTTCATCTTTACAGGACAGTCCACTGGGCGGATTTAAAAATGAAATCAGTCAGGCAAATAGCACAGCTCAGAGGAAAAGCTTCCTGTTTTGTGGCTGCTGAGTGTCAGGCCCACTGTGAAAGCTAGGCTTGCTTGATTCTCTTGAAAGAGTATTGAAATGCCCATGATGTGGATGACTCTGAGGTCCCCTGACTGGGGGCTGTGAATTTGGAGTGCTGCTTGCCTTCTGCCTGGGAGGAACAGTTGGGGGCAGTCACAAAAGAAAAAAGCCCTTGTCAGAATCACACAAAACCTGAAAGCTGATGTCAACACATCCGTTCTCACGCACAGCTGTGTGCTTGCTGTTCCCAGTTCTGGACCGGATGGACGCCGCCGCCGGGAGGGATGTCAGGTCTGCAGCGGCCAGGATGCAGTTTGAAGTTTGAGCTTTCTTCCTAAGATTTTTTTTTCTAGGCACTTAACCCAGCAAACGCTATAAAAATCGAGTAACTTTCTATCTGTGTCCATTTTTCCTTTGAAAGAATTGTAGCATTTTATTTGAAGCGCTCTGGGGAATTTCAGGCCACCTTCAGCTTTTCAGATTATGACCAGAATGTATAGAAATTGTATTTGAGGTGGTGTGGTTATCAAACTGTTTAATCTAGTCAGTATGAAAAACAAGGAGGAGTTAGAGAGACATCTTGGCTGTTATGGGCACTTGCTGCTCAGCCGGAAGCCGGGAGTCTTGTTCCCAGCACGCACATTGCCAGCTCACCACCTCCTGTAACTCCAGCTCGGAGAGCCTGACGCCCTCTTCTGGCCTCAACAGGCACTGCAGTGTGGCATACACTCATGCCTATGGATACACATACGTTAAAAAATAACGATAATATTTTAAGTGTAACTTTTCCGTTAGAAACAGAGTAAAACAGAGAGATCCATCTTCTGAATGCAATTGTGTTTAACCCCAAAACTTCACCCTTTGTTCTAAAAATACTTTCTGCCAATATTCTCATTCCATTAAAAGATTTCGTGAACCCATTTAGACATTTCTCCCTGAATAACCTGTCTTGACCTTTCCCCTCGGGCTTAGATTTAATGAATATTCCCCCATTGTTTCCCTTCACAAACCTCTCAGACTTGTTAAAAGGGCCTTTCGATGCGCACCTTGGTGAGTCAGATGTACTCTCATTGCCCTCAGAGCCCCACATTCGGGGAGAACTGTATCAAACGCCATCCACAGGACAGAAAAATTGGCCACGATTACCCAAAATCCAGCCTGCCTGCCTTTCCTTCTTATTTTCACTTTTCTTTTGTTTTTTGTTGTTTTACTTTTGTACTTTGACACCAGATCACAAGTAGCCTAGGCAGGTCTTAAACCTCCAATTCTCTTGCTGCTCCCTCCCAACTTCTCAACTGTGGGGACAGTTGAAGGCTGCCAAGTCCAACTTAGACCTGCATTTCTAATTCTACTTTGTGAGAAGCTAACATATAAATAAACCAATATGCCCATAATACAGATTTCAAATTTCGGTTTAGATCAGGCACAATGGAACACACTTGTCATTTCAAGTACTCAAGAGGATAAAGCAGGAAGATCCCAAGTTCAAGGCCAACCTAGATGACATAGCAAGGTTTTGTCTCAAAAAAAAAATTGGTAGAGGTTAATAATAGCTGCTAGGCTATTAACATATTATCATATTATTATCATATGTTGTATGAAGCTTTGGTGGATGCAACTTACACATGTAGCAAGTGGGTAACAGTACAGTGGTTTGGGTTAGCTTGTTTCTATATATGATGTTGGCTCTGAGACAGTCTCCTTGGCCTTTGTTCTTATCCTCCAGGTTCTGTTTCCCAAGTTTGGGATTACAGATATGCGCCACCTTATCTGACTGATTTGGTTGTTTGGTTTGGTTTTGAGACAAAGTCTATCATTCTGAAGACCAAAAAGGCTGCAACTCACAATAGAGTCCAGTTGGCCTCAAACTCACCGTAGTCCTCCAGCCTCAGACTCTCAGTTGCTAGACTTATACATAATATCTAGCAGTGTGACTGTTCGTTGTAGACTTTGGGTTTGTTTCTTGATTCGTTTATTTGTTTGAATCTTTTATCGAATGCATAGTTTTCCAGAATCTATTTAAATACCTGCCAGGTACCTGGTCCACTCTGTGAGCTCTGATTGTCTGATTTTAGAGGTAAGTCATGATCTGTCCCTGCAACCACCCTAGGTTCTTCTGTGAATGGACAATAGTTTCTAGAGAAGTCAGCCATGACTCTTCCTAGGGAAACCATTCCTAGCCCCATCCATGGACAGTTCCCGTTAGATACACCACATCACTGTCACAGATGACACTCAGATCTGTTGGTCTCACTCTGCCTCAAGATTGGCCCAACCTAGATTAAACAATCTGCAGTCACTTTCAAGTTTGCTCTAATAAACAGCTGCCAAGCCAGGGTCATAGAGAAGCATCTTGCTATGTGGACCAGTTTCTGACATTTGGGCCAGTGTCTTCAGCATTTCAAAGCCCTCCCCAAACCCTGAGTACCACAGTTATCCAGCGCTTTTCAGAACCCAGCAAGACCACTTCACATAAAGCTATCTGCCTCACTGTCTCAAAGGCTCAACTGACTGTGTTCATTTAAGCATCCTATTCTGACCCAATTAAAGACATTCGTTCATCCATCATTTATTCAGAATTCCATTTACCATTCCGGTCTTCAACATCCAAGTTCAATGAGCAACTAATTTTCACTTACCGTAGTCCACAAGGAAAAAAGCTTGAGGTTCTTTAAGAAGACGTGCGTGCACGTCCGGCTTTTGCGGGTATTACATAGCACCCAGGCAGAGCTCAACAGATTAGAGCAAGGAGTTAATGAAGGCAAAGGTATCTATTTAACCCCCACATGGGCCCATTAACTTCATTTAGACAAAACCACCATCCCAAAGATGCAGGTTAAGCTTCTAAACCCAGCCAGCCATCTAGAAAGCACACCACTGACCTCGTGGGATGCTAAGAGGAGTGTAGGTGGCTCAGGAAACGTCACCACTACTGCCTTGACAGAAGGCGGATAGGGGGGATTAGTGAGTGACTTACTCCATGATCAGTACCTCACGTGTACAGAATGCTGAGCAAGGTTCTAAGATAATGACGGACAGCAAGAAAACCAAGGTAAGGGAGGCCATTTTCAGTTCGGATTTCAGGAGCTGTTCTCTGGCAAAGGAATAGAACCTGCTATTAAGGTTGAGGCATGTCAGAGAGAAGCTATGATATAAGTAGGAGTAATTAGTAGGTACCTGATACACCATGATAAGCCTTATGAGATTGGGAAAACAGACTACATTACATACTTTTCTCCTTGCTGTGGCCAAATGCCTGATAGGGGTGGGTATGTTTGTTTACAGCATGAGGGGATTAGAGACCATCAGGGAGGGCGGGACACAGAGCGGTAGGAGCATGGGGTACTGCTCACCTTGCTGCCATCGTTAGGAAGCAGACAATGGATAGGAAAGGGAGATAAATTAGAAGACAAGATCCGACCCAGAAACTTACTTCCTCCAGTGAGGCTCTCTCCACCTCTTAGACGTTCCACAATCTTCTAAAAACAGTGGTCCTCAATCTGAGCTGGGAGCCCTTCGAGGGTCAAATGACCCTTTCACAGGGTTGCCTAGGACCAACAGAAACATGGATATTTACATTATAATTCATAGCAGTAGCAAGTTTACAGTTATTAAAGCAGCCACAAAAACTAATTTTATGATTGGGAATCATCAGAACATGAGAAAGTATATTAAAGGGTCACAGTGTTAGGAAGGTTGAGAACCGCTGCTCTAGACCATCACAGCAACTGGGAACCAAATATTCAAACACAGACCTGTGCGAGCATTTCACATTCAAACTATCAAATACAAAAAAAACAAACAAACAAAAACAGACAAACAACAACAAAAGACAGAATTCACATTTTAGCTGATGTGATCAAAAATGATTTTAAAGGTGAAAAAACCCCAAGATTTAGTCAGAAAGTTAGGGAGAAAAGAGAAAAAAATTCAAAGGATAGCTCAAACTAAATAGTAAAAATCTCAACTATTAAGTAAAAAAACTCATTTAATCTTTAAGAATGATTATTAGAAATCTTTAAATGAAGTAGTGGTTTAATTAGAACTCCCGGGCGTGTAAGCCTACCTTAGCACGGATGAATGACAGACAGGAGATGGGTGGGTCAGCCCACTTCTTGCTACTGCTCTAAAAATGTCCGAGACAGTCAAAGGTATGGAATGGAGGTGGGTTTTTTTTTTTTTTTGGCTCCTGGTTTAGACATCATCTGTTCCACGGCTCTCTGAACTACAGCAAATCAGAATAGCCATGCTATTCTGGAGGGAAGTTCCTTACCTTGGGGGAGCCAGGAAGCAGCAAGAGGGAGCAAAGGGGCTAGAGACAAGATATATCACTCCAAGATGTGTCGCCAGTGACCTTCTTCTGCAAGTCCCATGTTGTAACATTCTTTTCACTGTGTGTTGCAAGAGGAGATAGATATGTCCATGGTGTGGAAAACTGCAGAAGAATGCAGGGGTGGGGGTGGGGATGGGGAATGAAAAGGAAAAAAATATCTAATTTGTAATAAAGAGACTAGTTGTTCGCCAGCTATACTCCATTCTCCCTTTGCTGTGTACACGGTGGCTTTATTTCCTCTCAAGCAGCCCCACTGAGTGCCTAGGACTGTTTGACTAGCTCTGGCCAGTGAGTCTAAGAAGTGGCCTGCCACCGTTTAGGCCAAGAACGTGTGGGTTTGCTGGTGTAAAACCTTGTAGCTTTCTCATTAGTTCTGCCTAGGTGACCGGCTGTGTTTTAAATATGCGTGGCTCTCCCCAGTCTGGGGCTCCCAGTGAATAGATCCTTATTTCTCCTGCAATATTGCAGCAGCATGAATAAGAAGCAAACCTTTGTGAGTGTTTTAATAAGCTGTGTGTTTTTGTGTGTGGTGTACACATGTTTACACGTCCATAAAACCAGAGCTCAAGGTCACGTGACTTCCTCCAGTACTCCCCACCTTCATTTTGGAGACAAGGACTCTCACTGAACCTGGAGCTCATCAGTCTGTTTAGACTGGCTGGCCAAAGTGGTGTTAGAATCCACCTGTCTCTACCTCCCAACAGTGAGACTACAGGCATGGGACACCACATCTGGATTTTTATGTGTGTCCTGGGGACCTGATTTAGGTCCTGTGGCTAGAACAACAAACACTCTTACCCACGGAATCAGCTCTCTATCCCACCTTCGTGGGTTTCAAAAAACTTTTTTAATTGAAATATCTTTTCATACTATATATTTGATTGTATTTCCCCTCCCCCAACCCTTCCCAGATCCTCCTGCCTCCTCCCCATCTAATTTTGTGCTTTCTCTCTCTCTCTCTCAAAAACAAAACAAGAAAAAAAAAACATACACACACATAATGAAAATCAAAAAAAATAAGCAAAAGACCAATAATATAAAAAAATGCAAATGGGGATTAAAAGTCGTCAAAAATACCAGAGAGAGAGAGAGAGAGAGAGAGAGAGAGAGAGAGAGAGAGAGAGAGAGAGAGAAAAGGGTTTATTCAGCTTACACTTCCACATTGCTATTTATCACCAAAGGAAGTCAGGACTGGAACTCAAGCAGGTCAGGAAGCAGGAGCTGATGCAGAGGCCATGGAGGGATGTTACTTACTGGCTTGCTTCCCCTGGCTTGCTCAGCCTGCTCTCTTATAGAACCCAAGACGACCAGCCCAGGGATGGCACCACCCACAATGGGCCCTCTCCCCTTGATCACTAATTGAGAAAATGCCTTAAAGCTGGATCTCATGGAAGCATCTCCTCACCTTAAGTTCCTTTCTCTGTGATAACTCCAGCCTGTGTCAAGTTGACACACAAAACCAGCCAGTACAGAGTCTATGTCTGTGTAGCCAGCCACTTTTGAGCATGGGGTCAACCCGGAAGTTTGGTTATATACCCAGTGAGATTCCATAGGAGAAAACTGATTTTTCCTTTGCCAGTAGATGTCTATTGCAGAGAGCTGCTTGTCAGAAACTGGAGTCCATGTCCTCTCTCCTTTCTCAGTGCTGGGACCCCATCTAGAATGACCTTGTGTAGGCCTTGAGCATTAGTCTTGCTGTGTTTGGGAGACACTACTTCTTTGGAGTCATGCATGACCTCTGACTTTTACCTTGCTGCCTCCACTTCAAAAATAACTCTCTGAGGCTGGGGATTGGGGAGCTTTGATGAAGACATCCTGCTTAGGACTAAGCGTTCCTGAGTCTCTCTTACTTTCTGCACAGTGGCCGGTTGTGGGTCTTTGTGTTAGTTCCCATCTACTACAAGAAGGAAGTTTCTCTGGTGAGGCTGAGCGGAACACTGATCTATTGGTAGAGCAGTCCATCATGAAAAGTCGTTTTATTGCTATGTCCCTTTAGCAGAATGATAGTATTAGATATTCCCGCCTGGGCTCGCGACCTATCTAGTCTCAGGATCTTCACCATCCTAGCAGTCAGTATGTGCTCCATCTTATGAGAGAGTCTTAGATCCATTCAGAAAGTGGTTGGTTAAGCCCCTAACCTTTGTGCCACTATTGCCCCAGTATATAATGCCTGCAGGTCACTGTTGTATGTTGGGAGGATTGTGGCTGGAAGATACTGACGATTACCCTTCTCCTCTGGTAGCATACAAGGTGCCTTCCAGTGTCATGTGTGCTAGTCGGGAGGGGGAAGCTTCTAGTCAGGTTCCAGATTGCTTCTCAGTGTCTGATGACATAATGACAAACCTTGGCTTTTGTGGAAAGCAACCAGTAGCCTTGGCTATAGCCTGTGGTGTTTGGTGACCTCCATGGAGCCTCCTTGGCCAGTGACTCAATTAGCTGAGATTCCTGGAACTGGAAGTTTTACTTGTTGGTGTAAGATGCCTACTCGCGGCATGATCTTCCTTTCATATATATTTATCTTAAGAAGCTTCTACCATAGTAGGGTTCCATATGGTTTTTCAAATGACCTTGAGTGTTAATTGCTCCTCTCCATATTCCCTCCTGACCCTTCTCTTCCATCCCCCTCCCTATTTAATTTTCCAATTCAAGTTCCATTTTGTCTCTCCAGAATAATACCTTCTATTTCCCTTCCTTGCTAGAACCTCATCACCCCCACCCAGTTCTTACTAGATATCTAACCTCAAGGTTATTCAGACTGTCACACACATACTGAAGGCCTAAAAGCTAACACCCACATATAAGAGGAAACATAGAATATTTGTCTTTGAGGGTCTAGGTTAATTCACCCGGGACGATTTTTTTTTTCTGACTCCATTCATTTACTTTCATTTTTCTTAACAGACGGATAATATCCTATGGTAAATGTACTACATTTTCATTACCCATTTATCAGTTGACGAACACCTTGGCTGTTTCTAACTTCTGGCTATTATGACCAGAGCAAGTGTCTACAGCCGGATGAAGCATCCTTTAGGTATATGCCCAAGAGAAGTATAGCTGGATCTTGAGGTAGATCTTTTCACAGCTTCCTCAGGAGCCAGCACATCAGTCTCCATAGTGGCTGTCAAGTTTTCATGTCTACCAGCAATGAGTAAGTGCTCATTACCTTTCCCATGACCTTGCCAGCCTGTACTCTCATCTGTACTGTTGAACTCCGCTGTTCTGACTGGTACAAGATGAAATCTCAAAGCAGTTTCGGTTGCATTTCTCTGACAGTGAAGGACAGTGAACGTTCCTTTAAGTGTTTCTCAGCCATTTGTATTTTGTCTTTTGAGAATTCTCTGCTTGGTTCTATAAGCCATTTTTAATTGGGTTGTTTGTTTGGGCTTTTTATATTTAGAGTTTTTTTTTTTTTAATCCTTTACATCTTTATAGTTTTAAATGGCTAAGATTTGACCAGGATCAAGCCTGTACTGATGGAAGGAAGAGGATTTTTGATCAGAACAGTAACTTTACTTAAAAAGTAAGAAAAACGTCAGTCTCAAGTGTTAAGAGGTAGGGTTGAAAAAAAAAGTCGCGTTTCAACAGGAAACTTGTTATTAATTTGGTCTTGAAAACAATCCAGCAGCTGACAGTAATGAGAGAGAAACAGACTGGGTTGTTTTAATGCAAGAAGACAGTAGCATGAGAAAAGGATTATGGGAATGAAAAGATTAACAGAGTAAAGGTCAAGGGTTGCCTTTAGAACTGAGGTGTTGCAGTTCCGCCTTCCACAGGAATGGCCGCAGGAGGGATTAATTAGCTTTCCGGAGTGAGGCTGGGAAAGGAGGGGACCGAAGGAGTTCATGTCACATGGCCCCAGCCAGTCAACGGTGTCATCCCTCTTCTCAAAGGCTGTCAAGATTTAACATCACCCAGGATTAAATCTCTACTCATGAAATGCTAAGTAAGGGCAAAGTCTTTCATCAAATTCATCCTCCTCACTGCATCTGCCTAACTGCAGTGTTCTGAACACAGTGCTACTCATGACAAGGGATACAGTGTTTAGGGCATGCGGAGGTAGCTGGTCGGGACACTTACATGGCCCAAGAAGGGGCCGAAGTTAATATATAATATTAGTCAACAGCAAAATCAAGTGTTATCTAGCATTGAAGTGTCAAGGACAGAGGGGAGAATGATAATTAATGCCTATAAAAGTCTCCTTGAAGCAATAATACTTAAAAAATATTCAAAACTTGAATAGATAGATGGGAAAGGAGAGGTATTACAAGTGATTAGAAAAACCCGGGCCATGAAGTGCAGAATCTGTGCCTAGGTAGGTAGGTAGATAGGTAGGTAGGTAGGTAGGTAAGTAAGTAGGTAGGTAGGTAAGTGCTCAGTCAGGAGTCTTCCTTGTGTGAAACTGAAGCAATGTTGGTTTAGTCTGGTGTCACTTATTGATGAGACCTTCAAGAGAAGCACAGAATTGCATCTTGAGAGTAAGTAGCTAGGTGCTGAGCAAAATCATACTGTGGAGTCCATCAGGCTAGACGGAGCTCAGTTGGCAGGTGTATACCTACTGTGTATGGCGCTCTCAGCTCCTCTCCCAGCACTCCATAAGCCGGGGGTAATGACTCACCTGGTAAAGGTCATTCTCAGCTACATAGGGAATCCAAGACCAGCCTGGGATACAGGAGACCACGTCCTGCCATCCTGGTGAATGTTTTGCTGAAATACGGATGGCACAAACGTTGAGTTTGCACAGCCGACCATAAGCACAATCTCTGTAGCTTCTGAAAACTGATTGGCTGCTGCTGCAGCCTCTGAATACTGGGTGGCTATTGCTGCTGTCAATCTCCCTAATTTGCATTCCGTGGGGGTCTTTGTCTCTCTGTGTCTCTGCCTTGTGTCTCTCTGTGTCTCTGAGAGATGGATGTCCAGAGGAGATTTGACATCGTGACTGCACAGAAGACGAAGCAGCCTTGACAGCAGGCACACCAACAGCTCTGGGGTTTGCCTTCCCACTACTAAACATTCAAAACAGAGCAGAGAGATGGCACAAGATGACATCTCCACCAGGGACGTAGAATGGAAATGGAGAGAAAAGTAGTCTTGCAAAAAAAAAAAAAAAAGTTTTGAGAAGAACATTAGTGCCTGAAGGCTGGTTGGATATAATCAAGGAAAAAAAAAAATAACAATCTCTGAAGTAATTTCAAAATCTTGAGTTTATGTCCCTGAGGTAATTTAGATCAGAGCTGATTTGGGGTGAATTTTCTTCCCGAGGGCACTCAACTGTTTTCTGCCATCTCCAATCTCCTGAAGACTGCCTGGAATGTTTCTATTGCAGGCCTTTGGATCCTTGTTCTAGACTTCTGCTGTCTGTATGTTGGTGAGGGATGGGGGATTTGTTTCATGTACAGTTAATAGTTCTCTGTTGATGCATCTTATCTGGTATAATTAAATTTTGCACAGTGGCACAACCCTACAGTCCTATCTGCTTAGAAGGTAGAGGTATGATAATCACTGAGGCATGAGTTCAAGTCCAACTCCTATGTGACAGACCCAGAATGGGGATTTCAAGGACAGTAGGACTATGGACAGAGCTAACGTGTTCTTACAGTTTAAATCAGTTTACGTATTTCCCTAAGGGCTCTAACTCTAATTTCTTACTAATTAAGACAAAATGTACAAGCTAAATTCTCATCATGAACCAGACATAGTAGCACAGGCCTCTAATCTCAGCAGTCGGGAGGCAGAGGCAGAGGCAGAGGCAGAGGCAGAGGCAGGCAGATGTCTGCTCTGAGTTCCAGGCCAGTCTGGTTTACAAAGTGAGTTCCAGGACAGCCAGGGCAACAGAGTTGAGACCCTGTCTCAAAAACAAAATCACCCACACCCTCATCCTGTTTAATATTGCAATTCAACTTGAAAGTACAGAGGGCAGCCAGACTTTAGAACATGTATTATTTATTTTTTAACTTGGCTTCTTTTACTTAACTTTAGTCTTCTAATCGTCTTTTTACAGTCTAAAATTGTTTGAGGAAAACAAATATTCATTTCTGTTACGCTTGAGGGAAGGCTGGGTCACCGGGACCTGGAGCTCACAGATTTAGCCATTCTAGCTAACCAGGAAGCTCCAGGGATCCTCCTGCCTCAGCTTTCTCAGTGCATGGATCATAAGTAAACGTTGTCACCCCTGACCGCTTACACATGCACTGAAAACTGAACGCAGGTTCTCGTGTACTTTACTGACTGAGGTATCTCCCATCCACCGCCCCCTTTTTTAAAGATTCATTGTATTACTGATCATTCGTATTTGTGTATCTGTCTATGTGGAAGTAAGTACCTGTAGGCGCAGGTACCCACAGAGGCTAGGAAAAAAATGGTGTCAGTTTTCTGGAGCTGGAGTTACAGGCAATTACAAGCTGATGTGTTTATAAAAAGATAAAGAGAGAGGGGATATGTTTTGGTAGGTGTGTGGTGAGGTGTGGGGGAAGGGGGCGCCTGGGCAGGCCTGTGCTGAGGCATCCTTTCTCCCTGAGGGACCAGCCACACAATGGTATAGTATAGAATAGAGTTTATGCAGGGCATGGGGAGGGGAGGAGAGAGAAAGAGAGGAGGGTGAGAAGGAGGAGGAAAGAAGAGAAGAGAAGAGAAGAGAAGAGAAGAGAAGAGAAGAGAAGAGAAGAGAAGAGAAGAGAAGAGACGAGACGAGAAGAGAAGAGAAGAGAAGAGAAGAGAAGAGAAGAGAAGAGAAGAGAGGAGGGGAGGGGAGGAGACAGAGAGAGAGAGAGAGAGAGAGAGAGAGAGAGAGAGAGAGAGAGGAGGAGGAAGAAGAGGAGGAGGAGGAGGAGGAGGAGAAGAGAAGAGAAGAGAAGAGAAGAGAAGAGAAGAGAAGAGAAGAGAAGAGAAGAGAAGGGGAAGAGTGGGGAAGAGAAGAGGAGTAGAAGTTAGCCATGAGCACGTGGAGAGAGAGGGGGAAGGGAATGCAAGGGAATGGGGAGAGAGCCCTCAAGAGGAAGGCAAGAGCGAGAACAAGAGAGAGAGGAGGGGGAAAACAGCCCCTTTTATAGTGCATCAGGCATACCTGGCTGTTACCAGGTAACTGTGGGGCAGAGCTTAGACGAAATGCTAATACAAGCCACCAGACGTGAAGGCTGGGAACAGAATTTGGGTCTTTTGCTAGACAAGTGTGTGTTCTTAAGTGCTGAGCCATCTCTCCAGCCTGCTCTCCTCCTTCCTGTTTTATTTTGTTTTAGTGTGGTACTGATGATCAAACCCAAAGGCCTCATGGGTGTTTAGGCAAGCCGGCCACTGAACTATATTCCCAGCCCTCCAAAGTCCTTTACTGACTACACATTTAAGACCTCAGAAACCTGCTCAATAAAAAACAAATCCTGGAAGACATGTTCTAGCTAGTCAAGGTTGGATTAAGGAACTAGGAATCAAAAATCCCTTTTCAACTCTGAAGAAAGCACTCTTCTCCTCAGGGTGCACCTGATGCTTTTGAGATCTCAGAACGATTCAAACACATATGCAGAACAAAACCAGTTGTACAGCCCTGTGTTTTTTAAAATGATCCGTCTATATTGATCCCTTCCTAACCTTATATGAATGATTAACCTTTCTCCTGTCAATAAAAAGTCACAGTGCATTGAAGATCAGGAGACAAACTGTGAGAATGGGTTCTCTTCTTCCATCATGTCGGGGTCCTGGGAATTGAACTCAGGTCATCAGGCTGGACAGCAAGTACCTTTACGCGCTGAGCCAGCTCTATAGCCAATAAAAAGAATTCTGACACCAACTGTCTTCCAATAGAAAAATTATTATCTTGGGCCTTGTGGAGTGGCTCGGTAATAGAACGACTACCAAACCATTTCAAAGTTCTGGCTTCCCTCTCTAGCACTGCAAAACAAAAGCCACCAAACAAAAGAAAAACACTGCGTCCGTGAATGTGAAAATCCTGTAGATTGCACGTCCTGCTTGCTCTTGATGTACTTAGGGTTATAAACCAGACCGACTTTTAAATGTATTCGTTCATGCAGGATTCTCGTTCCTGCTCAGGCCTTTAGAAATTGCCTCTGCCTCTCATTCACTCCTTAATGGAGTGCAGTGTGGCTCCATTTCCCATCCGCTCTTCTAACAGCAATAGCACCCTCGTGGTGCCTAATGGGCTTTATCCAGCACTCCTCCTTCCCAACTTCAAAGCCACACTGGCTTCTATGAAAGTCTTAAACATCCGTCGTCTTTGCTTTCGTCCTGGTGTGGTGATTGAATACGGAGTCTCACCCGTGGGCGTGGGCGGGCAACAAGCACTCCGGCGCTGACGACAGCCCCGCCCGGTAACACGGTACTGTCTGCTCTTTTGGTTTCGTTCACATTCTCTGACCTGCTGAACGTCCACTTCAGTGTTCAGTTCCTTCTTTGCCATTTCTTTTCAAAACGCCATCCACGGTTCGTGGGTTCAGGCTCCATCAGCACCTGGAATGCCACCCCACCATTCGGATGTACGCCCTACTCCTCTGAAGGACGTACACTCAAGTCATTTCTCTTCTGAGAGTCTCCATAGTCGGCTGGGACGCCAGGTCTGCACGTTCTATTTCTAGCGGCAACGACACTCTAACCTCGGGTCATTCTGACATGGGAAGGAAGCTTGTTTTAATTCTTCCCTTTACCTTGACCGGTACTTTAAATCCACCAAGCCCACATCTCTTACTTCCTCTCCTAGCACTGTTCCAAACACCGGCAGATTGAGGTTTCTCTTTCTGATGCTATTTTAGTGGGTCGTTGTAATGCCTTTTCTTTTCTTTCTTTCCTTCTTTTTTTTTTTTTCAAAAGTGTATCCTCCAAAAGGAAAGGACTGGGTTTTTATGCGTTCAGGATAATCCTTTATCTGAGGCATTAAATGCTGGACGCCTGGGAAGCAGTAGGCTCAGAGTTTCTGAAGAAGGGGTTTAGAGAGAGGGGGACTCAGCTGGTGGGCAGATGAGAAGAAAGGGAAGAAGTCGGTTTGAAGTGGCATTTGCATGGTGGGCACAGGGTTTCCATTTAGGCTGCTTAGGTGGCTCAGGGAGACTTTGAGGGCCATGAAAAGCCCAGTGACCTCCCTTAGTGCTGATGCAGCTGGTGAGCCCATCGCCCCAAAATTATTGAATTAAGGAAAGATCGGGGAGAACGACAACTTCCAGTGATGGTCAAAACCGTCCTTTGCCTTTTTCTACTGGCTTGACTTCCTGATAGTGCAGCTCAGGGGAATGTCAAGAATTCTCCCCGGGTCTCCTGTCTTCCTCCCATTACTCCAGGCCGGCCCTTGTGCCCAGTTTCCTCCCGCATCCAGGTCTCCCCTGAACATCTTCTGTGCAGGAAGAGAGAGCAAGCACACACTACCTCCCAGGTCAGAATGCAAAGGAGCATGCTATTGCCTAGTTCAAATGCATATTCTAAGGAAGTCTTTTATTTTTCTCCATTTTACTCTTTTCCACTGTTCCTTTTTGGATTAAGCCAGAACCTCAAGAAGACAGAGTTAAGGACTTCAGGCAGGAAAAGTGAAAATAGAAAACCCTACGCTGCCGTTCACAGAGCCCACAAAATCCCACAGTCACTAGCACAAATCAACATCAGAAAGCAAACTAATAAATATCTCATCTGTGGAGATTTGTAAATGAAGTGGGTGTCGTCTAAAAAACCAAACATACTAAATTCTAATTAATGTGTAACGCTTTATAAAATACAGTGAAAGAATTTAATCCCCTTTCCCCTTGAATTAGTGGTGCCTCTCTAATGAATCTGGCTGTTAATGAATTCAGTTCAGTCTAGTAAAATCAATGAAGCATTTCTATTGAATCAGTATTCAGAGTATGCGTCCATCGGCTTCGGCATAATGCTTAAAGTGTGAGCTTCCCAAACACAGTCCCTTGCCACCCAGTGCTCAGAGACCCCACTTGAAAAACCAAAGGAAAAAGATGCCGATGTCATAGAGATAAGTGCCCAAGGCACAGGTCCACAGGACGAGTCCCACACACTTTGGTAACTCATGTCCTGCATCTCCAATAAAGATGCCAACTGGAATAGACGTTAGAGATGGAAAACTGCATGTGTTTGGTTGGCAACACCGACGCCTCCCTAGCCCTCTTCAGAAGTCATTTGTAGAAGCTGGATGGAAAATGTGGATAGAAAAAAAAAGTGTAATGTCAGAAGGTCCAGAGGGGGATATATTCAAAGGGTCCATTTTCAGTCTGCCCTAGAGACAGGGTCTGAACTGTCTCAGGGAAAGGGGCTACAGAGGCTGTTTACCCAGGGAGCCTCAGGGGTGGGGGTGGGGCTAAAGTGTTCAGGTAAAGCTGGCCAAAGGGCAGCCCTTGCTTCTGCACACAGCTTTGCGTGGCTCTACTGTCACAGTGAGAATGGAAAGGAGTCTGCTCTGGCCAGATCTTGGGAGATTTTGCAGCCTTGAGAACATTGTAAGAAGGGTTTTCCTTGCTGGAAATGCCAGCCGTCAGCTGCCAGCCGTCAGCCAACAGTTCCCAAAGAGGAGGCTTAAATGGAAAAGGCCAGAGTACATGTGACCTTGTGTCAAGAACGGCTAGGAGTTTCAGCAGGGACGCGGTGAACTAGCAAAATGAAGCTATAGGACCGTCGTGACCGCATTTGTAGCCAACACCAGTGAAATGTGAGGATGTTTGGAACAGGCACAGTTTGTAAATTCATCTTCTTTTGACTCAAAGTTAACTTTTCCTGTGTGTGTGTGTGTGTGTGTGTGTGTGTGTGTGTGTGTAGGTCAGAGGACAGCACTTGGGAATTGAATCTCTCCTACCATGTGGGTCCCAGAATCCTCAGCTTTGGCAGCGACTGCCTGTACCCACTGGACTTTCTCAGCAGCTCGATGTGTGAACTGATTTCTGATCTCACATCTCATTTCTTCCTTCTCAGGAACCCTGTCTTTTGTTGCCCGCATCTTTTAGATAGACAGTGTCTATAATCTCCAAAATTACCTAGAAGATGACATCGCTACCCATAGTTTTACTAACAGGTATTTTGATAATGAAAGAAACTTTCTGGCCATATATGGAAATGCATGCAAATTTTTATTAATATGTGAGCACTAAAAATGTTTTACAACTCTGGAACTTGCTGAGTTCAGTCCTGTGGGCATTCAAACATCTTTCAAGAAACATGGCTGCACGAACACTTCTCCCAATCTACTTGGAACAAAACAAAAAAAACCCAGAATCTTTCATTAAGTATAGAACTCGATCAGATGCAATCTTTGGCCTGAGTACTTTCTCAGTTGAGTTGATAGGCATCCAAATTCTTATTAAAACGTAATATGATGATGCAAGACTGTGTTTATGTCACATTTATAGAGATATCTATACATCATATCTAGTCAATAAACATATCTTAAATACCAAGTATTTAGCCCACAAAGAAACAACAATAACAAAAATAAAAATAAAACAAAACAAAAACTACCCATACACACACATACATTGGGATGATAACAAGTCTAGGTCTGGATAAAGATGGTCAGGGTAAGTTAGGCCTGTCTGAAGTTTCTATTGATCTGACAAAAATACCCTGGTAAAAGCAACCAAGTAGAGAAATCATTTATTTAGCTCACACCTCCATATTATTGTCAATCATTGAGGGAGATCAGAATTAGGAGCTCTGGGGAAGTGACCTCATCACCTCCATAACTAGGAACAGAGAACAGTGAATGTCTGTCCAGTGGTACTCAGTTCCACTTCCCTGCTGTCACGCTGTCTGGATCCTGTCTACTCACCATAAGTGGGGCTTTCCGCTTCAGTTAATAGAATGAAGATGATGTCCCACAGACATGCCCATAGGCCTCCCTGCTCTAGACAATCTCCCAGTGGGACTTTTTCTCCAGCTGATTCTAGATTGTCAGTTGACAATTAAAAGTTATCATTACAGGACAGGCAAAAGGCTCGACAGGGAAAAGGCATGAGCCCCAAACTTGGCCACCTCAGCTTGACCCCCCCAAACCTGTGACCTCCAAAAGTGTGCAGCTCTGAGTTGTTGTTTGAAATGCAGTCTCATTTAGTCCAGGCTAGCCTCAAATTCTTGACCATAACAAACCTATCGCAATGAGCAAAATTCTGACCCAAGTCAGAAAACTTCAGTGAAACCAATAAATTTCTTGAGGTAAAATTTCCTGGAAATCCATTCAAAGCATGAGAAAGGGTAAGATTTCTTAGGCAGGACCCAGAAAGACATACCCCTAAGAAAGAAAATAAATACATAAATCAGATTTCATGAACAACAAAAATTATCGTTTTGCTATTTGAAAGATATTCTGAAGGGAAAAACAGCGAGTTGCAGATTGGTGCAAGTACTCACAGAGCCTTATACCCAGAATACATTAAAAAAAATGTTTTCAGCACAAAATTAAGTTAGTGAGTTATTTTTTTTAATTGACCAAATATTTAAACATAAATTTCTCAAAGGGAAACCTTAAGCCCAGAGCTGGCCTGGCCACAGAGACAGGTGCTCCTGGTTCTGCCTCTGTGGAAACAGTCTGGGTACAGAGGCAGAGAGCCAACTCCCAACATGCGTGTGCCGCATGGGCTGCATGCCCTCCCCTGGGACTTGGCCAGGCTCCCAGGCGCCCTCTTGACCTGGTGCCCTGGCCATACCAGAGGCAGGACACAGCTTTCTCTTTAGGGCAGGCCTCAATTTCTGGGAGTGGGGGTGGGGTGGGGAGAGAACAAGTTAAATAAGTTAATCATAGAGAGAGAGAAAGAGAAATGGGGGAGGGAAGGATGGATGAGGGAGGGACAGAGAGAGGGAGGCAGGATGCCCACTGAGTACAACAGTCCGTGCCTGTAATCCCAGCATTTGGGAGGCCCAGGCAGGAGGAGTTCAAGGCCAGGCAGGAGGAGTTCAAGGCCACCTAGGGTGCATATAAAGATTTTGTGTCAAATAAAGAAAGTAGGAGGAGATAAGAGGGAAGGAGAATCTACCAAAAGGTATTTTGTTCAAAATTGTCATAATGAGATCTAATCCTGTGAACACCAATTCAAAAACTTTAGAAGAAAGATTACTAAGTAATTAAATGTAATAAAAAAGGAAAATGTCTACCAAAGAGCTCATGGAAAGACTATTCACATCACTGGCAAGTAGAGGAATGAAAATGCCTCTGATCCAAAGATGAGCCTTCCTTCCTCCTCCCTCTTCCCTCCTCCCGCTTCCGTCCTCCATTCCTCTGTCTCTTGCATGTTCTCCAAACATATAACAGTTTCCACCCTGGGACAGATGACCCAGCAAAAAGACCCTCCACACACACAATCTCCCTTGATCTTGAGGTTCCAGCTTCTGGAGCTACAACAGACCCCTGTTCTTTACAAATTACACAGGCTGAGGTATTCTGTCATAGCAGAACAAAGCAGACTAAGACAGTAATTTTCTTCTTCTTCTTCTTCTTCTTCTTCTTCTTCTTCTTCTTCTTCTTCTTCTTCTTCCTCTTCCTCTTCCTCTTCCTCTTCCTCTTCCTCTTCCTCTTCTTCTTCTTCTTCTTCTTCTTCTTCTTCTTCTTCCCCTAATCACTCTCAGTAGCTACAGAAGATTCCATAGGTTTTTATCTCTCTGAACCTTTATCTAAAAAGTATGACTAATACTATGTATTTAACTGTTCTGGGAAGAGAATTGTTTTAAATAATTCACATGGACCACTTAGCACAATGATTGGCTCATATTAAGAATAATAGCATAAACTCAATGGCTACTGGGAAGGTTAAAGGTAACGTGGGTGCTGCTGTCCATTAAGTTTCCCTGGTAAGAAAACCTCAGAGGTAGCAATTAGGAAAGACATGAATTATTCGGGAGAGCGTTCCATGTAAGAAACGGCAGAGAAGACACTGAGGTAAAACGACTCAGATCAACTCAGTTTGGGGCCCCCATCAGGTATATATTCTACTAGGTCCACCTAGTCAAAGTAATGAAAATCAACAGAGAGGCAAGAGAGAAAGAAGGAGGTAAGACACTTAGGAGTGTCTAGTAGCCTGAGAAAGAGCAGAACATGTCTGAATCAAAAAAGAGACATGATGTACAGGATAAGGGTTCTGAAAAGGCCATTCTGAAAATGACGCACAAAGACAGACAGAAAGAGGCCACAACCTAAGACAGAGAAGTGAAGGTGCCATCTGTCACTGCCAGGCTATAGAGGACAAAGCTTGGGACTCAAAAAGAGGAAACAAAAATACCAGAGCTCCTGTAGGGGAGCATTTTCAAAAATGGGACAAGGGTATGTGAATTTGTGGCCCAATGGCTGTCCCGGGGTAGCTCTAAATGTGGTCTACCACAGCTGGAAATGGCGAGGCTGCATTCTAACAGCACTCCTGACAGAAGCAAAATAAGAAGAAAGGGAGGGAGGAAAAGAGGGAGAGGGAGGGAGGGCAGGGAAGGGAAGAAAGTAAGGATAGGGGTCACCTGGAAAATCAGGATGAGAGCCGGAAGGAAAAGGTCACAGAGACAACTGTTTCAATGAAGACAGGGTCTGGGAAGATGGCTTACGTCAGTAAAAGGCTTACGACCCAAGCATAAGGATGTGACTTTGATGCTCTAATTCCAGCACTGGTTTGAGATAGGAGCATCCTAGAGACTCTCGAAAGGTTTCAAGGACGGTACATCATCCACACCTTCTCTTCCTGTTGCTGAGGCCACTGGGAAGATGCAGGGTGGCATAAATCCATCATCCTCATGTCACTAGGAGACCACAAGGAGAAAGTCTCCTTTCTGACTTGCATGGAGGAACACCACATCAAGAAGCAAGCTCTTCGTGCTTTGAGATCATGAAGTTTGGGTCCTGTTTGTCACTGCCAGAGTCTTAGCCTGTCGTAAGTAGGGGGCTATCAAAGCAGGGTGTATGATCCAAGAACTTCAGAGGTAGAGGCAAATGGAGCAAGGAATTCAGGGTCATCTTTGAACATATAAAGTCCACAGCCAGACTGGATGATGATAGCTGTCTCCTATAAGTAAGTAAGTAATGCAAAGACGACGGCGCTTTTTCTCCGGAGACCTGGTTAGGAATGTGGCATCTATGAGCACTAGCCATCTTCTCAGACTTTAAGGAAGACAAACTATAAAACTCTGCTATTTTGGCTGAGCTCTCCCCTGTCCCCAGCTCTCTTTCTCTTGGTTTTCATCTTCCACTTCTCCCACCCCAGTCCCAACCCCATCTGTCTACCCTGCTCAGCCTCTCTCCTGGCCAGGACAGGTCTGCTGGTCATGTCTAATATACTACCTTCTCTCTCTGCTCTTCTAGATGACTCTGACTGTGCTCTCCGTATCTACAATAAAAACCTTCCCTTTAAGAAAGACAGGAAGGAAGGAAGGAAGGGAGGGAGGGAGGGAGGGAGGGAGGGAGGGAGGGAGGGAGGGAGGGAGGGAAGGAAGGAAACAGACAGTAAGGGAGACAAACACACACACACACACACACACACACACACACTGGAGATTAGGGATACTCAAAGTGGGTAAAGAGCTCTGTTATGGTCTGTTTTGAAGAGAATGTGGAGGCAGTTTGTACCTTTAGGTTCCCCTAGTGAACTACCTCCCTAAGAAATCTCTTTTGACCTTGGCTTTGAAATTAGCCACCTGACCGCTATTTCCGCTAGTATAGAGTGGGAACCTAGTGACCATGTTGTAAGACGCCAAGGTAAAACAATGTAAGGAGACCACATGGTGGACTGTAGACACCCTGGCTGACAGCCCCAACAAGCACTAACTCGCCAACTGTGGGAGTGAGCTTTCTTGGAACTGGATTCTTCTGCTATAATCAGCCTTCCAGAACTAATGGGGAGCAGAAATGAACCATCCAACTGAACTATACTCAGGCTGTAGACAGAAACAAATAAATGACAGTTGGCACTTGAAGGCACCAGGTGCTTTTGTTTTGCTCTATAGCCAAGGATGACCCTTTTCCTCTGCTTCCAGAGGTGCTGGCATTACCATGCCCAGTTTATAAAGTGCTTGGAATCGAATACAGGGCTTCATGTGTGCTAGACAAGGATCCTCCTAACAGGGCTGCACCATCACACTGTTTTAGAGGATGTGGCTCTTGTTTGATGCAGCAATGACTCATCAAAACAGTAAGTAGTTTCTATGACAATTCATCTGCCGTGGTTTGGATAAGAACTATTTCCCATAGCTCCCATATGTGAACACATACTCCCCAGCTGGTGGAGGTTTGAGGAGGATGTGGGGAGATGTGGGAGGCGTGGCCTTCTGGAGGAAGTGCATCATTGGGGGCTGAGATTTGAGAGAGCAAAGCCACCCCTAGTGTGCTCTCTCTGCTTCTGGCTTCTAGTTGAGCATGTGAGCTCTCAGGTGCCTATCCCTGCTCCTGTGCTGACTGCTTGCTGCCATGCCTTCCCCACCATGACTGACTCTCATCTCCCTGGAACCATAAGCCAAAATAAACTCCTTCTTCCATTAGCTGCCTTTGGTCATGCTGTTTTATGACAGCAACCGAAAAATCATACACGCTCTAAGTTCAAGATGGGAGCCTTCGGCTTCCTGCTCTGGCCACTATGGACTCTCACCCCCTGGAACTGTAAGCCTAAATAAAGTCTTTCTTCTATAAGTTGAATAGCCCGTGATGTCTATTACAGCAGCAGAAAAGAAACTAATACACACTTCATTCATTCATTGTTTAGGTGGTTTTTGTTTGTTTGTTGGCTGAGGGGTGTTCTGCTTGTTTGTTTGGTAGGTTATTTGGGGAAAAGTTTGACTTGATTTTACTATGTGAGCCAGGTTGGCCTTGAACTCATGGTCCTCCTGTCTCTGCTTCCCAAACTTGTGAATTGCAGGTACACACTATCACTCTACGAGTCTTCTTGTTCTAGCTAACTCAGAATCCATGTCCTAGGAGGTTAGATGCACTGTGGTATGGCCTTTATGTTACTATCTATCAGTTAATGTGAAAATTGTCATGGTAGCTCACAGCTTTAATCCCAGCTTTCTGAAGGCAGATATAGGCAGATCTCTGAGTTTAAGGCCAACCTTGTCTCCAGAGCTAGTTCCATGAGGCTACACAGAGAAACTCTGTCTCAAAAAAGAAAAAAGAAAAAAAAAAGAAAGTA